>AP028432.1:11232700-11565661 GCA_036509395.1 Antheraea yamamai
GTTTTGTAAACATCAGTTCAACCGTTTTGGAGATAATACTGTGGGCGAAGCTGTAATTTTTGCTATCTGCCAGTGAAATTCCCGTCAAAATCGGTCCAGCCGTTTCGGAGATTACCCAGAACAAACAGACAGACAGACAGACAGACCGACAAAAATGTGAAAAATTGCAATTTTGTTATCAGTTGCGTGTATACTTTCACACCCAATCAGTAAAAAATAACTATTTTGATATTACACACAGACACTTCATTTTTATTATATGAACTAGCTGACCCGTGCAACTTCGTCTGCACCAAATCGGTTATTACCTATGGCTATTAAAAAATAAAAGGTAGATCGTAGAAGGGTGAAAATTAAGGATTGTATGTATTTTTGTATGTTGTATCATAAAAAAATAGAAATTAAAAATTTTGTCTAAAAAATAAAAAATACAATTTAGGGGTGGGCTACCCCTAACGTTCGGGGGATGAAAAATAGATGTTGGCCGATTCTCATAGATACCGTATAAGCACAAAAAATTTCATCAAAACCGGTCAAGCCGTTTCGGAGGAGTATAGCAACGAAAACTGTGACACGAGAACTTTCTATATCAGATAGACTAGCGGGCCCGGCGGACGTTGTCCTGCCCTCTATAATTTAAAAATATAGACAAATTATAACCTAACCTAAACCTTCCTTGTGAATCACTTTATCTACTGGTGAAAACCGCATGAAAATCCGTTCAGTAGTTTTTGAGTTTATCACGAACAGACAGACAGACGGCAGAGGACTTTGTTTTATACTATGTAATGATATAGATAACTTTTACATTATAATATGCCGCGGAGGAAGTTATGGGTGATTGCTAGTCTAATATATTTTCTTTTATACGTAATGTAAACGTAAATGTAATTACGATTACAGTATATGTATTTCAGTGAGTGCATACCGCTGCTTAATAAAACACAAACAAAATTAGGATATCGGACTTCGAAGGCAACACATTTAGATCACAATAGAGTACTGATGGATAACACAGAATGGTCTTTGTGAGTCATGATTCAGAACAGTTGGCGTTTCTTCCCAGTTACAATGAGGTGGAGTATATTACTAAGCATTATCTTTGTAAAACAAAGTTCTCTCTATTATATTTCAATGCTTCCCATTATTCGTGTACTGTCTTACTACTCAGTATAGTTATTATTTATTATTATTAGACAGTGACATATTTCGATATTTTAAATGGTATTAATAATTTTCTTTGTAAATTAATTTATTAAAATTATTTTATTTATTTAGGTATGTATTATTTAGGTATTTGTTTAAGAATAAAATATTCTATTATGTATTTCGCTGGAAGAAAGAGATATATGTATATATAGCAGAATGTCGATTTCATTACTATTAAAACTCCTTGTGTGCTATGGAGTAGAAATAAGTGTCGCGGCGATATTTCCGCATACTCAAACATTGTACAGATTCTATGAAATTAAGTAAAGGTTTATTAAAACCTCTCTTATCTGATGTGTCTATATTATAATCAGTTTATTCATAATTATAAGGTAGAAGACCTTACGATACCTACTTTTGCCAGGCATTTCTGAACTGAAATAGTTTTACTTTTGTACTTCTAATAAGATTAAAATATATGAATATATATTACTTCTGTCTACTCTGACCTTGTAGACA
Source organism: Antheraea yamamai (assembly GCA_036509395.1). NCBI lineage: Eukaryota > Metazoa > Arthropoda > Insecta > Lepidoptera > Saturniidae > Antheraea > Antheraea yamamai. The sequence continues at coordinate 11,234,369 of AP028432.1, forward strand.
CTCAAGAATTTATCGACGTTCGAGAGAGAAAGAAAACTATTTTCTATAGTCTGCAATCTATCTATGTTTAGTATATATCTTAACACAATTCTCTTTCACATTTATCTGTTTATATCGTTATTTATATTATACTAAAACGGTAAAATAAATAAGGTGTACACAGAACTAACATTATGCTCCAAGAATAAGTGATCTATAATTAATCTTTATGTATTGTTTGTAGCTATTGCAAAATAGCCAATTATTTAGATGGGATTATTATACTAATATTTTTTTTTATATCGTAGGAAACAAACGAACAGGTGGGTCACCTGATGTTAAGTGATCACCACCGTCCATAGACACCTGCAACACCAGAAAAGTCACAAGCGCGTTGCCACTCTGTGTTTGGGGGAGGGGGAGTGGGGTAGGGGCGAGGGGGAGTGGGGTAGGGGCGAGGGGGAGTGGAGGTGGGCTATCCGGCGCTCTCACTGACCGAACGAAACGCAACAATGCAAGCACTGTTACTTCACGTCGGTGTTTCTGTGGGTCGGGTGGTACTACCCCGGGCGAGCCGACCCATTCATGCTGAAACCACTAATAGCTTCAGTGTGGCTCTACCTTCTAAAATCTAAAAAAACCTTCTAATTGATAAATACATATTAATGTTTATTAAATTTATAAATGTATATTTAATCTCATATCGTGATTTTACGCGAGAATATAATTATCAGCAGCTTTATTAACATGAGCTCGGAATCATAGAAAAAGTGTTAGTTCGTAGTAAAACTATGTTATTCTTTTCTTTACTAATATTTGAAATATGAAAGTGTGTTTGTTTGTTACGTTTTCACGCCTTAATTTCTCAACTCATCAATAAAATGAAATTTTGTATGCTTGCATGTACAGAAAAGGACATAGGGTACCTATCATTTATCCAATTGTACAGTCGTAGTAGTCCTACAAAATGTACATTATTATTACCCTAGGGTTAGGTCAAATCTACATTAACACGAGTGAAGCCACAAGCAAAAGCTAGTAACAGATATCGTATAATATAAGACAGACTTTGTAGAAATAAATTATGTTGTTATATTGTAGATAGATGTCATATAAGTGGAAGTGACAAAATACTTGTTTTTTGTACACCGCAACAAAAATTACTCAGAACAAAAAATACACCAATTTCGCCTATGATATAATCAACTTTGAATAGCCGCCAATTATCTTACACTTTGTGAACAATTATATAAAAATCGCTTACTATGTCGTAATCAACGGATACAGATGCTTCCAAGCTGTGTTTATAACGTACGTATTTGCGTACGGTGGCTTACTCCCACAATCGCATTGACCTAAATATGTATGTGGTTTATACACGGTTCGAAGACTTTCACATGTTACATTATTTACTTTAGAATATAAAGGTTCTTGTATAAAATATGTAGCTGCCCAAAAACCTCCAAAATATATAGTTTATATTAGACCATTTTCATAAATAAGTAGCGTTTTTGCGCGATTTCATCAGTATATTTTTCGTTATAACAGTGAGTCCTCCTTCAGGTCCCAGACTTACATGTTAAATTTATTCACGATTTGCTCACATTTGTAAAAGTAACAAACAGTGATTTTCGAATTGACAATATTTGTGTAATACATAATATATAATACACCGTTAGTACCTACTGACCGTGAGAACGACAAATTGGAATCGTGTAATGTAATATTCGATAGTTGTTTATGAGTAGTTGTACCAGATGAAGCGATTATGGCTCAGTGGTTAGCGTGTTCGGACACCGTGTATATCGACATAGGTTCTCATCCGTGTCAATAAGCATGTGCTTTCGTTGAAGGAAAACATCGTGACAAATTCATGGTGTGGTGGTAGGGCATTTCCTAAACTCTCTTGGCCAGCTCCTACGTTCAAGTTGCTTGACAGCCAGCTCCCTCTAGATTTAGCGTGTTAACAATCTTGGACCGCATCATCATTTAAAATCAGGCGTCATTTTGGTTGAACGCTAAAACCGGTATAGAATTTAAAAAAAAACAAAATGACGATTTAGTATCAAAATCCATTTTCATGGCACACTAGCAACGTATATTCATATCGAGAAATTGAAATAGAATTGGCAATACCGAAGAATACTTAACACTCTATCAGAGTGATTGTCCGGTGTTGGGCAAAACAATTATCCGACGCAATGGCGACCAAAAAAAAGTAGTTGTATCACCCATCGAAATTCCAGTTTTGGTGTGTCATGTTCCGGATCAGCTTATGTATATCCAATAATCAAACTGGATGGTACCGTAGTACCTTACTGGGTCGCTGCCACCATACTTATGGTAATAATCCAGGCAAAGTCTTTTGGTTTGTCGCGTTTCGGCATCATCCAATGTGAATTTTCGATGCGCACCATATTTTTTCATTGTTAAAACAAAGTGTTTGTAGATAGTAGAGGCACACTGAAGCTATTACTGGTTTCAGTATGAATGGGTCGGCTCGCCCGGGGTAGTACCACCCTCTCACAGAAACACCGACGTGAAGTAACAGTGCTTGTATTGCTGTGTTTCGTTCGATCAGTGAGAGCGCCGGAGGCCCACCTCACCTCTCCCTCCCGCTCCCCCCCCCAAAACACAGGCTGGCAACACACTTGCGACTCCCCTGGTGTTGCAAGTTTCTATGGACGGTGGTAATCACTTAAAATCAGGTGACCCGCCTGCTCGTTTGCCGCCTATGATATATATAAAAAAAGTAATTTTTAATAGTTAATTAATAAAGTAATAGTTAATTGGTAAGTATAAATAATTACCATGCTTTATCGTATATTGTCTTTTACAATAGAAAATGAATAAATCTTAAAGTTTAAAATAAACTCTCTTAGAAAATAATGTAAATAAAACACAAGGCGTATCTAATAAAATACGAATTACTCGAACATTTATAATTCTTGATTTCTATTACCGAAAACTACTTTTATTACTACGATTCACGGTCCGTATTAGATTCCCTTAACGATGAGTTTGGGTGCTTTCTGCGGCCTAAGGGTGAGGGTCAATTTAATTAATTAGAGAAACCGCGACATGCACCATATTAAACCTTTGTTACGAGGTATTATTTTACTTTCTACGACTGATAAAACTATTTACTGTTATTATTCTTACTTATGTACTATTCTTCGTATGTCCATTTCGAACGTTCAAGGTTCGTAGAAATTAAATGTGAAATATTGCTCTGATTTATATTGGAATAATTCGAAGAGTTCTCTGAACAGCGAAATATAACTTTTTATATCATCTGAAAATAATAATGCTTGTCTTGTGGCCTCGTATTTTATAGCATATCGAGATACTTTTTTAATTCAATTTTAGGCGTTGCTCGCGGTTTTGCACGCATTAATATGGGTATAATCCCTCGTGAACTATACATTTAAACAAAAAATCATGACTACTGGCTAATTAGTTAAGACCTATAAGCGTAACAAACAGACATTCGCATTTATACTATGCGCGTCCACACATTTTAAGGAAATATATATTCTGGAAGAATGTTTTCTGTCTATATACTACACTAGCTTTTGCCCGCGGCTTCGTCCGCGTGGAATACTTACTTTGGGCTAACGCTAACACGCAGCGGAAGCTCTCAAAAGGAAAAATACCCCAATTTTGAAACATCCTTCAATGGTGCTTAGCGTTATGATATATAGCCTATTATAGCCTTCCTCGATAAATAAATGAGCACTGAAAGAATTTTTCAATTCGTCCCAGTAGTTCCTTTGATTAACGCGTTAAACCAAACAAACAACCCTGCAACTTTATAATATTAGTATAGATAATGTCTACAACAATAGTGTCAGAAAGAAAGTGATTACTTACAATCTAAATACTCTAGGAATTTATAAAAAATAAACTTTAATATTTAAGCTATAATATTAATTAATTTGAATACAATTAAATTATTATGTATTCAGTAGAGGTGTACATCGCATAAGGTAGAGAGGTAGAGTTATGATTATTAAATATTTTTCGTGTGAAACCCACTTTCTTTCTTTCACATTTTATAGTAACAAATCATCATTATCTCCAGGATACTATGAAAGGTAATTTAGAAATGGTGGTTGTTGGTCTATTTTATAAACAGTTTGTTATATTTAATTTTCTATATTTAATCTTCGATTAAGCTAAATGCATGGTGACTCACCTTACACACGGCCTGATTTATTAAAAGCCAACGTCTTTGAACTGACACTTGGCTTAGTGCGGATCTATTTACGTCCAGCAATATCCTAAATTTTGATTGTTCGATGCAACCGATCGTTAGAATGCAAACAGTGAACTGTTTGCAATCTTCTAACAATTTGATCGCGGACATCTTTGGGTATATAATTCTTCAATAGGTTTTTATGTGACTGAACTCCTAATAGGTTAGACAGATTCGATAAAAAAATTTACGTGTGTTTGAGTGGGTCCCTGTATTGTTTAGATCCAAAATTGGAACCGGTAAACTCACATCTGCATTTGTAATGTTTGTTAGGATATTGTTATTATTTACTTGTTGTGTTGTATTTACACTATGAATATTAATGCAGTACTCGTGATTCAGTGTAAAGCAGACATTGGCATTATACATTAGTTAAGATATAGTTTTCGCAGAATTATAAAAAAAATTAAGCTTAGTGTATTTTATTAATGTAGTTTATCAAAAATCTTGTTTTGTATGTAATAATTATCTTCTACCTTCTTTTATAATATTTTAATTGAAACTGTCTACCATATAGCGCATACCCTGGCACCTTATAAAAGCCAATGTGCTTATAGATTGTTTATATATAGTGTCGATTCATGTTTGGTGTATTGGCCACTAGCTAAATAAACAGCAAATAAAATAATGAATATCACGTATAAGAAATATATCACTCGTACTAAATTAATTCATCTATCATAAATTAATTAATCAAAATTCTGAATGTGTGGTGTAACTAGAATCGATAAGTTTAAGAATGAGTATGAGAGGAAGTTTAAAAATAGCACTGGTGACAGAGAAGTTGAGGAGTAATAGGTTACCATGGTACGGGCATATTATGAAAAGAGATGAAAGTCATGTAACAAGAAAAGTTTTTAATATGAAACTGGACGGATGAAGAAGTAGAGGAAGTACGGAAAAAGCGTGAATACTGATATGACATCTGACAGAAAAGAGTGGAAGAGGAAAACATGTTTCGCCGACCTACTTAGGTGGGATAAGGGTGACAAGGTGATGATGATAATGAATTTTTTTATGTATGTTAAACCTTATATCTGTAGTTTTATACTTACTGACACGGAGTCTAAATACTGTTAAAACTTATTTTACAAACATTAAACAGAAAGGAATAACAAAATAATCGCTACATAACGATTTAATATTTAGTAAATATAAATACGTTCTCTACGTATGAAACGACATTTCACGAAACATGACTATTGTCATTCGAATGCGATACCACGTGAGGTATTCATGGAAATGTGAGGCGCTGTGAGAGGATTCGATTCAGACGTCGCTCCCACATTTCCGTCGTATCGAGGAATTCTCGCTCGCTGCTTTTGTTATATGCCCGCGTCAATACAGTAGTAGTACACAAAAAGGCCTCTAAAACGTATACGGTGTTATTACAAAAAAGTTAAATACGTATTGAATACTTGCTTTAAAAAGGTTTCGAATTAAATGCACTGCGGTCGCTGAATGTGCGCCATCTTGCTCTTTTGTCTCGCTTTGGTTAGGTAAGGTTAGACTTGCGAAAAAGGATAACGCGAACTTGCCTCGAGCGCGGTGCATATTTAACTTTTTTGTAGTAACACCGGTAAAGTCTATAAAATATAAGAATACACTGACTGACGTCACTGGAATGACTGAATCACCATTGTAAAACAGTTTATCGATCAAGCGCTTTGGATACTTAATAATACCTTATTATGGTTTCCGTAACCGACTGTCGATAAATTTACTATTTCAATTTCATTTTGTGAACGTACGTACGAACACCCTTATCTAGTATACCTGTTACAAGAAAATTTGAACAAAAATTAAACTGACTATAAAATAGTCTGTTATAAGTATGTACAAGTAAAAGCCAGAAAAATGTACCAGAACGTCTTTGATCATAGTCAGGGAGGTACCTACCTAGTCTTAAATTATCATAAAACTACCAATTTCTTAGTTATACATTTCTAATTCGAGTTTGAGGAGTTGCCTTCAAAATTCAACGTCTCTTGAAAATATCCCATTTCCAATAAAAAGTTGTGTCCAGTTGTAAATCTCCTCCTTTTTAAAGTCAGTTAAAAATAGGTATTGTGTGTGTGTAAAGCGTGCCTACATAAGGCAAGCCTGTCATTAAAGTGAGAGTGCCCAAACAAAAATCGGCTGAGTGCCTTAAGCGCTCGCCTTAGTAGTCCGGTGAAGCTGTTAAGACCTTGCTAGGTCAATAGCGTAGTCAGTTCGAGAGAAAAAAAATAAAATAAAATAAAGTGAGAGTGTGCTTATGACTGTCTTTTACTTCATACGTCCCGACTCAGTATTGAGTATATCAGATAAAGATTTACTTGTGCCATCTGCTTATAACATAATCGCAAACAATGGTTTGCGATACGATGCGATTGATTCCGGAACGCGACATGTCTAAAAGGATATCGTTATGGTGAAGCTTATACCTAGTGTATGGAGCTTGTGTCAGATGTAATTGCAATATGTTATCACCAAGCAACATTAGATAGCGAGAAAACAATGTTTGATCATCAGGACTTTTCTAAAAACCAGATGATTTAGACACGTAATTATAAAAAAAAATCATATTTTTAGTACTTATAATATACGATAGAGATCTTTACATAGTTTGTGATATATAGGATGCTCTTGGAGCTTCAAACATTTTTCTAATATTAGTGTAAGAAAGAAAGCAATATATTTTATTCAGAAGCAGTTACAACACATATTTATAAGTAACATAAAATATAAATAAAGTAAATTTTCAAAAAAAAGTATTAACCGACTTCAATATCAATCAAAAACCCATAAGGCACTGAAAAGCGGAAAATAAATAGTTTATCAAATTAACCAAATTAAATAAAACATATGAATATGTGTGCTACCTAGAGATGTATTGGAAGTCGGAGCCAACCGAAATTTCAAATTTGTTCCAGAGACGCGAGAGTGGACTTAAACTTTGTACCTATGTAGATGATATGATTTTCGGTTCGCACCGACTTCCAATACATCTCTAGGTAGCACACATATTCATATGTTTTATTTAATTTGGTTAATTTGATAAACTATTTATTTTCCGCTTTTCAGTGCCTTATGGGTTTTTGATTGATATTGAAGTCGGTTAATACTTTTTTTTGAAAATTTACTTTATTTTTCCATTTTTAGTGTACATAAATATATTTTACTAGCAGTGCCCGCGAACTCCGTTCCGCCTTAAGTATATTAAAATATGCGCATTTTTGCGGTATGGTATGCGATATGGTTTCAATTGGTTGTACAATAAGTAACGTTTGGTACGAACGCAACCTTATCAATAATCCGCGATAGTTTCTACCACCAATTTGGCTACCATCGCTTCACACATAATACACCTTAAGTAATGTAATTACAATGCTTGCGTCATGTTGCAACACAGCAACGAACATAAGCATAATAGGCTCCTAAGAATTCAAGAGTTTTTTTAATAATATTGGTGGCAAACGAACATACGGGTCACCTGATTGTAAGTGATCACGGCCGCCCATGGACACCTGAAACACGAGAGGAAACACAGATGCGTTGCCGGCCCTTAAGAAAGGAGTAGACTCGTTTCATGAAAGTTTTCTTACTTTGTCACGGAATCCATGATCAGAACCTAACCAAATTCTCATCAAACTACCCTTGAAGTACATACTTTCCAATAAAAAATGAATCATCGACATCGGTTAGCGTGATACTGAGTTATTCGTCTATTTGTCGTTTACATAATTAATGCAAATTTAAAACTTATACGGTTTTGCACTGGATGCCGTTGTCGGAACTGGACCAAATTAAAATGGGACCACACGGGAAGCACCAGCTTTCAATTAAAAAAAGAATCATCAAAATCGGTTCACCCAGTCCAAAGTTATGAGGTAACAAAAATAAAAAAAAAAAAAAAAAAAAAAAAAATACAGTCGAATTGATAACCTCCTCCTTTTTTTGAAGTCGGTTAAAAAATAAGTGTTGCATGGAGTGAGAAAGGTCTTTCTCTCAGCATAAGCTGCAGGTTTGCTAGTGCAAGTGTTGCTGCGCTGGTTTTCAGACAAAGCCTGCTGTATACTAATACATTGACAAAATTTCAAACACCCGGACGCATTTAACGGTAATTTAAAATTTATATTATACATGCCCTTAATAATGTAATCTAGTACTGCCTATATACGATACAATACAATACAATGATTTCACGAAACTGCGGAGTTAAATACCACTTTCAAAAGACTGCACAATAACTCAAAGATCGCATGATGTAACCAGTTTGTTGAATTTATTAATTTACTGAATTTCATGCGACGCTTGACATGTTAACAAATAGTTTTTTTAATTTGTTTTAAAGCTAACAAACAACAAAAAAGAACAAACAATAATTACATATGGACAACCTTTGATCTACGGTCCATTTAACGTTGGTTGTGTATAGATGTATGTATAAAATAAGGTGGACTGCAAGCAACCACGCTTCATGTACTGGTTGCTTGTTCTATTCACATGTTGAGTGTAATATATACGACAAATGTTATGACAATATCTAGGATAAATTATTTGCTATGAGCTCAGGGATGTTCATGCTATTTTGGTTTGAAGAAGAGATTTCTAGTTTCACTCCACCATACGATTAAACTGAATAGGCCTTAATGTTTATACATATAAAAATGTAGGTCGGATCGTCTGAGTGAAACATCTGCCAGTAGCAAATGAAAACAAACATAGTTTAATAATGACGCTGAAGCGTACAGGAATTCTTCGCACCGTACCGTTTAATCTCAAATCTAAAATTTAGCACCATTTAACAAATACTTATGGATATAAAGAGATGTAACTTATAGTTTTAAAAATCATGGTCATCGCTAACAAAGCTATAAGAAGAATAGAAGTATTACGCATTGGGATAAGTATACATTTTGTTTATCAGAAACAGTTATTAGATAATTTCATCATTGTCATCATATTAGCCTGTAAGAAACCGTCTGCACGAAGGAAGCTAGGGTATAATCATTACGCTTGCCTATAACGTATTGGCGATTCTAAACTCAGAGAACTTCATACTTCTATATTTTCTCACATACGGTGGTATTAAAAGAGCATTTAAGTGTCTAAACTAAACAAAAGTCATCCATCTCGCTTTATCACTAGACCAATTGACACTTGTTAAAGAGAAACAACGTAATCGTAAATTTTGTTTTACTCTGTTTCACTTGCTGCCCTTACATTTACTTTGAAGCGTGATACGTTCTAGTTTATGTTGAATAAAAATCAAGACGGAGTCATTATTCCAGAACTAGTTTATTACATTGGTTATTATTTCCCCAATATAATTAGACGGTTGATCATCAAATGTTAGTGCAGCTTACTAATTATAAAAGTAACTAGCTGTGCCTGCGACCTCGTTCGCATGGGAATTAATGCAAAAAACAGTCTTTCGTTTATTGTATCTTAAATAGCATTTATAATTTATATAATACTAGTGGGCCCGGCAGACGTTGTCCCGCCCTGATTATGAAAAAATCCTTGACAAATTATATACGAAAACGTTCCTCATTAATCACTCTATCCACCGGTGAAAGCCGCATGAAAATCCGTTCGGTAGTTTTTGAGTTTATCGCGAACAGACAGACGCGATAGGGGACTTTGTTTTATAATATATAATGATAATGATTCTGTTTCTGTAAGAGATTGAATTGCATTTTCTTACCTACTCTTTTCTCGTGTAACTCAAATAAATAAACGTAATTCAAATAACAATAACTTTTGATAGAATGGACCGATTTTAATAAAACAAAAACTATATGTTACTCGAGGATATGCTCTATGAATTTCTTGGTTTTATCGTGAACGCAGTACTTTAGCAGTGATGCGTGTTGATACAGACCGACAGCCAGACAGATATTTCTAAAAATGATTAAAATATAGTTTATTACTTATTCCAAGACACTTGCAACATTTTTTATTTCACAAAAATCTTATTATAACTTAATATTAGATGTCGTTAACTATATAGGTCTATAGCGAATAAATACGTATACACTATACAGTCACTCGTAAAATTCTAAAGCATAGCTGTATCTCTAGCTATGAAAGTGATTGGCTTTTATAAAATCACTGATTAAATTTCACATTAAATAGATGACACTCATAATTTTATAATGCAGAATACATTTCAGGCGTCCCTCGGGTAGTATCAACATATATATGAGGCTGCCACATGGTTGTCACATCCCGTTTGCGGACAGCCAGCAGCAAACCACAATGTTAGTTAGAATCCAGTTGACAGAATGCGGTTAATTCCCACATAAATATACATTACGTAAATTGTAAATTTAAAATGATTCATATAGCATGTACGTGGCGACCTTCAGTTTCGATAGAAGACTGCATCATAGCCTGAAAATAATTCTGGTGTTAGTGTTACCTACTAACCTCGCTTCTAATAAAATTACTAAAGCGTATGTAGTTTACAACGGTGCTCTTTACCTAGATACTATTCAACTCGGCGGATTGTTGTTGTGAGCTTTAAAATATCTAATCTTGCTCGTGTTTAGAATATCTATCTATATTATATATTTGTATATTGAAAAAAAAAGTTCCTTAGAGGCTCATTTAAGTAAAGACTACTGAACGTATCGGTATAGGATTGACTATTCGATGTGAGACTATTCGTAGATGATTCTAGGCTATTTATTTATTGGATACATTGACCCATTGCCATTTTTAAAAATTAAACGTTTATTTAATGCACCGTGAAGCGAGCGGGTATCAACTATTGAATTTATAAAATAATTACAATCTGGATCCTTAATAAGTCATTGCGAGAGTATTATTTAAAGTCATAATAATTTCTGATTCGTATAAATAAGAAATTTTTAAAATAGGTCAATCGTTTACCGCTGTTATTACAAACTCGTTTTTAAAACGTCTGCTGTAACACCTCGGGGTATTTTAGGTATGCATTTAAAAGTTTATGAGGTATTTAAACGATAACGAGGACTGCTCTGTTCTAAATATATCTATACAATCGTATATTAACCATCCGTTGTTAAAGTGATTGAGTAAACGATTCAGTATTCTGGATATCGTAAATCTCACTTGTATAGTAAACGATATATGGGTGTTCTCTGTTCAAATAAAAAATCATTACACTTTATTTAATTGTAAAATTAATCATTTTGGCATATTTTAAAACATACGTTTAAATAAATGTAAAGAATCTATCAGTAGTAAATATTTTTTAATTCAATTAATGAATTGTAATTTTATTTCTACGACAAAGCCATATTGGTAAAATACGGACCCCGCATAGTAAAGAATTACTATCTATTATTATATATATCACCTATTTGAATAAAGTAGTAGAATATACGTTTAGTTTCACATCGAATGACCTTGATCGTATATAAAATTGACGTCCTACTACTATTGTAGTTCAATTTTGCGGGGTGGTAGGGTGTCTGTACCCGACTGGATCGCGACCACCGTACACCAGTACACCAGGTGGAACACCCGCCATAGTGACACGTTTGGGCGTGTCGCGTTCCGGGATCAGCCGGTGTATATCCAGCAACGGAGGGGGGGGGGGTCTGTCCCTGACTGGGTCGCTTTCAGGCCGGCATGACAGCGGCGACCGGCGATAGATAGTATGTCTTTCGATTGTACTGTGCTTACCATCAGGCACAGTACAGTCACTTTGCCGAGCTACAATAAAAAAAAAAATTTGCATTTGAAATACAAAAGAATATTAACTGTGTCATCTATGAGTAAACTAATACAGTTTTCTCCAATGATTCTCATAAATAAAGATAATTTATCTCATTTATAACTTATTATTTCTCACACAACCTTCGTAATTCTTTTATATTTTAACAAAAATTAAACCATTTTTAAATATTCTCTTTGTACAATTACTTATATTATTGTTACAGATTGACAACGCTTGAAGACTTTTGACTGAATCTAACAATATTGTGATATAAAGGGCTTCCACATTACAATTTAATAGTCATATTTATAATAATTATACCTTGGATTGTCAATGTGTTGAGTTGTTTTTTTTTTCGAATAAACATAAGCTGAATACCAAATATTTACAACGATACACAAGTGATTAGCGTAATTTAAGTGTGACATGAGGCATTGGTGATGAGCGCTAAAGAAGTGGAACTGTCTGGCGGCGCGCCGTGGGGTTTCCGGATGCATGGCGGTGTTGATCACAACCAACCTCTCAGAATATCCAGGGTACGTAATTTTAAACATCCGCAATCACACTTTCATTATTCAGAGCAAATAAATGTTCCCGTCATTTCGCCTCTTCTTTCTTAGCTGTTATTTCAGTATTCACACCTTTTATAGACATATCACTCTTCACGCGATCTATCCATACCTTCTTCAGTCTTCTTCTACTCCTATACCTGCTAACCTATTACTCCTCAACTTCTCTGTCGTTGGTGTTATTTTCAAATTTCCTCTGATATACCACACTTGTTATACCACACATCCATCTTACCATTCGCATCTCTACCACATGTAGTCTGTTTTCTTCCTTCTCTTTCGTAGCCTAATTAAATGTATGTTCACAAAACCTTCGATAAAATGACCGGTGCAATTTGAATACTAAAATTATCACAAATTAGCCCATCCATATCTTAGACCCAGTAATACAAAAAGTGTTTTTAAACTGTTTGGTTTTACAATAAAAGCTGCATAGCACATTACGGTTTTCTAGATAGTATCTACATCCCCATATGTCAAACAGGTTCTTCTGTCAAAATATGATTTTAGTGTAGATCATTAGAAGAACGATATACCTCTTCTCTGTAAATCTGCTAAAAGTAATAATAAACCACTGTGAAGAATGTAGTTTAAATAAAAAAATTATAAATAAAACCCAATCGAGATCCTTGCTGTCTGTTTTCGATGGCTAAGATGTTTTCGGGGGTCATATTTGAACGTTCATAGGTACCTTCTTAAGGTTAATTTTCTATCTATACATATGATAAGAATGTAAATCTAAAGTGACTGTACATTTTAGATTTTTGTGAAAAAAATTGTTGCAGGTGTCTAGGAATAAGTAACGGTCTACATTTCAATCATTTTTAGAAATGTCTGTCTGTCTGTTTGTTTATATGAATACGCATCACTGCTAAAGTACTGGGTTTATAATAAAACCTAGATAATAAAGTATATCTTCGAGAATAACTTAGTCTGTTTTTCATTAAACTCGGTCCACTCTATCAAAAGTTATTGTCATTTTAAGGACGACGCGGCGTAAGTACTAGAGAAAGGTAGATGCGTAAATGACCTTAGTATACATTCAGATAACTTTATTAATCACTGCTCTTTACATATGGTTCCACGCGGACGAAGTCGCGAGCACAGTTAGTACATAATAAATTTCGCAAGTCACCACGATCTGCGGCTTGTGAAACTCGCTTCAAGTGAACACCTAAATGTCAAGATTTTTCCAAGAGTATGTTACGTGAAGTTGACTTGGAGTAGTTGGATATTTAATATCTTTATTGCAATATATAATATACATTATGCCCACCTCGTATACACGTTTCTTGACCTTCATCTGGAAAAGACTAATACAGAATTCTTTTTAGCAATAAACTTCATTTTGCACAGTTATATGAATTTTTATAGCACTTAAAAAAATAAGATACTTTTTTACTTTTACTTTTTTAGTTTTATACACACTGTCTTTTATACATACCGCTGGTGGAGAATGATTATAAAAATTTCATCACACTTAAATGTACGTCTATTACATTCTTGCAATTCTTAAAACGTCACAAAGCACTCATATTTTCCCAAGCAAATATATTAATTCGTATTAACCGTTTTCAATTATCGTTACTAACAAGCTAAAACCATAAAAAGTTCTAAAAGAAAATAACTAAAATGAATACTGGGCAGATGTGTTACGTTTTTAGCCCAGTCATCAAAGTCCGTCAAGGATGATGGAGAGGGAAATAAATGTAAGCTATAAAGGACCTAAAATAGCATTATAATATAATAGCAAACTGGAACTAGTCGTAAAATTAATATAAACATAGAACAATGAAATTATAAATACTTTATGTTAAAAGTTCTAAAAGCTCTGCAAAGATAAACACAACGCGCTTATCGGTCCACTTTATTCAGCATCTTATAACATAGTTTATTTTGTTATTGTTTTGAAGTATATACATTTTGGTTCTAGATTAATATCTTCGGCATATATAAAAGAATAACTGACGTACTGACATATTACCTCGCGAATAATTAAAAACGAAGTTCCAGGAATTCGGTATCCTAACTCTACCCTTCCAATACATTCTTGATTATTTAATGTATGTCCGTAAAAACTTTGAAAAACTGCATCTAGTAAAATACAGGCATTATCTAAATACTAGAAACTGTAACAAACTGGTCGTCCCACGTTTAAAACTTAGTAAAACCAGTAATAGCTTTTTTAGTTACACTAATCGTTAGGATTTACAATAAAGTCCCAAAGCATGTTACCGATTTGCCGGACTGTAAGTTTAAGCGCCACGTCAAGCGGGTTTTGGTGTCAAAAGGCTATTATAGAGTGTATCAATATGTGAACGAAGGTGATATCTGGAATTGACTCCCCTCTGTGCATCCACTATAAACGATTGTATGATCTAATGGAACTACATATGTTAAAAAGATGAACCTGATCGAGTTTCTTGCTGGTTCTTCTCGATGATTGGGTTGTTTCCGAACCGGTTTTGACGTTCATAAGTGCCTTATTAGGGCCTAAAATGAATAAAATATTTTTGATTTGATTAATAATGCATGGCCTAAACTACTGGGACTAGGACCATGCAAATTTGCTTGCGGGGACTTTTTACACTGTAGATGAGCATATTTTGAATTTTTTGGAAATATAACCTCTAAGGTGGTGAAAATAGGGAATGTTTGTATGAAAATCTGTCATTTTTCCATCAATCAGGCAGTCAGCCATTCTTTTATGTATATAGATATAAAGTAAGGAATCGAAAATAATTACCGCATAGAAAACCCGCGCGAAGTCGGGGTAAATTGCTAGTGTACATATAAATGATATAACTTACAGAGCAATACTAACATATTCGACAAATATCTAATTTTCGATCTAAAGCATACGTAACATTTACTTGGTTATTACATAACCATACAACGGAATATTAAAAAATTTACGCAAAAACACTTTTCAAGCAGATATAGAGTAACTACTATGTAGAGTTTATCGACATGGGAGATGTTACTGATATCACCTATGATTACTTTAATGTTCCAGGTTATGATGTCATGAAATCTACGTTTCGCATTAATTTAACCAATTAATATGACACATCTGACGCTTTTGTCAGTAAGCTTGAACTAGTCTTTTTCAGGGTTGGTATCAGCTAAAAATTATGTATCTGGTAATGCAGAAACAAAGTAGAAATAATTGAATATTATCAATATCTTGTCATAGCATTAATAAGTGAATGAATAATCATGAGGTATATAAATTGTACATTGGAGTTTATCTATACTAATATTATAAAGAGGTAAAGTTTGTGACGTTGTGACGTTGTAGGGGGTAATCTCAGGAACTACTGGTCCGATTTGAATAATTCTTTCAGTGTTATATAGCTCATTCATCGAGAATGGTTATAGGCTATATATCATCACGCCAATAGAAGCGGAGCAGAGATGAAAAATGTTTCAAAATCCAGATGTTTTTTTCTATTTGAGAGCTTCTGCTGTTTGTCAGCATTAGCCCAGAGTAGTAAGTATTACTACGCGGACGAAGTCGCGGGTAGGGGCTAGTGAATTATAAAATAGAATATCACAATTTTTCGAAATTTTTAGTCGAGCGTCATCAATTTGGTCCATGAATTAATTTTATTTATTTTCCTTTACTTGTCTCTTACAACCTTATGTTCTTTACAAGAAATTTTAGATTTTGTATAAGACATCGAATAAAATTATTCATAAATGCTAAAGATCAAATCAAATACATAACCTTTTACTGGAGTTTTTGGCGGGATTTTGGTCTGTCATGTATTGGATTATATTTTATTCATAATCTTGTGTTACTTGACTCTATATTGTGTAAAATTGATGGTGTTTTATGTAATATAGTTTGTTTATTGTGCACAAGTGAAGTGAATGGAAAATAATACCACGGACCACGAATTCTGAGATGCCACAAAAACTCCATGGAAAGTTCTAAGAAGATGGCCACCATCTTGTTAGTTCATTGAAATTATCACAAGAAACTTGTAATATCGACACTCAGTTGACATTTTTTTTTTCCTCGATCTGACTACGCTATTGACCTAGCAAGGTCTTAACAGCTTCACCGGACTACTAAGGCGAGCGCTTAAGGCACTCAGCCGATTTTATTTGACAACTAGCTCAAGGGTGCACGTTACACCTCGGCTTGGGCTGTTGCCTGATACATGCAATTCGCTACCTATCTGAGCTAAACTAAGCTAAGCTAACTATTCATACATATATGAGTTATTGAAACATATATGTGTACCAAGCATACATACCTCAACAACTCTTATATATATTTCGTATCGGATAATTTTCTAAACTATTTCAGTTTGATAAGGGAAAAAAAATAAAACCCTTCCACTCGTATGTGTAAGCGTGTATGCGTGCACGTGTATGGAGGTGATATGTGTAATGTTGTCGCAGTGATGTAAGATTTTGTGTTACTGTATCGCGCGGACAGTGTACTAAAGGACTCCACTCTGCCGAGGGGGGCGACTCACTTGACAATGGCAGTAATACTCTACTAGCAGACTGGTTGCCAAAAATAGAATGGAAGAAGAACTTGTAATACTATTAACTACTCGACAATGGTAATAATAATCTAAAAGACTGGTTGCCAAATCTAAAGTTAAATTAAAAAAAAATATTCATCGCCACAAAATTATTGAATAACTATATAGTCTCCATAAAACACTTTTTACATAATAATAAAAAGAAAACAGTTTACTTAAAAATTCCTGAGAGCTGTTATATCAAATTACGCAATTAAAGTTTATTGTAAACAGCGGAGCAGGGCTTATTTCTCTTGGAGAGCACTTTGTTTGTGGAAAAGAGTTATATTTGTAAAGAGGGTTTATGTACACAGCGACAATTCAATTAACACCGTTTAACTAGTCTATATAAATTCGCAATTGTCTCTCAACATTCAATTTGTTTTTCCAAATTTTGGTAGAAATGTCTATTATAAAGACCACAAATATGACGTTGAATAAATTTTTGATTGTTTTTATATTCGGATTTAACACGAAAATAGTTTGACTCGTTTTTCTTATGACGTTTTGCACACAAGAAGTATATGTCACTGAGAAACGGGTGGACTATAATATATCAAGAATTTTTTTTAGATTACGTACAAAATATTTACTAAAAATTAAAAAGTCAATTAAATCGATTTGAATATATCAGATTTTAATGAATCGTTGAACACGGGATGTATAAATCATTTCAAAATTAATAAGTAATAAAAATTATAAATAATACTTTTACATTTTGAAAAAACAAAACAAAAAAGTTATTCAGCTCTCACGCAATTTTGAAACAAAATGCTCATAACACGTATACCTCATTTATGCCCGTTTTCTGAGATACTCGGTTAAACTACCAATAGTTACTGACTCAACAAAGTTATCCATAAGATAAACTGTCAAATGGCCCGTTGAGTTTTATTGATATCTATCTGATATCATCATCTATCTATATGATTGTGTGTTCAGAAACGCAATTTGACAGGTTATCGCACCGATAACGCTATTGAACAGATAAACGACAATTAAAGTACCTCAGAAACCGGACATTAGACATTTATTGCTTTTAGAAACAGCAAAAAAATAATTCAAAAAATTTAAATAGTATGAGATGAAATTTTATGTTCAGGAACTATGTATAGCTTAGAGTTTGATAAGTTATGAGAATAAATAATAATATTTTGTAAAGATTTTCAAGATAATCCAAATACCATCCGAATTTTTTTTTTTAATTGGCACCTGTAGTCCTTATCCACGATTCAGCCAGTGTCCTGCGGTTGTGATTTTGATAATATTTTATACGCATCAGCATATGTCATTTTGAAATTGATAGAGTATAAAAATTATAAAAAAATACTCTTATCAATTGTAACAAAACTAATTTGTAAACTATACTCATATTTTAACTACTTCTTACTACTACTACTACTTACTATACTCATATTTAATGAGTCGAAAATAACGATTGCCTAAAAAGGGTGCCCTGGGGGTGCAAGTAATTTTGTATACAATTTTCTATACATTAAACTACACTACACTACACTGTAACAATTTCCAATAATACTGAAATTTGTAAAAATATCATTTAATTTTTTTTTAATCTCAACCGATTTTTTTTAAATGTATATACTAATTATTAGTAATACTTATATATACTTATAGTTATTAGTAATAGCGAATATAGGGAGGAATCATAAAGTAAACCTCTTCCTGATTGACATTATAAATGCGAAAATGAGTTTATTTGTTTATTACATTACATTTTCACGCCATAACTACACACCCGATCACCATAACAAATTACATACACGTTGTCAGGAGCATAGAAAAGAACATCCAGAAAAAATGGACTGTTCCTACGAGATAGATCAAATCTACATTAAAGTGGGCAAAGCCGCGAGCAAAAGTATGTATTCTAATAAAATAAAGTTATTTATCGAATATTATTGTTAAATAAAATACTTTCAAAAATCAAAATTGAAATATAAAAATGTATATATTTAATCTGAACCGAATTGAATTGAATTAAAATCACACATAATTTTACTATGTAAATAAAGGAGTTAGTAATTTTTTGAAATGGCGTAGAATTAAACATAAAACTTAATTCGCGGTATGCCAAAGAAAATAAGAAAACATAAATAATTGGAATAATTTAAGCAAAGATTATTGAGTTTAATATTACAAAATTAGTAATCTATACTATAATAAAACTGTAGCAAGGTGAAATCTGTACATTAAATATTTTTTGAAATTTTTTATCGGAGTAGACTTTATTATTGATATAGAAGCCAAAAATAATCTTTTTACAATTTTTGTCTGTCTGTCTGTCTGTCTGTCTGTCTTTCTGTCCCTGTGAACACGCATCACGCTGAAAGTACTGAACCGATTTTAACGAAACTTGACACAGTAATAACTAATATTCCAAGGTTACATTTAGGATACTTTTTGTCCCATAAAACACAAGGGGTTCTCCAGGATAACGAAAGATAAAAAATTGTAGTTAATGTAACAAGACTTTTTGCAACACCTTAGTACAAGAGCCAGCAACGTTGGGAGAACGAGAATTTTAGAAAAGCTGGTTTTTTAATATGAAGATATATTATGCCCTTCCAAACAGGATTCAGGATACGTGGTAGCCGGTTAACGTTGTGTTTTTTAAAACGCCTCACACCTTTACAGGTCAAAATTTTGGGTTATAAATAATTTAAGGAACATTTTTTTTCAGTAAATTTTAAACGCTATTAAAACATGAATTTATCACTGTCAGACAATTTTGTGTCAATAACACTAATATGCCCGATGATATTCTTTATAAATAATTCATTTCAAACCATTTTATTTTTTCCATTGCAAAGAACATATTTTATTTTATTAACCATTATGATATTAAGATTTCACCGTAAACAATGAAAAACAACGATAAACGTAGACATATGAATTGGGACTGACGCCATCTTGATTACATGCGTCTATAACAGGCGCTTTCACAAGTATCGCTATCTTTATAGTATATAAAATGGGGTAACAATATCAATGCAGATGCAGAATCTAGCTCTAAGTCTCTAAACGTTTTCAAAGCATTAGCCGGTTCTAACTGGGGTGTTCATCCATAACATTGAGTTTGTTTATACTTCAATATTATACGCAGTCGAATTGACTATGCGAGCTTTCTTTATGATAATAGTGCTCAGATTAACCTCTATAAACTTGAAAAAGTCCAAAACCAGGCCAAGAGAATTATCGGGGGTTTCATTAAAAGTACTCCAATCCATGTTATGGAAAGCGAATTGAGCATATGTCCGTTACATCTTAGGAGACAATATTTAGCTGGCAAAATCTATTTAAATTTAAGTCATTCGAAAAAAACGAACTACCTAATTTGTTAGAAGAACTGTCCACCTCTTTCCAATTACTCTATTGGTGTAACAGAAAAAAAACCATTATTAGTTTCTATTTTTTGTCAATATAAAAATACTCCAATTCAAACAAGTATAAAACGTGAAATGTTCACTTTACACACCTGGGTAGATAACATTGATTTGCACAATATAATTAAAATAAATGTAGATGGTATTTGGAATCCAAAGCGTCAATATGATATTCTTAAAATAAAAGATAATTATCTTCAATATATAAATAAATATTACCAAATTTTGTTAAAATATACACTGACGGATCTAAAGCTGGTAATTATTTAGGAGCCGCATTTTTTGAGTCAAATTCCAAAACTTTTATGAAATTTCAAATTGATGAAAATATTTCAATTATGCACACTGAATTGATAGCAATTGCAGAGGCCTTATCATTTGTACAATCCACTGAGTCCATTAAGATTGTTATTTTATCCGATTCAAGAACTGCTCTTCAGTACGTAGCTCGATGTACCTTGACTTTTCGAGGAATACCGATAGCCTACACTATTTTGAAGCAATTACTAGATTTCAAAGCAAAGAACAAAGTAATTGTTTTACAATGGATCCCTTCTCATATAGGTATAACTGGGAATGAAAAAGCTGATCTTTTAGCTAGAGAAGGATCCTCCGAAGGTGCTACTATTAATATTTTACCAACTTATTTGAATGTATGCCCAGTATTTTAAAATGGCTGTTACTCGCATTGGAAGGAATACTTTGATGAGCGTTCTAAAACAAAAGGAATATGGTACAGAACGATTCAGCCACATCCCTTAAGATCACCATGGATTGATGACAGTACGATTTGCCATCGGGAAGCAATCACAGGAATGAGATTACACTCAGAACACATCCCATGTACAAAGTTCGCCTACCTGATGCGTAAAGTACCATTAACACTCTGCCAGAGTTGTGAGCTCATCGATGACGTGCACCACATCCTGGCAGAATGTGTTCGAAGCGAAGATATTAGATCTCGGCTTAATGCTTCTGGTTCGTTCCACACTGGTTTGTACAATTCGTTATTGTCTGACCCCATTTCGAAAGATGCTAAAGAATTGTACAAAATTAATATAAGCTATTGTTAAGTTTATTGTCATTCTTATTGTTATATAGTTGTATGTTACTTAGGCGATATAGTAGCGCAGGCGACTAAGCCTTCATTAAAAATAATAATAATATTAAAATTACAGCTATCTTAACTTGGTTTGAACATACTTATTTGATTTACAAAAAAATAGCATCGGGCACATTAATGTTAATAACAAAAATGTCTGGCGATAATAATTTCATGTGTTAGTAGCGTTTCAAAGTTAGTAAAAAACGAAACATTCAAAAATTATATAAAAATCAATATTTTTGCCTGTAAAGGTGCGATATGCACTAATAATCGCAACGTTTACAGCCAGGTAGCCCGCACTCTGTTCGGAAGAACATAAAGATATATAAAAACTGGCTTATTGAAATTCTTTTTCGAAACCATTACTAGCTCCTAGACAAATAGTTATAGGTAAGTGACATTTGACGCGTCGTGTTCATATCTTTTTAATATTTATATTTTTCTTCAATACCATGGAGTGTGAAAAAGTTTTAATACAAGTTGAAAATAGTTATGATAACATTCAGTGTTTCATTTATCATTATTTATTTTATGAATACATTTTATTGTTTAATTTACAATTTAACTCTATCAACTTGATATTTTATAATGTAAGCTCTACTGACTGTATAGTAAACGTCTACAAAAAAGGGAAAGGAACTTCGTTAGAAACTGGGGATCCATA
The DNA here is from genome assembly GCA_036509395.1 of Antheraea yamamai. Lineage (NCBI taxonomy): Eukaryota > Metazoa > Arthropoda > Insecta > Lepidoptera > Saturniidae > Antheraea > Antheraea yamamai. The sequence continues at coordinate 11,256,582 of AP028432.1, forward strand.
GACCTCTAAAGCTTTTTTTTCACATTACCGCCAATATATATATAGGTTGCTACGAACGGGTTGTAGCCTTATTTTAAAAGATTTCTCACAAACCATCTGGATTTGAGTGAGTCCCTTGATAGTTTGGATTCACAATTGGAAACCGTAGGTGTGGCTCCAATAAGGTTTTAGGTTTATTAAAATTTTTCGCGTTTAAAAATACAATTGACACCAGTTATAACCGATTTGGTGCAGACGAAGTTGCACGGGTCAGCTAGTGTATAATATTCTTGCATTATAATTTGTACGGTATAGTAATGAAGTTTAAATGACATAAAATCAATAATTTATTCACCTAAAATGTACATTGTACTTAAATTTGTGAAATTGTGAGTACGTAATGAATCTGAATTAAGGTTTTGGTGTAAGTTCCTTTAAGTAAAAATAGGCCTTTATTCTTTTATTACTATTTTAAAGGCCTCTTGGTACCCATTATACCCTCTAACTTACCGAATAATCTTCAAAAATAATGTAGTACGATTGAAATTTATTATAAGTATTTTATTTAAAAAAAAGTGTGTGTGTACTTATGTACACGCGTTAGAAGTTATACTTCTTTGCTGTAACAGATAAAAATCTTTCCAAAATTTTTATCTTTAGCCTTATTCTACGTTTGTAGAAAAAACTTCACTAACAATAGAAAAAAGGTATTTAATACATTGAAAGTTTTAATACAAAGAAACAAAATGTTGACTATAGCTAACTTCAGGGTGTCGGTTTTTCGTGACGGTGTGCGCGCGCATCGTAAAAATTTACTGTCATCATCATCTCTAACGCGCCGAAAGAAGTATAACTTCAAAAAGAAATAAGTAAACAACTATACTTAATTCCGCTTAATTTTCTTTCAGAGCTACAGTTGTGCTTCTGATTACATATCTCCTGTAAGTAAAACACTTTGATAAAACGATGTGTGACGTATTGTGTTTACTTTTAACAATTAATTACTTCCATTACTAACTTTATTTATATTGAGTACGTTTTCTTAACTAATGGATAATATATTATTGTAGCTAGCTATTCTCATACTAAACAATTACAGAATTCCCATATGCCTCATTATGCCATCATATAATGTAACATTTTCGTAAAAATCTACTCCGCTTGTTGACGAAAGTCTATCTAATAAACTCATGATTCTTAAGTATAAAGTATATACTTTTTCCAGCTAAGAAACTGAAATTACATCACATTTGCATTACAAATAGGAATTTATTATAAATAGAAGAAAGCATTAATACGTTTATTTAAACAAATAAAATAATTAATACGTTTATTTAAACATACCAATTGAATGTTTAAATTATTTTAATTTATCTTTGTTTGAATGCTAAAAAACACTTTCTCTTAGTTTGTTCTGTCTTCATTCAGTAGGATTCATGTCAATTTTTAATCATCGAACTTAGTTTTGTGGACCTCAAATAAATATCTATACATATAATAACAATGTAAATCTAACTTATCTACACTTTTTAGATTTTTATGAAAAACATTGTTGCAGTTATCTTTGAATAATATAATAAAATAATAACAAATAATAAAATACAATTCAATCATTTATTGAAATGTCTGCCTGTCTGTTTGTTTGTTTGAAAACGCATCACTAATAAAGTACTTCGTTCACTATAAAACCGCATCAGTCATCATCATGCAAATGCATGCAAATCGTAAAGCATATCCTTGAGTAACATTTCGTTTTGGTTTTATTAAAATCGGTTCACTCTATCAAAAGTTATTGTAATTTTAATGACGACGCGATTTAAGTACGAGAGAAAAGTAGATAAGTAAATGAACTTAACACATTCAGATGATTTTATTAGTCACTGTTTTTTTACATTAGGTTCACGCGGACGGAGTCGGCGGGCATAGCTAGTATTAAATGAATTCAAAGACATCATACTAGAATTGTACATATCCTGTCTTACTCCCACAATTAAGACTGATGTAATGACACCTCATCTGTTAAAATTCGTCAAGTCATTTAGACTAAAGAGCTTACAAATTAATATACATACACCCGAATCCCATTGCCCTTAATAAAATGTAATAAATAGGTGTCAATAAAAAAATCTTCCATGTAACTAAACCATTGTGAAATGTTCTCACCATACTGTAATAATTGTACTAATAAAATTCGAAGTAAAAAGTGTATACTAATTGTTCTGTACGTTTACTACAAATTATATTTAATTATCGTTCTGTTCGAATTTTCTAATCAAATATTAACGCTATAATGAAAAGAGTGTTTTCCAACAACTCGTATTTTGTACTTATTAACCTATTTTTTATTCTAACACCGTTGAGGAGAAGTTTTTAATTGCCATAGTGTTATTGAAAATTGTGTTGTATTGTGTTAATAATTATATAAGTATTACATACTAATCAAATTATCCTTATTAATATTATAAATGCGAATTGACTTTGTTACGATTTAAAGGCTTAATTAGTCAACCGATCGTCACAAAATTTTGCATACACGTTGACAGGTGTATAGAAAACTTAGCTTTCATGCAGAAAAAAGTACCGTTCCCAAGGAATAAGTCAAATCGATAACGCGAGCGGAACCGCGTCTAAAAGCTAGTATTTAATAAATATTACATAATAACTACTTATTGTTTTATTGGCTTTTTTTTCTCGAACTGACTACGCTATTGAGCTACCAAGGCCTTAACAGCTTCACCGGACTACTAAGGCGAGCGCTTAAGGCACTCAGTCGATTTCCTTGGTAAATTTTGTGTATATCAAATATACATAGATAACTGTAATTAAATAGTGTATATGTATGTATGTATTAAGACAATGATAGTTTCTTCAAGACTTTACATTTGCAGTTCATCAAGCTAACAGGAAACACTGTATATATTAATTACACTAGAGCTATTAGATTATAATGGAAATGCATAATGTATATGAAAATAACCCAGAATACACAAGTTAAGAATTTAAGTACAGTCACCGTAGGATACGAGAGCTTGACATGATTTGCCGCTTTTCTACATGTGAATTTCATAATAACCTCGTAATTATAAAGAAATACAAGCTCTTCTAGAAGTGCTCATATACATTACTGTGGTTAGACAATATTTTATAGTTATATTGTAGTATTTTCATAGCCTGCATAATGATATCGATTTTAATCAGTAAAATACCTTTGGAATAGAATGTATCATATAAGATTTAGATAAGGTAATAATTTCTATATCTTTCAATAGTTCTGAAACAATTGAACAAAATTTAGTATTAATAGAAACTAAAACGCACCGTACCATGCCAACGATAAAGTATAATTGAAATGTGCGGAATGGTTTTTGTGTATAATGCTGCAACTTCGTTGGCTTTAAATGCAATATAAAATGAACATTACAGCCAGCGTCACTATGAACAATGCTTAACACTCATCGCTTTCAAATAGAGAATATGTAGTAGTGTCAGGTCTTAAAAATGTTTCAAAATAAATAGGTTGAATTACTCTTAGGATTTCTGTTAGATATGTGAAATTTGATGGTTGATTCCACGCACGTGCGTCGTGAAGTCACGCAGCTTACGTGTTCCGCATGTCAAATTAACAAAGCACTGCCCAACTTTGTTAGGTCCTTGTTAGTTCAACGATTCCGCTCACATCGTCTTGTGGTTTAGTTAAAATAGAACTGACAGGGCTCTAATTTAATTGGTCGTGTCGGTAAGCTTTACATTCTGAGGAGTAACGTAACCTATCACATGTTACTTTACGTAATGTTTATTAGTGCGATTCGATTAAATAATTATATGTTTTACTAGCTACAGTAGTTTGGCATTTGAACGAAAATCATAAATATAAATAAATGTATTAGTACATCTGATGGGGCTGATGGGACCGTGTAAATAGGCCCCACCAGGATATGCGGTAAAAATAAATTCAAAACCTGATTTTACCGCTGACTATTCAAGTTTGGGGTCTTTTGAAGATTTCGTAAAGTCGATTCGTGTAAAACGCGTTCGCAATAAAATATTGAATAGTTGCTTTACAGTATTATCGTAATTAACATATTGTATTGTAGTAACATAATTTTATTTTAGGTAATTTTATCGTTTTGTCTTAAGGATGTTGGTTGGCCCCTTATAAATAAATTTAATAACAGCGATAATTTTGACAGCCATGAAAGTCCTTTATAGCGTCTGCATGCTCCGTACTCGATCAATGAGGTACAGACTAGAAACACATCTCATTATTTGGAGGGCAGCTATTAAATTTATTTATAAGGGGGCAACCAACATCCTTAAGATAAAACGATAAAATTACCTAAAATAAAATTATGTTAATCACTACCCTAAGATACTGGCAATGCTAATAATTTGTATTGAAAATATTTTTCTTGAATATTGCGTTTATTATTTCTTCTACATTAAGGTTGCATTAACTCGTAAGATCAAAAATTATTTATATATATATTTTTTTTTAATAATAATTTCATATGTAATATACTGAAATAATTAATTATGTTAAATTAGGTATTATAAAAATAGATTGATAGTTTTTTAAGTCATTGATTCTCAACCTTGGTGTTGCTTTTTTTTCAACATCCTATATTTTTTTTTCTTCTTTTTTTTCTTTTATTCAATTTATAATTCATTTTTAAAAATATAATAAAAAAAAATATAAAAAAAAAACCCAAATCTTCAATAATTTTTATACTAAAAAATAAAAAAATTGTTCGACCCAAAATCTTCAAAAAAAAAAAACCTTTTTGAAACGTTAAGTAACCTAAGCGTTAAGTAGAATATTGAGAGTCGTAATGTACTACAAAAAATAATACCCATGTACGAAACATAGTAGTTTAATGAATTCTTATAAATTTACACGACAGAATATTGAATATTATGTTGTAATTATGTAATCATAATAAAATTAAAGAATAGTGGAAATGAAGGGAAAGCTTTTTTTATATAATAAAACATTATGAAATAACATCACTAAGGAAAAGATTAATTACAACCGCCGTGTTAGCAGAATACATAAAACATTGATATACAATATCAATAAGTCGTAAGGAGATGGTTACAAAGTTTTGTACTTATTTTTTTGTCATCTGCTAGGGTATGACATTAAAATTTTGAGAAAATATCTCTTTAATTATATGGCACGTAATAAAAAATAAGACAATGATGCCAAATAGAGATAATTATGGTAAACACTATACCACGGTAATTCTCTTAAGCGCTTCCATTATGTATATCCATAGTTATTTAGTTAGTTTTTCTTTGTAACATTTAGTAGTTAGCATAGTACGATCCTGCATATTTGTTTACTAGGTTCACTGTACACATTGGGCTCTTCAGTATAATTAGAATAACAAATAGTCATTGAAAATTTTTAAACTTAAACACGTTCAGAGATACAGAATATTTTTTTTTTTTTTTTCCCCTTTCCCCTTTTTTTTTTTTTTTTTTTTTTTTTTATTTTTTAATTAACCCTAAATTAATAATTAATAATTTTTTTTTTTTTTTTTTTTTTTTTTTCCCTTCTCCCCCCCCCCCCTTCATGTTTCAGTTCGTGAGGCACACACACTTGTACACATGTGTGCTTCACTAATTCGTATATGTGTAATCAGCTTATTTTGTTTAGCTTATTCGCATTGTTGCATCCAAGGCAACATACCAAGCCAAAGTTAAGGCCACTTTGGCACCCATGGCCTTGTTTCTAAGAGGCTGAGGTCCATAAGCATCAGGCTAATAAAGTATAGTCAGTTCGAAAAAAAATCAGCTAAGAGTATAGAAAAGATTATCCCAAGGAGAGTTGATTTCAAGCAGGAGGCCGCTCGTAAAACAGTATACCGAATCTCTGTTCACGACACGAAGGAACAAAGTACGTTATGCCAGATTGGTAAAAGAAAGAATAGAGTAAGGTCAGAAAATCAGTAACATTCGCAATTTTTAAGCTCATCTTGAATGACAAACTTTATAAATGAACGACAGAAACACTCAAGACTGTTCCGTGCTTTGTAGTACTGTAATTAAATACCCAAGTTGTGCTCGGTGTTTCGTTCTCTCGTTAGTATAATTAAATGAAAAGCGGAACCACACTCGTCGCAGACATATCTATTCGTTTGAAACTTCAAAGAGTTAATGTTAAAGACTTTATAAAATATAATGATTTATTACCCATAAAAGAATGTTATTCGAAAGTAGCTTTTCCCTACGGCTTCACTCACGTTAATGTTAATTAGGACTATCCCTTGGGAACAGTACTTATTTCTAGATGAAAAGTATCTAAGCCCTTTTCTGTAACCTTTACAAAGTGTATAAAATTTTCATGAAGATCTGTTGAGTAGTTAAAGCGTGACAACGTAACAAAAAACATTCCCATTCATAATATTAGTTAGAACATAAAAGCATTTGCACAGCTAGTAATATAGTACCTAATGTAGAAGACATAGAATGTTTCTATTTACTTTATTTAAACCGAAAACTATCTTTAGTGTGAAATGTTTTGTTCATTCTTAAGACTGCTCTGGTTAATTTATATTTTACTAATTGTATTTATAGTATAATAGCTTCTGCGCGCGACTTCGTTCACGTGGAATCGTTACTATGGGCTAACGCTAACAAGCAGCAGAAGCTCTCAAAAAGAAACAAAACCCCGATTTTGAAACATTTTTCATTCTTTTTCTTCATTCATTCTTCTTCATTAAAGACTTTTTCAAATCGGAACGGAGCCTTACATATTTCCATACAAACTTTCATCCCCTATTTCATGTCGTTATTTTAAGACCTTAAAGGAAAAACAAACTGTACAAACTTTGAATGTCATATTTATTTATATCAAATCAAGAGCCTAAAAAATAAGTTCTAAGCTTTTAGCTCTAAAAATGACGATACTTCCATACAACTTTTCATCCCTCCTTTCAACCCCTTACAACCCATTGTTCGCATTAAAACGTAGCCTATGTCCTTTCTCAGGTTCTATACTATTTATGTACTAAATTTAATTTAAATCGGTTTAGTAGTTTTGGCATGAAAGCGCGACAGACAGAGTTACTTTCGCATTTATAATATTAGTACGGATTTACAGTTCTTTATGGCTTCTATATATTTACCGATATGCACGAAATATGGTATTGTTTAAAATACTTTTAATTTATATTCAGCAATAGCTGTCAGTAAGATCTAGACTACTTTTCAACATAATAGTCCATGAATAAAATAAAACTATCAACTTTCAAAACGAAATATCTGCCTGTCTGTCTTGTAAATTATAAAACTATAATCCTTCTTCTTATTCTGCCTTGGTAACAGTATTTACCGCAACACATTCTTCGTTACCTTTTTTATAAAAATCTGTGACATGTAAAATATCATTATAAACTGGGTTATACTGGATCAAATTAGAACGTGACCAACACACTCCGTAAATATTTACTGAGGTAAGCCATATATGACAGCCCTAACGTTAAAAAATGAGATTATACGAGGTCTGTCGTCCATATCCATATAACCCGAAATTATCCTTTTTTAACAGTAGTGTGTTATGATTCGGGATTTGATTAAATAAAAACACCATGTTTAGTGATTGATTAATTTTAATTGCTGTAGATAAAGCAATAATGGTTCGGGGCTAGAGTGTTTCAACACCACATAGTGTATGAATCGGCGTGGTTTTATTCTTACAAGGACCTTGAGCGTTCCGTGAAGAAAAATACCGTCAAAAACCACCGACGTTTTTGACCACCTGCTAGTCTGGCTAGTTACTAAATCAAAATCAAAATATCCTTTATTCAATTTAGGCCCTTAGAAGGCGCTTATGAACGTCAAAGCTACCACCGGGTCGGAAAACAACCCAGTCATCGAAAAGAACCGGCAAGAAACTCGACTACTAGTTAATACTAATATCTACACATATACCTTTGGCTCAGTGGTTAGTGTGTTTCGGACACCGCGTTAATTGATGTAGGTTCCAATGCTTGCGAATGAACCGAAGCTTTCAGTGAAGGCGAACAACGTGATGAAACTGTAGCAGGGTTTTCTCTAAGCCCACCTGGTTAATTACTACTCTCAAGATAAAAAGGGTTCGCCAAGCACCTATGGGTGTGGTTTGATACTTGAATTTGAGAGCCAGTCCCAGATTTTGCGTGTTTACCATCTTGGACCACATTGTCATTTGGTATCGAGTAACACTTCGTCAAACACTAAAATCTATAGAGTTAATAAAAATAGCTCAGTAGTATCGAGCCTAAACAACAGGCTCGTTTTGTTGTGTCTAGGATGTGAGGACAGTTACAAGTTTAATTCAAAATTATTAAAGACTACCTTATGCGCGCGACTTCGTCCGCGTGGAATAGTTACTTTGGGCTAACGCTAACACGCAGCGGAAGCTCTCAAAAAGAAAAAAACACCCCGATTTTGAAACATTCTTCATTGGTGCTCCGCTCCTATTGGTCTTAGCGTGATAATATATAGCCTATAGCCTTCCTCGATAAATAGCTATCATGAGCGCGTTCAACCAAACAAACAAACAAACCCTTCAGCTTTATAATATTAGTATAGATAAAGTGCGTGTAAGGTAAAATCGTATAATATAATTTCCATAAAGTGTTGAAGTTCATTGTCCTAATAAGAATATAAATCGAGGTTCTATGTAGGAACACGCGCGCACGACAAGAATCAAACGATGCTTCGACTCACCTTCAACAAGATTAATATTCGTGGCGAGTGATGGTCCCGGACAATAGGTGTGCGTCCTCCCTCACGGCGCGGCGGCGCATGCATTTTCGAATAATGCCCATTTAATGTTTCGATGAAATTGGCTGTTACATGCCCTGCCTGTGTTTAGTAAGGCCCGTGACTTTCTTGTGGCAACTGACGAGCTCTCTTGGGAAATGTGTTACTGACGTAACTGAACTTTGACTCGAGTGATTAGTGTCAAGTTTTGCTGTTAAGCTTCTTGTGTGCGTAATCATAGTAATCGCGTAATTTGTGGACGAAAATTGTTTGTTTACTGTAATTACGTGGGTGATTGCGATGACCTTTCTCAACGTGTCGTAGTGTGGGTTTGTTTTGCGTTGGGGACGAACCCCTTCCCTACGAACTTTTTTGACAGGAATATGTTAAAATTCTGCTCGCCGGCGGCAAAGCGTCGGGAACCTAACGTGGTTTGTAATAATAGATTTATTATGTTAGCTATCGGTGATCAAAAATGTTGTTTATTTAATATCCCTTAGTGTATTTTTAAATACTCTTTGTGGAACAAAACAAGGTTTTCAAAGATGGATTATCGACTCCGAAGATAATTGAACGGCGGGAAATTTTAAAAAAATTTAACGTATTTATTAATGAATGGATATTCAGTTTCGTGTAGCCAAACACACTGACCGTCCATAACGTTGCTTCTATTTATATTATGAGATAATTATGAATTACCGACGTTATCCCTTTATTTCAAAAGTACTATATACAACGGATATAAAAGGTGTGTGTTTATGTGTCGCGCGGTTATTCTTTTTCGAAATAAAAAATTTTTAAAAATTTTTTCTTTCCTTTTTTTGTTTTTAAAAAAAAAAAAAAAAAAAAAAAAAACAGCGTACCAACATCGCGACAATATCGAGTTCTTTTTTTTTTTTGGTGGTTTTTTTTTCGAGACTTAATGAGCGGTTAAGCAGACAGCTTCATACTGTTAATTTTGTGTCACAAAAATTAAAATTTCACTCTCATCATTTTTTCATAACGCGCCTAAAGAAGTATAACTTCAAAAATTAACGGTTTTCAATATCACAATAACCTAAGGTCATAAGCATGAAACGTGAATAAAAGAACTAATACGAAGATACTAGCTAATCAAAAGTTAGAAATCCACCTGGTCACATAAAGATAAATTAGATTATTATTTACTGTAGAACAGCCCCTACGTATCGACCCATTGTGGTACGAAGTTCTCCCTAAAGGCACGCCTATTTTCTTCATAATGAAGAAACATTACGATGCAGACATCCTTATATCATGGTTCTAAGATTTTGGTTTTCAGATTTGGTTAATTACATATATATAAAAGTATTACTGAGTCGTAGACGAAAAAATAAGTTACTATACACGATCATATTAATGTTACTATCTTGTTAATATTAATATTATCTTGTTATACATAATCATTTCTAGGTTAAATAGTGTCTAGAAGTTCTGTAAAGTTGTCGGCAATATATTTGAACGCTCTGAATATAGATGTGCAGAACACAAACTTACGTATATAAGAGCAGTTAAGAAGATTGACGAGGACTGTACGAATTGGAGCTCGTATTTTTTTTGGAATATTGTACGGTACTAACATAGTGTCACACACGATTTAACTTTTTTTTTTAAATTCATACAATGATCCAAAATGAAACGGTTTTTGTAAACAATGAGCAATTCTAGCTTCAAGCGGGGTGTTGGAACCAAAACAAAAAAATAGAATCAAGCGTACTCCATCCACTCTATACTAATATTATAAAGCAAACATACTCTATGTTTGGTTGAATGCCCTAATCTCAGGAACTACTCTTCCGATTTGAAAAAATCTTTCTGTTTTAGATAGCTCATTTATCCAGGAAGGCTATGGGCTATATCATCACGCAAAGTAACTATTCCACGCGGACGAAGTCGTGGGCAGAAACTAGTGTTAGTATATAAGTTTGATTTAATGAATAACACGTGTTGTACGTTTTCAGGTAAATCCTGGTCGCAAAGCGTCATTAAGCGGTATACGCGAGGGCGATGTCATCTCGTCAATCAACGGGCGGCCTACCAGAAGCATGAGCAACGCTGAAGCCCATTCAATGTTACGGTCAGCGGGACCCGTGCTTAGACTGGGATTGAATGAGTAAGTTTTTATATGAAAATTTAAATACATATAATCATAATAAGAAGACAAAACGATGTAATAGATATAAAAAATGAAACGTATCAAGATTAATTAATAATAGAAAAAGATTTACATGATAAAGTGTCCTTTTAACTTTTTATTCTCAATTGTTTTAAACCTTCTATCTCCTTCTATATATAAATAAGCAGTAGGGAAACAGTTAACAATATCTTCCTCCTCTGTTTGTCAGTCGATTTTCTTCATTTGTTTTGTTTTGTAACTATTAGCGAGCCTTAGTGTTATCAATATTATAAAAAAGGTTTTTTTTCTTTGATCGAAGTTCGACCTCTGGACGAGGACTCGTATGTAAAAAAAAACTAAGGATTTGTTACGGATTAAGAAGTAACGTAGTCACGCAAATAATACACTGTATCCATAATACGGTATATTTTATTTTGAACAAATACTGTTTCTACTTCTATTAGTATTGAAAATGCCATAAAAACATAAATATATGTAAGCATAAATTCATTACAAATAAACTATATGAGTAACAGAGACTTGATCTTTTACTTTCGACTTTTGGTCTCTAATGACTGATCACTTATAATAGAAAAACATAACAATTGGTGCTATTACTTATGTTAGTGATAAAATTAAAAGTAAATAAATAATTATTTATCACAAATAATACGGCGCATTTTATCAAAGTAAATTTATAAAGCATTTCACAGAAATGTTATTCCCTACGGCGTTTGTTTTCTAACGGTGTTTTCCTTCACAACGACTTATGTTAATCTGCGATAGAGTTACTAAAACAATTCACGATTAAAACAACGGTGTTTATAATTCAGAAGAACAGGTTCTGCAAATACGTCTTTGTTTAGTAAGTGGGTTTCATCCTAGGAGTTTTATCTTAGCAAACAGTAATAAAATTGCCATAAAATAGTTCCGCACAATTGTAAAAGTGAAAAGAAGTGGGAGAAATAAAAAGCCCGAAGGTAAAACAAAATCAAATAGAGCTTTTATTTCAACAAAACTACTTCTTTGTACTACTGAGTCTTAGAACTTAAATTAATTATACTTTGACATAAATTTTTACCAAAGGTCTTGTGGAATTAAAATATGTACAAAGAATACTTATCATCTACAAAAACTTATTCGAATCGTGATGATACCAGCATGGTCGTAGTGCGTTTTGTAAATTTGCCGGGCTAGTTCCTACAGTCGAAGACTTATCTCCAAGTCTCGAGATCATCGAGAGCCAGACGCTCTAGGTTTAGCCCGCTTACTATCTTGGACCATATAGTCATTTAACATCAGGTAAGATTGTGGTCAAAAGCTAAAACCGATAAAGTAAAAAAAAAGAAACTCGGCTTACATTTTGTGCTTCAACTTTACCTTATATAAAACCAGTGGACACGGCAGACTTTGTCCTGCCCTGATAATATAAAAAAAACCGTGACAAATTGTATACCCATACCTTCCTCATGAATCACTTTATCTACTGGTGAAAACCACATGAAAATCCGTTCAGTCGTTTTTGAGTTTACCGCGAAAAGCCACACCGACGCGGTAGGAGACTTTACTATGTAATGATAAACAAAAATATTTTTCATATAACATTTTGATTACCATTTTTAGAAACAATTATCTTTTAGTTACCAAACAAGTTAGCAAACATAATTTTCCTGTCATAGTTTATGCATGTATTCTACATTATAATTACATTTAGAAATATATCTATATTAACGGGAATATAATATACTATATATATACTAGCGGGCCCGGCAGACTTTGTCAAAACCAAAACCAGAAAGCCAAAACTTTGTACCCTTTTTAAGAGAATTGCGTGCACGGATGAACGTGAAATTTGGCATAGTTAAAGTTTATATAGAGGAGAAGTGCAGAAAGCTATTTATTTTGTATAAAATGAATTAGAAGTACATTAAATTAATTAAAAAATACATTACTCACACTACTGCTTCAATATTACACAACATATACACACATGTAAATAAAAAAGACGTTTTGAACATCCTTCATCTTTCTTACGTTCCAATTACCTTTTAAATATTTTTAACATGACTGACGTTGCATGCCTTACAATATGCCCTTTGAAATCAACTGGTTAATTTGTAGGTTAATTTTAGAATAATATAATATGTAAATTCAATCAATTGATAAATAATTTATCTTTAGTAAATTTATGGAACTACTGAAATAATTATTATTCTCCTTGGTTTTATTGAATGTCAAAATTTTTAGGTGACAGGACTGCTTTCAGTTCATTTCGCTTTGCTTCATGTTATCATAAGAGTAAAGCAATATTTTCAAAGTCAAGGTCAATATTTTAATGTTTAGTATTTATTTATGGTGAACTCACTTCAAATGATGATTCAATAAAAAAATGAGTGAAAAAATACTTTGTAAAATTTGTTTGGCCATGAAAGTAATACATGACTTACATCTCCGCGGTTACAATGATGCAGTTCAACTTGATGTAGCAATTATATTTAGTACAGTTGATGATGAATTATGAACAAAAATGAATTAATTTTCAAAAGTTAATGGTAGTATTAAAAACATCTTTGTTTTGGATTCATCATTTGATTCTATTTTGTATCCATTCCTTTTCCAAATGATGATACTGGGCATATCACTATTTCTCATAATGTACAGACTATATTTAATTCAATATCACCCAGAAATACCACGCACCACGTCGTGTAAAATTAATTGAAAATTGTGTCATGAGTTGCGATAAATCTCTTTATTTTCGTAAAGTTATGTTTACTTAGTATTTGAGAGCCTTACCACCTTATGTAATCGCCTGTTTTTTGTTTCAAATTTATAATTGATTTTAATTTTCATTTAGACATCGATTTTTTTTTAATGTTTATATAATTTAAAAAAAGTGGCAAATAACTGAGTAGGCATGATGAATGCCTTTGATTATAGAGGTTATACCCTTTGATAAAAGAACTCTAATAAAGTTCAAACTTTAAAAATTTAATGAACTATGGTCGAATGTCGACCACTGGGCGCCCACTAGTATAAAGAAATCCTTGAAAAATTGTATACCAAAACCTTCTTCATGAATCACTTTATCTACTGGTGAAAATCGCATGAAAATCCGTTCAGTCGTTGAGTTTATCGCGATAAGACACAGACGCGGTAGGGGACTTTACTATGTAATGATAAACAAAAATATTTTTCAGATAACATTTTGATTACCATTTTTAGAAACAATTATCTTTTAGTTACCAAACAAGTAAGCAAACATAATTTTCCTGTCATAGTTTATGAATGTATTCTAAATTATTATTACATTTAGAAATATATCTATATTGACGAGAGTATAATACAATATATATATATATATATATAGTATACAGATGGGTATGGGTGGGAATCTATTAAACGACATAACTATGTGTGAAACCGTATAGTGTGCGTTGCACTGTTCTCCAGCTTTAATCCGACCACTGTGCGTTTCACACGAGCATCATACGACAATCCGTTGGCAGATTAGCCGTGACTTAAATTGATGCACTTTAGTCTATATGTGAGACGAATTGATTTTCCGGTAGGAACCCATGTCTGATTCACGTAACACATTCATGCTTTCACTTAGTACATGAATTGATAATAAATATTTTGTTTGAAATTATTGATACCTTTTCTCTTTCCTTAACACTTTGTTTTTTTTTATTATTTATTTTAGCGACCATGGTTAACAAAATATATGCATTATAGTTATACTGTGGATTAAACTAGTTAATAAGCATTTATCATCTTTTCTGAAGGTTCGCATATCTTGATTTAAGCAGTCTTTTAAGTTGTCGGAAAGGTTACACAATCGTCTTTCTTTGTTAAAAGCTGCACATTCTACTAATAGATATAAGGCTGTTAGGTCATGTCTAAGCTTGCGTTTTTTTTGTTAGATTTAGTGACAATGAATGTTTGTAAGATTTGTGTGTCCAATCTTCCACTTGATGATAATTAATGAATTTTTTCTACAAGTCGAGACATTTGGAGATATGTCAAAAATTGATTTACTAATATTAAATAACATCGTTGTAATTTATAATAATTTACATGTATTTGGTTTCACGAAATATAGTGATAATAAATAATAATTAATTAAGGTTACTAAATGTGCTGTATGTTACACGAATTGTAATAAAACTCTGTGATTACAAACTTTTTTATAAGTTTTTACTTGGGTTAAGTTCTAATCTAAGTTTTCTTGTCACCAGAGACAAGGAGATGTCACCGCGAAGAAGATCTATCGGCAAAGGCACTGAGTTGAAAAGTAAGTTGTATCATAATATATTGAAATATCACTACTCTCTGTTGTGATATCTCACATATTACTTGTACCAACAATTGTTACTCGAATAACATAGTCTAATTTTTGAATTCATATTTTAACTATAAAACCACTATAATTGGAATATGGGTTTGTTATGATTATTGTTAGCTTTTACGACAGCATTATTTCCGGTACTTTAATATTCGTACTTCATTAAACTAGTTACATGGTACCTGAAAAGTATTCATCGTTGCCATACCAATATCTCCTATGTGCAATATTATGATTAGGTCACTATATAAATTTTCGCATAGCTATGTGACTTTAAGCTTTATTTAGGGAACGGTGGTTGCTGAAAAAAATATGCTAAGTACATTAGACAAAATACTGTCAAATAGGAATTGCCATGATAACGTATTTGAACAATTACAATTATTACAATTTTGTAGGTGGTAGAGCCACGCTGAAACTATTATTGGTTTCAGCATAAATGGGTCGGCTCGCCCGGGGTAGTATCACCCTCTCACAGAAAATCGACGTGAAGTAAGAGTGCTTGCATTGTTGCGTTTCGTTCGGTCAGTGAGAGCGCCGGAGACCCACCTCCCCTCTCCTTCCACTTTCCTCTTCCCTTCCTCCCCCCCACTCCCTACACAGGCTGGCAACGCACTTGCGACTCCCCTGGTGTTGCAAGTGTCCATGGACGGTGGTGATCACTTACATCAGGTGACCCACCTGTTCGTTTGCTTCCTATGATATAAAAAAAAAAAAAAAATTACACTTTTTGCGTATAGCGCATATTGGTTTGACAACGACGTGATAATAAATCCAATTAGTCTATATCTTTTTAATTAAACATATTGGACATCTAACTAAGATAATCTGTAATATTTCAGATAAGGCTGGAAGTTATGATAGTACAAATAAACGTAAAATCATTTGATTTCGCAAAACTAACATGTATATCTTGATAACAAAGGCTTTAATAAAATAATAACAATAAAATCTAATTAGTGGTGTCAGTATTTCTCGATGTCGCTTTCAAATACTCCATTTAAATTAAATGGTGCGTCAACGTTGAATCACCCATAGGATTAGCTATTTCGCTCCGGGCTTAATGGAAATACTCTGCAACAACAACCTCTTTCTATTTATCTAGAGTAGTGATCGCCCAGTGGTCGACATTCGACCATAGTTCATTGATATTTTAAAGTTTGAACTTTATTAAGGTTCTTTTGTCAAAGGGTACTTTTATAACATTAGATTTTCATCATGGCTACGTCAGCAAATAATTATTTGCCACTTTATTTAATACTATATAAACATAAAAAACTATGTCTGAATGAAAATTGAAATTAATTATAAATTTAAAACGAAAAAACAGGTGGTTGGTTACAAAAGGTGGCAAGGTTCTCAAATTCTAAGTAAACATAACTTTACGAAAATAAAGAAATTTATCGCAACTCATGACACAATATTTGAATGAGTAATGGATACGCAATAGTTATAAGTTATAACATGTTTTTAATACTACCATTAACTTTCGAAAATGAATTCATGTTTGTTCAAAACCCATTGCCAACTGTACTAAATATAACTGCTACATCAGGTTGAACTGCATCATTGTAACCTCAGAGATCTAAGTCATGGATTACTTTCATGAACATAGAAATTTTCTTATTTTAATTTTCAACTCTCTTACAATGATCCTTGATTGCAATAAATTACTACATAATCATTAAAATAAAAAGCATTGCTGCGCTCTAATTCGAGAGAAATTTCATGCATTATGCTATCATTGCATGTTCGATTAAACTTTTCCTGGAATATATAATTAACAGCAGGGTCCACATCATAAAAAATATAATTGCGCATAATATGGTGAGCGACCATATCCAGCAATCATTGGACCTGCTTTGTGATAAAAAAAAAATAGAACTATATCGGAAACTTTAGCTTTTTAGCTAACCACACGCATATGTAAACGACGAGTTATATTTGCGAATGTTTACAAAGTATTTTTTTTTGCAAAATTTTAAGCTATTGCATAGCTTCTATCGCGGGCCTTGAGCGTGGGGACCGAATCCAGAAATTTCGTAACGAAAAAAACCTAACACACCCCACTCCGACCGGCACAGCGGTGATACTTTTTAGTTTTTCCATCTATCGATAAATACCAGAACTTTTAATGATTTTTTGAAATATCACGCTTGTCTCTTTAGTTCAGCAACCCGCCTTTAGGTGGCATTGGTTGTATTGGAAAACTACCGTAATCAGCTGTTTGTGAGAAAGTATATAGGTGTATAGGTATTTATCATCTATGTACAACAGTGAATATCTGTACTCGTATAATTTGTGTACAAAGTGTTTTAAATATGAATAAACAAAGTGCATTTATTAATGAAGAAAGTCACGAAAAAATAGTGAAAGAAAATGAGTTAGTACTCTATATACATTCATTTTATTATTATTACCACAAATGCAGTATTATTTTTTTTTAAATACTGCATTAATAAAATAAATATATAATTATAATTGCATAAGTTGATAAAAAATGCTATGCAATAGCTTTACCGCGGCAGTCTCCGAATGCCACACGTCTTTTTTTTATTGAATCATCATTTGTAGTGAGTTCATCATAAAACTATATTAAAGTACAAAACATTACAATATTGACATTGACTTGAGGCTGGTAATATTGCTTTACTGTTATGACAACATGAAGTGAAAGCAGTCCTGTCATCTAAAAATTTTGACATTCAGTAAGACCAAAGGGAATAATAATTATTTCTGTGGTTCCATACATTTACTAAAGATAAATTATTTATCACTTAATTATTAATGTATATTATGAATTTACATATTATAAAATTAACCTACAATTTGACCAGTTAATTTCAAAGAATACTTATGTAAGGTATGGATACGTTCCGTCATGTTAAAAATATTGAATATAGGATGAAAAAAGGTAATTGGAACGTAAGAGTAAAATGACGGATGGTGAAACGTCATTTTAATTTACATGTGTGTATATGTTGTGTTATTAAGTCAGTAGTCTGAGTAATATATATTTTAATTAATTTAATGTGTTTTTAATGTATTTAATATAAAAAAATAGGTTTGTGTACTTCTCCTCCATATAAACTTTAACTATGTCACATTCATTCGTTCGCGCAATTCTCTTAAAAAGGGGTACAAAATTTCCGCTTCACGTATTAATATATAGAATAGGTTCTACTGATGGCACTATAGTGTTACTTAACTTCAAATATATTTCTTACAATATTTTAGTATATTTCTTAAACATAGTTTTCTTTTACTTATATTGATACAGTATAAATTCAAATCTTCGTTCATATTCACTTTTGAGCTTTTGAATAAACATAAGAAAAGAACAACGTTTTTAACTTTATTTTTGGCGACCAATCTATTAGATTATTACTACCGTTGTCGAGTAGTTATTAGTATTACAAGTTCTTCTTCCATTCCATTTTTGTCAACCAGTCTTCTAGTAGACTATTACTGCCATTGTCAAGTGAGTATCGATATTACAAGTTTCTTGATATAATTTCAATGAACTAACAAGATGGTGGCCATCTTGTTAGAACTTTCCATGGAGTTTTTGTGGCATCTCAGAATTCATGGTCCGTGGTACTACTTTCCATTCACTTCACTTATGCACAATAAACAAACTATATTACATAAAACACCACCAATTTTACACAATATAAAGTCAAGTAACACAAGATTATGAATAAAATATAAAATCCACTACATGACAGACCAAAATCCCGCCAAAAACTCGAAGAACAACGTTTATTAATTTACGAACGAAATTAAAAATGAGGTTATTTATTTGTAGGAATACTTTGACGTATAATCAACAGTTTGTGTAAATGCTTTAATGACTTCAAAACATATCAAACGCTCGTTATTTTATAATTTTTTTAAATTAGTATTTTGTCGTATAATATTTACAATTTCAAATTTCTAACTAAGAACAAAGCATGCTTCATGTTATATTTTCCTAGTGAATCTCATGTTTTCACGGCAGAATATGAGAAGCTATTTAAATTAGTGAAAGCAAAATGTTTACTTATCACTGTCTAGAATATTTCCTTTTGTATATTCTTGACATGTTTTACTTTATCGCGCGTCTGCATGTACGGAGCTGGATTGCAAACCGGGCGGTGCGGAGGCGCGGTGACTTTATCTTTTCTCTCTGTGTGCTGGAAAATGTTAGAAGTAAATTGCTTGTTGTGTTGAAGCTGTGAACTGTATATTTAACTTCTTTAATTTAACGATATGATGTATTATCTTAAACTTACAAATTTATACCAAACCTTTATTTGTATAAATAAAATGATAATGGGTCTGCTGGTGTGTGTGCCCAATGCACATGTCAAGAATTACTGGATAGATGTCGATATTTTTTTCAGATGAAAATCTTAGACACTAGGCCCTTTATTTAAAAAAAGAGTTTATCGCGATAGCTTCAACCTATTGAACCTATTAAACCTATTAAACTTTTAAGATACTACAACTTTTATAAGCACTACGCGTTCAGTTTTATTTGAAACGATTCTTTAGTCAGATGCTTATATTTTAACCTCTATAGATAAAATAATAAAAATCGCAGACAAAGTCACGACTATTACTTCGTAGTTAATAAATGTATTTATTTATCTTATTTGCACAGTTTAGATTTGAGTTACGTAATAACTTTTTATTTTGTTTCAGGGCCGTCTCAATTAATTGCTGAATTGTATAGTGGGAGAGCAACACCACAAGCGCCTGTCTACGCAACGATTCGACCGTCACCGTCACCGCAGAAAGGACCGTCAATGCGCTCTTCGTTAAATTCTTTACCCGCTGCATTTCATTCGAATGATGAAACGCATAGATTTCATCCAACAAATCCATTTTATACAACGTTACCCTCGAATTATTCAAGATTACCCGTGCCGAATAGCAGAATGTCGATTTCAAGCTTAGATAAAAATAAATCCAAAGAAATTAATGATGGTATATACAACTATAACACCGATTCTATATCACCTAAACATAACGCGAAATTGTTTAACTCCGGTCATACTAGTCTTCCATATTCCATATATAATAATATAGAGAAAACCGACGGACATAATTCTACGAAACCGAAGCCTCTGACACCTGATAAAAAGGAGTTTAATGTTTACCAAACTAAAAACAATCAATCCCAAAATCATAGTCTTCCAAATGACAGAAAGAATCCTTTTCAAACCAAAAGGAATAGTGATCCCTTCGAAAAATATTTAAGAAACCAAAATGGAATGAACGGTCAATGTGAGTGTGATGGTAAGACGATACCTAGCTCGATGAGCGATAGCAATTTCCACGCAAAAGAGGAAATTACGAAGCGTTCGACGATAACTGAACATGAAATAAATGAAGTCGAGGAAGTTAAGACTATTAAGAAAATTATACTTAATGGACACGGACGTTCAACCGATAGCCTACGCAAGCTGAATCACAAATCCAGCCCACTTTTGGACAAGGATAAATTCGACGAATTCAATTGCAACCAATTTAAGCCAAAAGGAGGTAATTTAAGGGGAGAGATCGATAGAACGGAACAATTATTTTCAACGCCAACATCGCAAAGAAGTAATTATTTCAGTTCCTCATTCGATCAAGAACGCGAGGAAATTTACATACCTTCCATGAAGTCAAGCCTTTCTTCACAAGATAAATATAAAAATCACATTGGTAAGTACATTTTTAAATAACTTTTAATTGATACTTTTGGAAGAATATTTATTTACTTATTATATTGTTAAATCTAACCAACTACATTTTAATGGGACATATAGAAGATACTGAAGTGGATAGTTTATCGAGCGTAAATGATATTAGATTTAAAATAAATAAACCATAAGGTGAAATTGTATTGGATATAATTACATTAAAAAAAAATATCGTAGGTAAATTAACAAATTGGTTCAATAGTTCAATGACCGAGAGGCCTAACTAATCGTATAATCACTGATTAAAGGTTATCACGGCTGTATTTTGATTTATGTCAATTTCATATATACTATTTTTGAAGTGGCGGTTAAGTTTCGAAGTTGGGTATTCATAAATCCCAGAAAGTAGGTCTCTAAATGACATGTCACCAGTCTATATAAAGATAAGGTGGATTAATTGAACAAAAAAAGGATAGAACAAAAATAATGCCTCGAAACAAAGTCCCGCTTGAAGTAATACTATTAAATAAATCTTAATCCTAAAGATTTATTTAATGGTATGGTATCAACATTAACAATATCACAAAGTTCACCAGTAGGTTTCTCATTAAATTTGCGAAGCAGGGATTCACTATGACAATGTTTCGGCGTATGATCGGTAGTGATTGATAGCGATCTTGGCGTATTATTGTGATGATGAAATTTTTATTAATATTTTTGCATTCACAATTTAGCAAGATGTTAATCGGATAGCTTCATATTTAAGATGTTACTCGACTTCCATCATAAAAGGAATAATAAATACCATTTCTGTAACATGGACATTTTAACAAGTAAATATTGTAAGTTTGTATCAATATTGAATACGTAATATTACGAAAGAGAGTCGCTAAAGCTTATTATTTTTCAGTCCTAAAATAGAAAATTTATATTTAATATTTTCTCCCCTAGTCTCCTATAAGTAAACTTCATAAAATATCGTACGTGCCAGGAAATATTTTAGAATACATGTAAGCTATCATTTAGTTCATTTGAGGTTTGATATAATCTCGAGAATGAGGTTCTCATCTCATTTTCAAATATTGAAAATCAGTAAGACCTATAATTCTCGTATATAATTATATAATGCAATTTTAGACTAACTTGCTTAACTAATTTAATTATCACTTTTATGAGTTAGCAAATTTCGAGGTGGCTTAAAGAAAATATCTCTTCGATAAACTAAGATCTAGTTTTGTAATGTAACGAATAAAACAGTGTTTTTATTTATTTATTTAATACTAATTTATTTGAGTATGTGAAGAACAATAATGATTATTGTTGAATTTAACCATAAAATCCCTGAACATAAAAGTAATTTTCAAAGAGATCGGACGGGAGAATTATTTCAAAATGACACCGACGCAGTCTTGTAGCAAAGTGGCGGATGTAATGTTTACTATATACAAAATGATATCCTAAATTGCTCTTCTCTATCCCACGTGTAGGTATTTGTTTAATTAACTATAAAACCTCCAATTTGCAGCTAGCTAGTTTCATAATAAGCCAACATTATCTCATGCTATATACCGCATACTTTCTTTTTCTAATAGCATACCCATTAACGTCGATTTTAACTATAAATAGTTTAATTCAAATGTTCTATTTGATCTTAAATTCTTCCATTTTTCATTCTAACTCATGTATTTTTTATACTTTATATAATTTAATTATTCCTCTCTTGTTCTGTGTACGTTGAATGCACTTACAGGGTACGATTATAACATCCAAACTCTTAAATCTTTGCAATGAGTTCAAACTGAACGAGGAAATAAGGAATTTGTACCACAGGCTTGACTGAAGTCGCGAACAGTTCTTGAATTATTTAAAAGCCCATTGAAATATTGAGGCGCGCTAACACCTCGCGAGTGTTCAGTCCTGGGACTAAGCTTATCGATTTTTGTTTCCACAACTAAAGAGGTAAGGGAATTTAGATGTTTGCGATCTACTTCCAATTTTCAATTTGAATGAAAATCTGGATAAGTATGTCTATTGCCTATGTAGCATATTTATTACATAAGTTGGTTTACTTCGAGACTCTTACAGTTTTTTTATTTATTATTTCTTTTCTTGTTGATCTTTGCCTTTTTTAGTTTTGTTGCTATGTTATCAGTAAAAATGTTATGCCTGTTGATTATGCTAGTTACTTTTCTTCCAGTATAAAATAAAAGTCTATATATGACTAGCAGTGATTTCATTTTTTAGTATTACGATTCACTAAATGTGAGATTATACGTTATGTGCATCTATGCTTTATAATTGGTAATATATTTTAATATCCTACTACTAAATACAGAGAAGTTTCCTCACATACGATGACATTACAAAATCAATCTTCAAGCGTTAAGGTTTCCTCACCATAATTTCATTAGTACGACTAAGGTCTGGAATTCACTCCCGGCGTCTGTCTTCCCGTCATCATACAACTTTGGAGTTTTCAAGAGTAGAGTGAATAGGCATGTAGTAGGTAAGCGCGACTCATCGACGCTTTCATCATCACTTACCATCAGGTGAGATTGTGGCTAAGCGCGTACCTGTAAAACATAAAAAAAAATTACTAATATAAATTATGAAATATACTTGCATTTCAAAAACCATTTTTTAAATTGCGAAGGCTTGAACATGCATACATCTAGTCGATATTCCACCTGTTTAAACCATTCGACTATCAAGACTTTTTTATCTCATCCGATGATACACGCACCGACAAGCAATGCAAAAGCTAAACCAAGATCGGCCGAATGTCAAATACAGCTATCGGGTTTTTTTAAACGTCTAAATTAGTTGTTGACCTAATCAACACTAAAATCGTGTATTAAATATTCTAACAATATGATTAATGATATTAATGATTTCATATGGATATTTTCCTTACGAAAAACTCGAATTTATTGCAGTATTCTAATCTACGTTGATTAACCTGGTGTTCGAGTAAATTCTAATTGAACTACCTACTTATTACACTCTTAAAAGATAATATTATTTCAATATACTGCGTAAATCGTTCTTATACAAATTTAAAATAAAAAGGTTTTTTTTTACCCTGAATAATTTATTAGCAATGTGTTTATTATAAGAGGTTAGTTGCTATTTCAATCTGGAAGGCGCTTCGATCTCCGTCGTTATAAATTGCAATTCATCTAGGTAAATTAAAGTCGTGAAATGACACCTGCTTGATACTAGGTAACTAGAATTATGATATATTGTTTCAGATACTTTTAATGTTAGATAACTAATATATTTTTCACACTTAATTAAATATGTACATATTGTATTGTACATTATATTACATAAGTACGTTTTTCACTAGCCATATATTTTAGTCCGGTGAAGCTCCATCAGGTCAATAGCCTCAGCCATTTCGAAAAATGAAATAATTTCTAGATCTTGTTATTAAGTATCTAATGTTTACCAAATTAAATAAAACTATGTAAACAACTTAAATATTCAAAGCAAAAGACAACAGTGTAGTTTCTAATTTGTATGCATAAGAAGATATATTGGTATATCTGAGATCATTAGCTCCGATAAGGTTTACTGATTATTTTGGAAGTTAGCACCTCCCATGTGTTTTATGGAGAAAATTCACGTATACAATTATCCGCCACTAGGTAGCGCAAAGTTGTATTTTACATTTACTAAGTTTTGTACTTTATTTTAAAGAGAAGTCGTGGGCGGTTGCTAGTCTTTTGTAAAAAATACTAAACAATTTATAGGTAGAAATACTGAAGCGTAATTACGCAAAATTTAGTTAAAAAAGATCTTCCAAAATGTTTTATCTCATTTAATCTTACTTGCTATAAAGTTTTAGATTAATTAAAAAATGTTTCTGTAACATTTTGATATTCACTTTATTTTTACAACGGTGGTGCTGAAAACATTTCAAATCGTGGAGAAAAATAGGTCGGACGAGAGGTCAAGGGATTAGCACGCCTATTTCCTCTCGATTTTAATAGTTATGTTTTTTCATGGAATGTCTCGGTTCTGTGAAGGAAATAGAGTATCCCGCAAGGAAATCTATTC
The DNA here is from genome assembly GCA_036509395.1 of Antheraea yamamai. Lineage (NCBI taxonomy): Eukaryota > Metazoa > Arthropoda > Insecta > Lepidoptera > Saturniidae > Antheraea > Antheraea yamamai. The sequence goes on from AP028432.1 coordinate 11,281,528, forward strand.
TATTTGCGTCGGAGCAGAAAATTAGCTTTGCTACCATAATTACCTACTCTAAGGTTTTAGTTGACTTGTGGATGTAGAACTTTTAAATTGATTTATTTCAGTAATACTTATATATGTATATACAGGTTATAAAATGTGTGTTTGTATGACTCGAATTCTTCGAGGTTATTGTGATATTCATTTTGATATAACTCGTCACTAGGTGACGATACAATACATCTAATTTTGCTCGGTTTAACCGATTATGATGACAACTTGTATATAGATATATCTGAGCACAGAAAAATAGTTATGATATACATTTGGATATTAAATATTTATTTAGAACAAATAATAACGAACGCGAGTGAAGCTGCGGGCACAGCTAAAGTTTATCATCACTATTAAATTTTTAGATAGTACGCGATGATAACATCAAAAGTGTTTTGAATTGTAATATTATATACCAAAAAAATAATCAAGTCTGGAACTTTTCTTAATTTGTTAATTGAAATTATTGACGTTAGTTTGGTTTTCCCATCTATTGGCATTCGGAGCAATAAGTATATCTATCTATACATTCTTGTATAGGTTACTAATTAATGAAAAATATGATAGGCTGCACAAACTGAATACAAAATATCAATATTACATGTACACAGGCAGCTATACTACGCATCGACACTCTGACGCAAGCGCAACACGTCACGAGCATGTCGAGGTCATCGATGCCGCGAACCCATAAATTTTGTCTTACCAAAAATCGCTTAACAAGGCTAAAGAAGTTTTCACTTCAAAATAACAGAATCAAACTACCAATTTCTCTCAAAATATATAAAATCTCGATATATTATGGAATTAAGATTGCTACTGACAAATGTTCTAACCATCTAGATATTAATATCATCTATATATTTGTTGTTGATTTCATAATGTCAGTGATTTCATTGTCTTCGCCCCGCCTTGTTAATAGTTTCAGTTAGCGCCTTTATTAACATTCGTCTTTGAGCAGTCACTATGTAGCTTAAGCCCCATTAATTATGAACACTGAAATAATAAGACTGTCCAAGGTTACAGGGGCTTGTTTTAAGGAGCGGTGTTACGGTTTATGAATCTTGTGTTTGTTTTTCCTCTAAGCCAATATCTTCGATGACTTTGTCAAACACTGTTTAAGTCTTCATAAAGAATAGTCGTATCATTAGTATATTTTAAAATAGTTTAAAAAAAAAAATTGTGCTTGTTACACAAAGAAAAATGTATTCATCTTGTTGTCAAAGTAGTCCGTATATATTCCAACCTGTTTCGGAATCTTCAGCGACTGAATCAGACGATAGCGTGTGTTCAGGACGTGAGAAAATTATTGGCAACGGTATACGAACGAGAAAATACAACGATCCGAAAATGAAAACGATAAACAAAGTCAGTGAGAAGATTTTAAAAGCTATAGAGAAACTGACGTGTAATATTAAAAAAGTTAAGAAACTAAAGAAATCGAAACCGGTATCAGGTTTGTAATATGATAAATACTGTTTGTTATCTCTCGTGATTTGTAATATCATGAATCGTTCTTGTTAAACCAGAGTCGTTTTATATTACGTGTCTGTTTGATTTGATATTGTGTTTATTTTTACACCGCGTAACCGTCAGTGAAATGGGATCGCAAACTGGGATACCAACTCTCGACTATAGCCGGTATAAGAACAGCGATTTTTTAAGGAAAACCGATTGCGTTAAATGTTAAAACGACTTCTACAGGAATGAAAACTCATTACTTAATCAACATGCACATTCAAGATTTTATTATAATGAATGATTTTCGTAATTTAGGACTATAGTCGTCTGTAGTTAGTAGATAATATGTTAGTAAGTATGTCGGAACATGATTGCACTAATACAAAAGAGGTCATATATTTTTGAACTGCCTATGGATGACGATTTTCGGAAACTATCGTTATTAATATAATAATAGCGATTACATATAAAAAGCACCACTATAGTAGCGGCAAGCTATGATGGCTGTTTTGACGTTTGCCCGCTCAGAAAGTTCCGTATAAATTAATAATTGCGTCGGAAGGAGCAAATTATTGTTCTTTTATCAATATTGAGGTACAGGCATTAATTATTAATTATGTATTTATATACTGTACGTCTAGCTAAATACTACTACATATAATTATATTATATGGTCCTGCGAACAAATTTTTTCACGTTTTTATTAACAAAAAGACAATGCTTTTTGACAGCAACTGTTATGAATTATAATTTTTAGTTTATAACATGAGTTGGCATTTATACTGTTCAAAATTCGAAATTCTATATATTTATATCCTAGGATCGCTGGCCAGCACAACTACCAACTCCAGCAAACTAGTAATGCTAAATGTAAAATAGAGCAGAATCAATTGATTGTGTATTTTTTTTAATAAATGGACATTTTCCATCACTCTCGTGATGTGTCGAAACGGCCATCACAGCGTGCCGCTATTACAGTGCTGGTAAATTATATTGAACGTGATTGGTTATTTCGGATATAATTATAACCTTACAAAGACTCTGATGAGTTTGTTAATAAAAAAGAAAAATTAAGATAACTCGCTTACAAATTCTTTTTAGGTAGTATTAACGTTTAATTAATAGCGTAATAGTAAAAACACAAGATATATTAAAAATACTGAGATTAGTGATGGAAATATAATAAGAAACTTCAGCGAACACGTTTTTTAGAGTAGAAATATATTTTTATAAGAAACCTTTATGAACAAAATTTCTCGAAATATTCTTATTTATTAAAAATATTACCACAGTGTGACTTTCTATTATTTCTTTGATAAACATTTTACTTGCACTAAATATTATTGCCCAAATATATTCTGTAGATATTTAAAATGTCGATTAATTCTTATATTCTGGTGCTCATGTAGATACAAAATTGATAACACCGATTTTGAATAAGTTATTATGAATAGTGAACCCTATCAGAATCGCGTGTAAATAGAATCGTATTTACAACAACTTTCCCTCTCTGGCTTCGCACGGGTGAAGAAATGATACCAAAAATTCCCTTTACATTACGACTATGTAAGTAAATAGAATGACAACTGAACAATTGTAATTTTGAAGGTGGTTGAGCCACGCTGAAGCGATTACTGGTTTCAGCATGAATGAGTCGGATCGCCCGGAGTAATACCAGCCTCTCACAGAAAACCGACGTGAAGTAATAATGCTCGCATTGTTGCGTTTCGTTCGGGCAGTGAGAGCGCAGGAGGCCCACCTCCCCTTCCCTCTCTTCTCCCCTCCTCTCCCGACTCCACCACCCTTTCCCTCCCAAACACAGGCTGGTGACGCACTTACGACTCCCCTGGTATTGCTAGTGTCTATGGACGACGGTGATCACTTAACATCAGGCCTGTACGTTTGCCTCCGATGACATATAAAAAAAATGTGAATCTGTTAATATTTTTGAAGATCTTCCAACTGTAGACAAACTCACTTTTTATATCGAGATTTAACCCAAATTTTTCCACTTTTTTAATATATTATTTCATACAAAGCTTGTCCTCACCATAACAAACACACAAAAAAAAAGACTATGGCTTAATTGATAGTGTGTACGGACACAGCGTTGGTATGATGCCGACGTAGGTTTGATTTCTTGCAGCTAAGTGAAGCTTTCGGTGAAGGAAAACACCGTGATGGAACCATAGTATAGTGGTAGGGTTTTTTCTAAATCCATCTGGCTAGCTACCACCCTAAAGTTGAAAATATGACGTCAAACAGCTGTGTTCCGGCAACTACGCTTGAGAACCAGATCCACTTTAAGTTTATTTACCATCTTAGAATATGTCGCCATTTAACATCAGATGTGGTTGTGGTCATACGCTAAAATACCTATAGAATATTAAAAAAATATCCAAATAGGTACAGCCTACGCATACATAAATTCGGCAATTGATTTTTATGCATATGAAGAAAATAAACAGTTTTTTGTCAAAGGTCACGAATATTATTTATCAACATACCTACTTAGTTCAGTATATAGTCTGTTGAAAAATAATATGTTAAATGAAATTACTATCGTACTAACACGATAATTATGTACGTAAACATTTAAAGTGCGTTCACAGAACGATTATCGTAAAACACATTCTCTACATGACTTTAGTTACAAACTGTGTAGTTTAGTTTGTGGGTAATAAGAGGGATTCGGAGGGAAAATCGTAAACTGCGTGAGAGTATTAATGTATGCGGTTCTCTTATGGCTTGCTTCGAAACTACAAATTTAGTTTAAAACTATAAGGGATTTAGGAACGTGTTTTCTGAAATACTTTGTTTATTATGAAATTAACTATGTTTAATATTCTCGTGCCTCTGTATACAGAGTTAATCCATGCATATTATAAATGGTAACGTCTCTGTCTATCTGTTTGTGAGTCTGCTTATTACTCGAAAGTCATTAAAAAGATTTACATATTTTTCATTATAGATGTATTCTCGGATCAAGGATTTGTCTAGTTTTTGCTACCGTAATTAATACAAAATATAGTGTTAATCGTAAATTAAAACTATACAAAATGACTACCATTAGATTCTGTTGCAATATCTCTATTAAAACATTATTAGTTGGAGTATAGAGGAGTTGTTTGGACTTATACCTGCCGTTAATTTCCACCATCGTACTACCCGCCAAAAACTAAAATTTCATCCACACCACCTGGATGAGTGGAGGTCTTCCACGGCGAGGTTTTCAAGGTCGTTTCTGCCTCGTACTTCAACCTTGTGGAATCGACTCCCAGCGGCGGCGGTATTTCCAAACAATTATGAAATGCAAACCTTCAAGAAACGAGCGTATACTTCTATAAAAGGCCGGCAACGCACTTGTGACTCCCCTGGTGTTGCTAGTGTCTGTGGACGGCGGTGATCACTTACCATCGGGTGACCCGTCTGTTCGTTTGCCTCCTATAATATAAAAAAAATATATGTATTGGCTAATATAATGCAGTAGATTATGTTATGTTAAACAAACTTCATTAAAGAAGATGTTAACAATAATTTTGTACGTCAGACGAAAATAATCGCGGGCACAACTATTACAAAATATCTAGAGATAAAATATTTTTAACGTAAAATTTATATTAATCATGTCTTTCTAACTTAAAATTTGTAGGAGTTATTTTCAAATATTCGTTCTATGGAATTTCTTTTCGTGAAAATAATCTTTTGCCTGAACGATTTTATAGCTATAGTTAATCTAATTAAGAACGTGTTATAGAAACGTTTTGGTAACTTTACATAAAGTTGCCAGAACAAAACGTTCGTTTAAAAATATTAATTCTTTGCTAAGTGGGATAAAGGGTTAATGACCTGTACGTATTGAGAAAAAGATAATAAAACAAGAGGTTTTTCATACATACGTTTATTTCACATCCGTGTATTGGTCATTGTACCGTGCACCGTGCTTGGTATTCATCTCGTAGGTATGGGCCTTTTCTTTATACTGCTCGCGGCTCTCGTGGTATTTTCCAAGAGAATGCAATTTCGACTCGTTTTAAAATAGATCTCGATCCAGTTTTATTCCTACGATGTGACTAAATGGTAAAACAACAACACCTTGATATTGGTTTGGTTTTTTAAACAATTTTTTTTGACTAGAATTAATAATAAATTAATAGTATTGAACTGTTTGACATTACTAGTACGACAGAATAAAATAGGATCTCTAAAGTTACGGATTAAAATTGTCGTCGTCAGAAGGACAATCCTCTATACATATAATAATAATGTAAATCTAACGTGTCTGTAATTTTTAGATTTTTGTGAAAAAAAATGTTGCAGGTGTTATTGTGGAATAAGTAATAAAATACGTTTCAATCATTTTTACAAATGTCTATCTGTCTGTTTGTTTGCACGCGCGTTACTGCTAAAGTACGATAAAACCTCAAAGAATATCTCAAAGCATATCTTCAAGTACCATTTAGTTTTGGTTTCATTGAAATCGGTTCATTCTATCAAGAGTTATTGTGATTTTAATGGCGACGCGACCTAAGTACGAGAGAAAAGTAAATATCTAAATGGACTTAATATATTCAGTTGATTTTAATAGTCACTGTTTTCTTACATTACGTTCCACGCGGACGGAGTCGCGAGCACAGCTAGTCTTTAATATATAAGTTTCATAAAACAGCATATTCGTCTGCCGGGAAACATTTCCCTACTTCCTATAATGTTGATAGCTTAAAAGAAACCTTGAATACATAGTTTAACTGTAAAATATATTACAACGGTCATCATTATTTATAATGTACACTATAGTATCTGTTACCATGTGTAAAGCAGAAAAAGAAACCGATAATTTATAGGGTTACAGAACTAACAGAATTGATGGTATAGTTTTAAATCATTAGTCTGAGTATGTGGCCTATATTGAATTTCGAAATATCTTATTCGGAATTGTGACCTCTATGATCTCGACCTAGATTATGTAATAAAAGCTGCCTCAGTATCAATAGAGCACTATCAATTTCAGAGAGATGTTTTATATATCTAATGTTTTTTTCTGTAGACATAATTCTTACCTACAAAGATTGTATGCACTACATCCGTAATGTAGATTTAGCGCTTAGTTTTTCTTATTAATGACAGTATTGATACTGGAATAAGATTTTCTATTTTAAAGTATCGGTCTCCAAAAAATTCAAAAACGTAGACTATTATTCATGGTGTTACTTATTAATTCATGGTAGTGATGTTTCAACTTTATTTTTACTATCGCTTCGCCACTATATTGTGGACTAGCTGACCCGTGCAACTTCGTCTGCACCAAATCGATTATCACCGGTTTCAATTGTATTTTTAAACACAAAAAAATGTAATAAACCAAACCTGATTGCAGCCACACCTACGGCTTCCAATAGTGAATTTAAACTATCAAGGGACTCGCTCAAACATACACCCAGATGGTATGTGAGAAATCTTTTAAAATAAGCCTAGAACCCGTTCGTAGCATCATCTACCGGGTTCAATTAAGATAAAAACTAACCTACATATATTGGTTGTAATGAAAAAAAAGCTTGAGGGGTCTATACCCCCGATTGGAACGAAATTCCTTTCCCTTTTTTGTAGACGTTTACTATAGAGTCAGTATAATTTACATTATAAAATATCAAGTTGATAGAGTTAAATTGTAAATTCAACGATAAAATATATTTATAAAATAAACAATGATAACTTAAACATTAAATGATCTGGGATAATCAAGTTAATAAAAGTTAATTACATCAATAGGTAATCCTTGAGTTGGTTTGCTATTAAAATTAAAATTAAAATTATATGTATATTATACGCTACCTCTCTCTCTTTTTTTCTGTCACGACACCTAACCTATGGCACATAGACTTTGAACATGGACAATACGTAAAAATAAAATTTAATAATCATCTCCACCACTTACTTTATCATAACTATCTTCCACTGGTATTAAAACTTTTTCACACTCCATTGTATTGAAGAAAAATATAAATATGAAAAAGATATGAGAATCGCGTCGACGCGTCAACTGTCACTTGCATGTACCTATTCGTCTAAGAGTTAGCAACGGTTTCGAGAGCGAATTTTAATAAGTCCGTTTTTTATATATCTTTTTGTTCTTTCGAACAACGTACCTGGCTGACGATAAACGTTGCGTTTATTAGTGTATATCGCACCCTTACAGGCAAAAATATTGATTTTTAAATAAGTTTAGAATGTTCTGTTTTTCACTAACTTTGAAACGCTACTAAAACATGAAATTATTATTGCCAGATATTTTTTTGTTAACAATAATGTGCCCGTTGTTACTTTTAGTAAATAAAAAAAGTATGTTCAAACCATGTTAAGATAGCTGTAATTTTAATATTATTTTATTTGGACATAAAAGAGGGCAAATTAAAAATAATATGTATAGAATAACTTAACTATAGCTACAGTTTAGCGCAACACTGGCTGTGTGATAAAGATAGCGATAATTGTGGCAATATTTTTACTTGTAAAGGTGTGATGCGCAGTAATAAACACAGCGTTTACCAGCAACCAGGTATCCTGAACCTTGTTTGGAAGAGCATAAAGAAAGATATATTAAAGAATCAGCTTTTCTAAAACTTTTGTTCTTCCAACATTGCTGGCTTTTGTAATAAGGTGACGCAAAAAAGTTTTGTTACACTTTTTCCGGTCTAGCTCCCATCCGCTCAAAGCGTGGAACGCGCAATAAGGAACTTCGATCCAATATAGCTTAAATTTTTAGCTAATCTCTCTGCTATATATAACACAAAGAAAATTTACTTAAATCCGTTTCACTAAATACAAATTTTTGACTTTCGTCTGCTATTCTGGAGAACCCCTTGCGTTTTATGGGACCAAAAGTATCCTAAATATAACCTTGTAATATTAGTTATCACTGTGTCAAGTTTCGTTAAAATTGGTTCAGTACTTTCAGAGTGATACGTGTTCACAGGGACAGACAGACAGACAGGCAAAAATCGTAAAAGGATTATTTTTGGTTTCTATATTGATAACAAAGTCTACCCCGATTATAATTTTCAAAAAAATATTTAATATACAGATTTGACCTTGTTACAGTTTTATTATAGTATAGATAATACTGCTAACGAATTACCTATACTTTTCCTATTATAGTACATGATTAGATATTCTCTTTTATTAGTTCTAATATATATAAAATATAATATAAATATAAATATATAAAAAAACTAGCGGACCGGGCGGACGTTGTCCTGCCTTGAAAACAAAAAAAATCCTAAGAGTCGATCGCAGCGCCACCTGCCGGGTCCAATTGTGAATCTAAACCATTCTCGAATCTCCACGAACACACACAAAAAATTTCATCAAAATCGGTCCAGTCGTTTAGGAGGAGTTCAGTCACATACACACGCACACAAGAAATATATATATTAAGATAGATATTCTATTTTTGACGAAATATTACAAATTACTTTACCAGATCATTGTGCCGCTAAAAAACGTAGCATTTAACACTATCTCTAAGTCTTCAACATGGTAATGAGTAAGAAGAATTCCATCAAAATCGATTCTTTTAGCTCGATGACAGATATAATTTAAAAAAAACGAGTGTTTAGATTTTAGTGTCGTGCAAGTAACCATAATATGAGATTTAGAAGAAGTCTTTATATTATTAAAATCATAAAAAGAAACTGCAGTTCTATTTATTTGTATAGATGACGATCGTGTATTACAACGTAGATCCGCTGAAAAAACGTGGGCGGACGCCCACGAACAATGAGTCGATTGCATCTGTTTAGATAATATTCGAAACTGGGAAGAAATAAAAACCGTAATATGTTTTCATAATAAACGGAATAGTTATTTGTTCATATTTCTTCACGAGTTAACACACACACAAAAGTGGAGGCAATGTTATGTATTCCAATTTTTATTTATATTCTGTATCGAATACCAATACCGCAATTTATCAACCGTTTCATGGTCACAGGGCTCAAACTCGTTATTTTTGTCATAACGTTATATGTATGAGATGGTCATGTTATTTTCTTTTTCTTTTTTCGCTTCGATTGATCGGACTTTCAACATACCATAGATCTGTTTTTTAAATCACCGAAGAACTTCTAAATATAATTCACTAACCTATGCTCGCGGCTTCGCTGGCGTTAGTGTAAATTTGAATGGCTATTCCTCAGTAACAGTATTATTTCTGAATGAAAGGTATTCCATATCGTTTACTGTACCCCTGAAAATGTGTATGCAAATTTTCACGATAGTCGGTTTATTAATTAAGGCGTGAAGGCGTAATAAAAAATAACTCACTTGCATTTATAATATTAGTAAGGATTAACGAGACATTTATATAAGGATTTTATTGGGACCGCACCACGATCCTTTTTTTATATGCTTTTTTGATGTAAATGAACCATAATCGCGCCTGATATTAAATGTTTATTTGGTCTAATGCGTTAACTAGAACACATCTCTAGAGAGTTTGATAGCAGATCTTCAACTGTAGTAGGGGGTAGGTGGTAGTGAACTAGGCGAGCTTAGAAAAACTCCTACCATCGACCAAACGCTTCAGGTTATTTCAGAGATTTGAAAATAATTTGATCGACGCGCTATCTGAACACGTTATAGTTTTAGTACAGCTTATAGTTTAGTACTATTTATGGAATAATTAGAAATGTTTTTATTTCTACCATCGACAAGTCGAAACCTTTTTTTATGTCTCTATTTGTTATAAAGAATATTCAAGAATGATTATGTCGAACTTCAACTACTGGGCGAATACTATATACTATCATTACATAGTATAAAACAAAGTCCCCTACCGCGTCTGTCTGTCTGTCTGTTCGCGATAAACTCAAAAACTACCGAACGGATTGTCATGCGGTTTTCACCGGTGGATAGAGTGATTGATGAGGAACGTTTTAGTATATAATTTGTCAAGGATTTTTTATAATCAGGGCGGGGCAACGTCTGCCGGGCCCGCTAGTGTACAATAAATTATACTAAATAACTATTACAATAAGAAATAAACACTAGTCTTTATTCTTCTTATACATTTACGTGTAATGTTAGTAGCTCTTGTAAGTAATCAAATACTATGTTAAACGATATTTTGTGCTTATTTATGATATATACAATGTTACTTAAAGTTTCTGTGAATGATCGGATACACGCATTGGTGTATTATGGGCTGGTATTTATTTACGTTGGGTCAATGCACTCGTACTATGTTGCACTAACTCTGCAATATGGAAGAGTTCATGTTCGGATCATTTGACATACCGATGTGGTTTGTTTGGATTAAATATAGAGCGGCCATAATGTACTATAAATATTTTACCTTCTTTTTTAAACATCCAAATTTAAAACAAACATAATCCCATTATTCCATAAATTAAATTAAGGGTATTTACCTATCTAAGGTTAGATTCTTTTTTGTTCTAAAAAATTGATTCAAACTGTCTTATGTGGTTCCTTAAATGTAATAAGCATTTGGTAAATTTGAGAAACATTACTTTATTATTCACGAGGTCTAAACTTAGAAAGGTGATTTTTACATTAAAGAAAAAATGATAGGTACTCTTTGTTGGAATATTTGATAAACACCGTCAAACTATTCGCAAGGTCTAATTTATATTTGTCTATACTGTTATTTATTTAAGAGGTAATGAGTGTTTTTATTTTAACAGTATGATCCCGTTGTGTTTCAATAATATCTGATGACTTGCTTAATGTTGAAATATTGATTTGTTTTTTGACAGCTCTCGCGTAGTCATTCAGAGAGTATACTCACATATCTACGAATCTATAGGTATAATAGTAAACAGCATACCGCTATGATGATTATGATAACGTGTTCGGTCATCGCGTCAATCGAAGCCGAAGCTTTTCGGTAAAGCAAAACATGATAATTAGCTCATAGTATTATCGTTGCGCTTATTCTAATATCCTAGCTGGTTGCGCCGCTTTATGTATGTTTGAAAATTCCCGCATTATGGATTAAATCGCGTCACTTTGAAGCCCGACCAATTAATTGCGATCAGGTCACGCCATCTATCTTGCCCAATCACGCTTCCCTTTAACTATGGCACATGCTAGATCGGTATCGCGACGCTCGCGCCGCCAATAGTTTTCGATTGTGGCCACCAGTGTTCGACTGTTGCCGCCATTGTGACTTCGTCTGCTATCGTCGAGTAGTTTACGCGGCTCGCACAGTGTGTCGTACCGCGCCGAGCCGCACCGCATGCTAACATTTGGAGTTTTTGCATGCTCGATGAGAAATAGACGCATCGTTACATACGTGCCGACATACATTATAAACAATAAGTGTTGTGTGAGAGAAGACTCGGTGGAGAGAAACGAGAATCACCTAGCCGGCTAGCCACGTGGAGACTGCATCGCCACGAGGTATGTGCCAAGTTTCCTTCCTACCCTTGTCTCCCTAGTCGTAACTGATCGCAATAGTTGAATATCAAATATAGCACCCCCGCAAATACAGTCCACTTAATTTAGTATAGAAATCCCCGCACTCGCACGCCTACGGTGACGTCGACAATCGCGGCGTCACCACTAGCTCTTTTATTTTATTTTTGGGAAACAAATTTAAATTAAACTAGCGGGCCCGGCGGACGTTGTCCTGTCTTGGTAATAAAAAAAATCCTAAAAGTCAACCGCATAATTGTGAATCTAAACGTTTCTCGGATCCATTGGAATACGCACACAAAATCTCATCAAGATCGGTCCAGCCCTTTAGGAGGAGTTCAGTGACATATACGTGTACAGAAGAAATTTATATATAAAGATGTTTACTGCCGTTATCGAGTGAGTAATAATATTACAGGTGTATTGTGACAGTTTCAATGTTCTAAAAAGGTGGTGGCCCCCGTCTTAGAATTTTCCAGGGAGTTTTGTGAGATCTCAGAATTCATGTTCCGTGTTATTATTTTCCATCGACTTCACTTGTACACAGTAACCGAACTATATTACGTAGCCACTAATATTATAAAATATGGGGTCATATGACACAAATGTTATGTTATAAAAATGTTAAATAAATATACCCGATCGAGTTTCTTGCCGGTTCTTCTTGACGGCTGGGTTGTTTTCCGAACCGGTGGTAGTCTTTGACGTTCATAAGTGCCTTATTAGGGCCTAAACTGAATAAAGTATTTTTGATTTGATTCAAGATTATGATTAAAACTAGCGGGCCCGGAAGACGTTGTTCCGCCCTGATTATAAAAAAATCCTGGACAAATTATATACCAAAACGTTCCTCGTGAATTACTTTATCCACTGGTGAAAACCGCATTAAGATCCGTTCAGTAGTTTTTGAGTTTATCACGAACAGACAGACAGACAGACGCGGTAGGGGACTTTGTTTTATACTATGTAATGATATAAAAGTCACAACATGACAGACTAAGTTCCCGTCAAAAACTCGAATATCATAGTTAGCTACAATACCCAAATGAAAAAAAAAATTGTCATATATGTGTTCCAGCAGCTGCACTTGGAAATCAGGTTCCCTCTAGGTTTAGCGTCTTAAACATATTAGACCAGAACGTCATCAAATTGTAGTCAAATGACTAAACATATAAAATAAAAAAATACTTTTGGTAAATTTATAATTATTTCTAACGAGCCCGGCAGATGTTGGCCTACCCAGATAATAAAAAAATATCCTAGAATCAGATCGCAGCGCCACCAACCGGGTCCAATTGTGAATCTAAACCACTCGAACACACACAAAAAATGTCGTCAAAATCGGTCCGACCGTTTAAAACGAGTTTAGTCACACACACGAGGAATTATGTATATAAAAACTGGCGGGCTCGGCGGACGTTGTGCCGCCTTGATAATAGAAAAACCTGGACATATTATATACCTACATCTTCCTCATGAATCACTTTATCTACTGGTGAAAACCGCATGAAAATCCGTTCAGTAGTTTTGAGTTTATCGCGAACAGACAGATAGACAGACGCGGCAGAGGACTTTGTTTTATAATATGTAGTGATAACCTGTGAAAATGGGGTTCTAATTAATAGCTGAGTATATATATATATATATATATATATATATATATATATATATATATATATATATATATATATTTTATGTCAATGGAGGCAAAGGAACAGGCGGGTCACCTGATGTTAAGGGATCACCGCCGTCCATAGACACTAATAACACCAGGGGAGTCGCTAATGCGTTGCTAGCCTGTGTTTGGGGGAGGGGACGAGGAGAGGGTTTGGGAGGGAAGGGGAGGTGGGCCTCCGGCTCGTTGACCGAACGAAACGCAACAATGCAAGCACTGTTACTTCACGTCGGTTTTCTGTGAGAGGGTGGTACTATCCCGAGCGAGCCGACCCAATCATGCTGAAACCAGTAATATAATCGCTTCAGCGTGGCTCTACCACCTCTAAACATCTAAATAAATGAAAATCAGTAGCACAACTGAATATAATAATGACAATATTTACTTTTTCACTGTCCTAATAAAATATAATAGGGTGCGTCTACACATTGCGTGACTCTAACAGGCACAGTTCCGTCCTTTTGACTAATCAAATCGATACAGTCCAACGACCACGTATATATAGAGGTACACATATACGAATATGGGATATATACGATCTTGCATAACTAGTCTATTGTCAATTTTTGCCGCGTAAATAACATCCAATTTAACAAGATCCATTTGATCCTTACAATTCTTAATCTGAAATAGTTTCAAACGGGTCGTGTTAAAGTGGTACGCATATATTAGATGAAAGCGTTGGAAAGGACGTTCCGGACGCGCCTTCCCACACAAATTGAATTGTTGTGATGTAATTCGGACTCAATAGGTTTATCGAATGTTTACAATTGGCACTGGACAGTGAACTGTTTTTCTATACTTGAAAGGTAAGTATTGGAATAAATCAACGTTTTATAATCAAACAATATTTGTATAAAATATTATCACTAATCCAACCAGTACTACTAAATTCCTGAAATATAGCAGAAAATCGACCAATATCCAAATACACGAGTCAGATGTTACAATCAATAATTAGTATAAAACTACGTCATTCTCTGCTTATTTTCTTACTCTTTTGATCTATGCTACGGACTTGAAAATGGTTTTCACTGTCTAATGCATATTAGAATATTAGAAAGTAGAGAAAATTTTATACATTTTAAGTTTCCTACATTATTAACACCGGCCACACTAACAAGATAAATTAATACAATATACAATGAAATGGTATCATTTAGAAAGTCATGCTGAAAATCTATATCTCAAGGAACACAGCAACTTTTACATAATATATGGCGTATTCGGTTATTTTCAAAACTGCTTTGACTTATATGATTAAATCTGAATCTAAAAAAAGTGTTTATGTGTATTTATGTACACGCGTTAGAAGTTATACTTCTTTGGCGTAACAAGATAAAAATCTTTTCAAATATTTTATCCTTCGCCTTATTCTACGTTTGTAGAGAAAACGACACTAACAATAGAAGAAAGGTATTTAATACATTGAAAGTTTTAATACAAAGAAACAAAATGTTGAATATAGCTAACTTCAGGGTGTCGGTTTTTCGTGACGGTGCGCGCGCATCGTAATTGCTTCAGGGTGTCGGTTTTTCGTGACGGTGTGCACGCGCATCGTAAAAATTTACTCTTATCATTTTTTAACGCGCCAAAAGAACTATAACTTCAATAAATCTGAATCAAATAAATATGATAGAGAAACTGGGTATTAAATGTAGATTAAAAATTACCTTTACATTATATTATTCTAGTATTGATATACATAAACCCACGATGCACACTTAATGTCTCACAGACGGCGCACAAAAATGAGTGCATAATTTTGGATTATGCAGTCATTTCAAATAGTCTCGCGTCGCTTGTGTCCTTGTAAAAACAACTTTAATTAATTCAGGCAAGGTTGAATTTGCAAAATAATAAGTTCGCATAATTATAACCACGTATGTATATTGGGGATTTTTTGCGGCCGGTTTTGAGCGCTACTTTTATTCGAGAATGTGTGTCTTGGGTTTTTATATGTCAATGAATTCTAGTAAATAATTTAGAAAATAACGTAGATTTAAAATTATGTGAAACACATATAAATTCTTTGACTTTGATGAAATATTATCGTCAAAGAGTCAAACAATGGATAGAATAATACATTTATCAAAATCGTTTGGAAACTAACGACGTAACGTTAGTTAGTAGGTACTTTGTGAAGCCAAGTACATAATAATAAAAAATAGTGAAAATTGAAAACAAAACAAATATAAAAAAAGGTTAGAATAACAAATGATTATCCACAAGCCATGTCCCACATTTTTGGCCATTTATTAGAACAGTTTTGAATAGAACGACCCTATGACGTGGATCAGGGTGATGGATGGTTCAGTCTCAACTTATTGGTCTCGCACAATTAACTTGACAGTCCACCATACCTTACCTTCGGACAATATATTGTGTGTCAATCACTAGCGACACGAACGGAACTATGCATTAATTTTGTCATAGCATCTGTATTAAATACAGACGTACCATATACTATAAGTATTTGATTAGACGGATAAGTTAGAATATCAGTATATTGTACCTAAGAGTTGGCTTTCTTTAGTCGACTATAACTTCTCCTAATGAATGACTACCCCAAATAAAAAAAAAAAAAATTTTTTTTTTTTTTTTTTTCTTATTAAATTATTTATTTATAAAAAATATTCCCACTTTTTTAAAAAACAACCCACCCATAAAAAAAAACCAACAAAAAACTCACTCAAATTCATTTTTTTTTTTTTTATTTCCAATAAATCAATTAATTTTTTTTATTGATTCACAGAAAGGAATCAATTCCATACATCACTATCATTCACATACTCATCCACTCTATAATATCCTTTTAAAACTAAAACCCGTTTGACGTGGCGCTTAAATTTACAATCCAGCAAATCGGTAACATTCTTTGGGACTTTATTGTAGAACCTAACACTATTACCTAAAAAACTATTACTGGTTTTAGGGTTACATTAAATGGTAAGGACTGATTATTTGCAGAACGATATGTATTATAAAAAAGTCAAAGCAGTCATAATAACTCAAAACAATGGAATAACTGTGTTTTTTTAACCTTTAAATCAATTATAGACTGAATTATTTAAATTTCATAATTTTTAAATTGAAATTATAAACATTAGTCTGGTTTTCACATCTGTTGACACTCCGAGCCACAATTGTATACATTTTTATACAGTGTATTAATTAATCAAATATAAGTGGGTTGCACAAGTTTTTTTTTCTCGAACTGACTGCGCTATTAACCTAGCATGGTCTTAACAGCTTCACCGGACTACTAAGGCGAGCGCTTAAGGCACTCAGCCGATTTTATTTGACAACTAGCTCAAGGGTGCACGACACACCTCGGCTTGGGCTGTTGCCTGATACATGCAATTCGCAACCTGTCTGAGCTAAGCTAAGCTAACTATCCATACATATATGAGTTGTTGAAACATATATGTGTACCAAGCATACATACCTCAACAACTCTTATATATATTTCGTATCGGATAGTTGCACAAGCTTAATAGGTAATATCAATATTACATGCACACAGGCCGCTACTACGCGTCGCTGTCTTGCTGCAAGCGTAATACGTGACATCGTCATCAGAGACACGACCCCTTAAAGTTTCCCCCTACCAAAAATCGCTCAACGCGGCTAAAGAAGTGTTCACTCCAAAAATTTTTAATACTGAAATGATAGTTAATAGAGGAACGTAAATGTAAAATATCTATTGTACCGACAGTACCTATCCTTACAAATGCGAATGTGAGTTTGTTTATTTGTTACGCTTTCACTTCGTAATTATTCAACCGACAGTCATAAACATTTTGATACGCATTGTCAGGGGTACAGGAGAGGGTACAGAGTACCTTTCATAGCGCAATAGTACTGCTCCCGAGGGATAGATCAAATATATATTAATGCGAGCGAAGCTACAGGCAAAAGCGAGTCTAATCAAAATTATGACTAATGACAACGAACAGTTATAAGTCGAATATAAATCTGTCTGTTCACACAGAGACGTATTGTTTAACTTTTGTTTGAAAATAAATGAATTGAAACTATTGTAACTATTTATAAAGGATATATAAAATTCGATTCCCATATTGTTCGTTTTATAGGTAGTAAATTGTGGTTATGATTAAAATTTTGGGTATTGTAGAGTTATCGAAAAATTTATTTTGTAACTTATTAGAAATTATGAGACTTCTCATACGTGAGTTGTTACACCTATTCTTTTATAAATTATACACTATACACAGGTGAGTTCTGTTGTTCCTTCTACGGGCAGAACATCTGACTGAAACCTCCCCCAAAAAGGATCACCGATTAAAATCTTAATAGAGCCGATTAGTTGGAATGGGAGTTTTGGAAATTGTACTTCAGCATGCCCATATAATGAAAATTTAAAAACGACAATAAAGTCAATGGTGTCCCTGCATGACACGTTTGATGTTTAGCTCACCGTGTCGCAATCACCGTACAAAGCGGGTATTTTATTGTGATTTACATACAGAATGTGTTCATTGTTGGTGCTCGACCTGTCACAGTTGCCCTCCGGCCTCCGCTGGCCAGCGGTCTAGTTGACCCATGTCGCACATTAAGGTTAATTTGTCAGAATTGTGAATAACATTACTGGACATGTGTCTTTAAATTCAAAACGTTACGTTTCACGTTGCTTTTGGTAAGTCAATAAAAGAAACATATATAATAAATACTAATAAATAGATTTTCGCAAATCAATGTAATTTTCGGTCGATATTTTAAATCAACCAAACATTATTTATATGTTTTGTAGTAATTTGTTTTCTTATAATCAAACAATTACGTGAGTGATTTATTGAGAATATTAATATCTAATTGTCCGATATTTAAGGTCGATTTTGTCCGATTTTGTCTATATATATAAAAAAATAGCGCGGTGGTGACCCATTATATGTGCATTTTATTTCTTAGACATTTGATCCTACTTTAAAAAAATATCATAATAGCAACATTTGATATAATGACATTAGATGTTTAACCAATTACTTTTTTTTTTAATTACTATACAGTTTACTGATCTGTGAAATGGGGCAAGCGGTGTGGTATGCATGCGCAGGAGAGTGAAAGTAAACGAATCAATTTTTAAGCAAAGTATATTATTGCTTGAATTCGTCTTCTCACTTTTTCTCCTGTACATAAAAGATAACGTAATAAAAAAATAGTGCATGGAGTCCCTCTGCGCGGAAGAAGTGAAAGTTCGTAATGTGGAAATGAAAATAGGAAGGGATAGAAATTGATTTTTAGTGAAATCATATTGTATGTTTAAGATAAACTTTATTAACATTGCTTACAATTCACAATTGATCGCATCTTTTAATTGTCATTTTCGAGTGGAGAAATATCCAAATCTATAACATTTACGATGAGATTATGATAACTAAAGTAAGATAGGAAATGTTTGATTATTTTTCTCGCTCTGTCTCTTTCTATTCCCCTTCCCCAAGAGCGTTGAACGTTTAACGCAACAGTGCTTTCATACCCCCTCCATGGTAGCGTTAAACGTTTAACGCAACCTTGTTGGAAGTCGCATTAGAAGTTTCACTTCAATAACGCAGACGAAGTCGAGGGTTTTAGTTAGTTACTGGTAAAATTAAAATCAAACAACTACACCAGTGCTACAACCTTTTCAAGTGTTGTTAGAGCTTGTTTTAAAATAAAACACTCGTTCTTCACGTTTAAATGTTAACATATGAGAGATATTATATAAGTATATTTAATTAAAGGTATTAAAAATAAGGTATTTCTCATTTTAACTCACACACTGGCGATCGTTAAAACTTCAAATTACCACTTTAGTATTTATAGCATGATAAAAGTTTTGTTCTAGTTACGTACAGAAGTGTTATGTACTCATAATTCACTTTACCGTCTGCCTGGATATGAATAAGTACCACATTACAACGTTGGAATTATATCGACCAATTTTAAGTTATTTTATAAACATCTTTTTTCCCTTTTTTTTTTTTTTATTTAAAATTAAAAAAAAATTTATAAAAAAAAAATTATATTTTCCCTTTGTTTTGTTATTAACGCCTTTTTTTTATTTTTTTAATTCTCAATTAAAACAAGGTTTTTTTTTTTTTTTTTTTTTATTTTTTTTTTTTTTTTTTATATTTTTTTTAAAAAAAAAATTTTTTAATTTTTTTTTTTTTTTTTTTTTTTTTTTTAAAAAAAAAAAAAATTTTTCTTTTTTTTTTTTATTTTTCAAATTTTATTTTTTAAACTATAAATTATTGTTTCAAAGAAAGAAAGACAGATAAAAAATATAGGATATTTAAAATGATTTGCTTAACCAAAGAACAATATTGTCATGTGAATAGTTAGACATGTGTAATAGACATACGCTACCAAAAACCTTTATACATAAAATTATTTTATAATGTTGAGGTGAAAAACATTAATCATAAAGCAAACGTTTAAAATGTTCGCTTGTAATCTCGATTTACGACGGGTCCAAAATAAAGCTTGACGTGGTTGTTAAATAAAGTTTATGATAAATATTGTGCATGTATACGTATATTATATCAATATAAGAATCATAGTCAGATATATCTAGTTCTCACTCGAAATTGCGTTAATACAAGTTAAATAATATGAATATTATCTTTTATTTTTGGAATAAACTTTGTATTTATATATTTGAAGTAATGAAATTATATGTACATGTAATTTGGGTTACAAGTTAAAAAAAAAGTAATAATATATAGATATATGTGCACCATATTTAGGAAATAAAAGAGGCAATCAATAACCAATCGTTTCTAAATTTCGGTAAATGTTCACTACATATTGTAAAACAAAGTCCTCTGCCATGTCTTTCTGTCTGCCTCAAATCTACTACTACTAAAACTCAAAATTTACTCAACCGATTTTCATGCGGTTTTCAGTAGTAGATAAAGTGATTCACGAGAAAGTTTTATGTATATAATTTGTTAAAGTTTTTTTTATTATCATGGCGGGAACCGTCCGGCGGGCCCGGTTGTTACGTATATATAATAAGTATAGCTTGTGTTTTCTTCTATTTGGTACTTTTTGTACTAGTCTTATCAGACCGATAATAATTTAATATTAATAAAGTTAAAACATTTCGTACATCGTTTTAATATTTATGCCGTGAAAGGTCGTGTTAGGCCTTTTTAATTCTCATAAAAATGTACGGGAAGAAATGTTTGATGTCCACTTTTTTTTTTTAGTTAAATCAGTTACGGTTTTATAGGAAAAATACTGTGAAGAAAATTTAATGTATATTATTCCATTTAAGTGATATTTAGCTTGTATATTTACTCAAAGCTTTAGTGATTTCCGTAAGACACATTTAAATATTTATAATTACTATGTAACTCCTACGTAAATAATAATTAAGTCTTCGCACTACAAATGAAACAAGTGAGATTTCGTTGTTTACAAGAACAAAATCTTATTAACTACAAACAACTTTATTTACTTATCGTGCTACCTAAAGGAATAGTCTATCAAACTGATTTAATTTAAAACAAGCGAAGGCTCAAGTTACAATCGATCTTTACGAGTCAATCGTGGCTCCCGAAAAATAAACTCATCATTTTGTAAAGAGCCTTCGAACCGTCAGTAACTTCTCGAGATTATTAACGTTTCCTTTAGATGTTTATTACGATCTCCGTTTCGGCTAAATTGGGTAAACAGTAATAATAATAATAATAATATGTGTTGATAGGCACTTATTTAAATCTCATGATTTATCTTTGATCTATCTATACTCTATATACTAATATTACTAGTGGGCGCCCAGTGGTCGACATTCGACCATAGTTCATTGAATTTTTAAAGTTTGAACTTTATTAGTCCTTATCATGCATCGACTCAAATATAAATAGAGCAAATATCATATTTTTTATTTAATTCGTAATTTAATAATTAAGTATTTCTCCTTTTTAGTCCTTATTAGTTTTTCACATCAAGCGTATTTTTTTTTTGTTATTTCCCCATTTTTTTTTCATATCTGTTTGTAATGATAAAAATCGTTCCAATTTCCAAACGTAACAAATGGGAAAATCAAATAACATTTCCCCCCTCAGATTTTCTTCAATTTATATCCCCCTAATAAACAATTCAAACTCTTCATAATTTCGAAATCATTAACAACAACACACCCGACCTCCTCCTTTTTCAGCTAAAACAACAGCAGCAGCAACCTCCTCCAACCTTTTTTAGCCGATTCGACATCTTTTTATTTATATTTTATTTTGAATGCGAGTGGAGAATCATTTTAATAATTTATCTCTTTATAAAACCATGAACAAAACCATCACCATGCGGAACCTCGCCTCCATTACATATTATACACTTTTAAGCCGATCGGCTCTTTTATTTACTTATTGATGGCGAGGAGATCATTTAAATACAACTTATAAAAACTCCTCTCCTCCACAAAACTAACACCAACCCACCGCGCGCACTTCACACCACATAATAAAATAAAGCTGGAGGGTGTGTTTGTTTGGTTGAACGCGCTAATCTCAGGAAGTACTGGTCTGATTTGAAAAACTCTCTCAGTGTTAGATAGCTAATTTATCGAGGAAGACTATACATATCATTACGCTAAGACCCATAGGAGCTGAGCAAAAATAAAGAATGTTTCAAAATCGTTTTTTTTTTCTTTTGAGAGTTATCGTTGCGTATTAACGTTAGCCCAAAGTAACTATTCAACGCGGACGAAATCGCGGGCAGAAGCTAGTTCTAAATAATATTATAAATGCGAATGTGACTTTCTTTGTTTATTACACTTTCACGTCTTAACTACTTACCCGATAATCGTGACATTTTGCACACACGTTGCCAAGGGTAAAGAAACGGACATAGGGAAGATTTTAGCCAGAAAAAAAGTAATGTTCCCGAGGGCCATGTCAAATTAACATTAATGCGAGTGAAGCCGCGAGCAAAAGCTAGTGTATAATAATTAATAGTGACTCAATAATCGTTATTTTCAAAATTAATGAAGGTAAAATATGTCTTACGTAAAGGTTATCCTTCTACGTATAAAAGTAATACAGGTATACATTTTTGTAATACTATTTCCCGTTCATAACAATTACAACTAACAAAAGTATGAATCTTCTTCTTTATATAATTCTATTTATTTACACAAGGATAGTCCATAACATGCATTTTTAAAAGATAGATTTTATATAAGTGCGTACTTAATTATAGGTGTTTACGAGCTAGAGCAAACAACTTAATTAAATGAAAAAACTAAAACAAAAAAAAAACACCAACTTAATATCCTAATTTTCTTTTTATCTCAACCATTTAACCATATACCAATAAATGAATGGTAAATTTTCACGTTTTTAACTATTACATCTAACAAAAGAATGAAGGCTTAATATTCTTCTTATCTTTTTCTACTATTTTTTTCTGTGTTATATATACATTATACATTTGAATCATGCCATATTTGAGATTGATAAACTCCGAAAGCGTTTTATCGATCATAGCGAAAGTTGATACACATTTCTTACACGGAGATAATTTAATAAATTAAGAAACTTTAAGATATTAATAAAATAATTTTATTTAATATTCTTTACTTCATCTTGCTACTAAATGGCTTTGAAGCGTATCAACTTCTGTGCTTCTGAACCGATCGATATGAAAATTGTTATGAATATTAAAATATGAAGATTATTTACAGAGAATAAGAGAATGGCTGCTCTTATAACTTAATTATTTATTACAACAAACGATACTAAATACTAACTATACCAAATGCGTTCGTAGTCACCGGCACTATTAGTTAAACATTTTTTAAATATACTATATATAGGTTTCAGCTTTTGACTACATTCTTACCTGTCGTTAAATAACGATGAGGTCCAAAATGGTAAACACGCTAAGCTTAGAGTAACCGAATCTAACGTACAACTGCCAGAATACACCTCCAAGTGCTTGGTGATAGATTTTCAATTTGAAGCCCTACCACCATGCCATGGTTTCGTCGCGGTGTTTTTTTTCACCGAAAGATCTAGTTCATTCCCAAGGACTTAAACCTACCTTCAATTAATTTATTGGATATAGTAGAAGTATTAAATTCGCGTATTATTCAGAAAAATCATAATCTATTATCATCATTCCTGTCTTCTGTCTAATTTAAAATACGACAAAAAAAAGCAAATGACAGCCACCTATCAACTAAGTACTTAGCCCACGATGCCTTGTTAAAGTATAGCTTAACTAAATAATGGCTTTGAAAATGTCATTATAGCAAAATTAAGCTTTCATCTTATTCGGCATAATTTGTAATCTTCGCGCGACTTAGCTACAGCCATTTTCTTGACTCATAAAGATTTTTAATGTCACTTTTAACGACCGAGCTCGTTACAGTTGCTTGAGTATATAAGTGAGATTTTTCAAATATTAATTATTGTTTAAGGAATATAGACATGCGTACTAAAGTAATGTTAAAAATTAGTTTTCTTTTTAATTTTTTATTCTGTAATTTGCTTAGCTTGGTACATATTATTTAGAATGGATACAAATCACAGTTATATAATCAAGTCGTGATCTTATGTGACCTCCGTAAGACGATTACATATTTTGTTTTATAAATATTTAAGATTAGTGACGAATTACTTTCAAATAATAATGTATTTGACTAACATATATATACTATTTAATTTTTAAACAATTTCATTCAGTATTTGTCTAACATTGGTATTGTTTACTGTCTATCCTGACTCACGTTTTATTGACTATACACTTTACCGATTTCAGGTAAAATAACATTGACGAATACCTGTGAATAATTGCCCGTGATCCTTTTTTTCTTATGTTATTTTCTTCTATTCTAGTATTTTCTCTGTAACATCTAGATATTTAACGTTTACCGTCCTCCAATAAATTTTACCCATAATATACCCAAAATAAAAATACCAATTTTATTAAATACTAGCTGACCCGTGCAACTTCGTTTGCGCCAAATCGGTTATTACCGGTTCCAATTTTATTTCCAAAAGCGAAAAATCTTAAAAAACCTAGAACCCGATTGTAGCGACACTTACCTGGTTTAATTGTGAATCCAAACTATCCTATATATATTGGCAAGAAATGTCTTCCCGGTATCCCCTGGGTTGCTCCTGTGGCTCTCACATCCACGCCCCATTTACTATCCTCTCAACAACTCACAGCAACAACAGTGGTCTAATATGCCTTTCAACTATGAAAGAATTATCAAAATCGGATCAGTAGTGCCAGAGATTACCCCGAACTTCCAAACTCACTAACTTCAATTTCAACTTTTTAATATTGGAGTTTTATAGATACCAATTCCACCAATGTCGTCAGTCATGGGAGAGTAACTTTATAGATAGTATTAAATTTTTATTATATAATTTAGGTCTTCCAGATTAGGCGGCTTAGATACACAAAGATAAACACGACACTTACAGACATCATGCCTTAAATAAATATATATTAACATAATAATTACTGTTAGTTATTGTTAAAGTTTAATTTTGTTAAAACACATAAAATTAGCCAGAGTATTAACAAAAGGAGAAAATACACACCTTTGTGCGTTTGGAAAAATCTGACGAATGTAAACGTATTGTTTAGTAAAATATCATACGATACTAAATTGGGACAATTGAAAAAAATGTGTTCTAGAGTGCCTTCATCCAACCCATAGTCACATATCGAGTTGTCCCTGATTCTGATTCTGCAAGATGGACTGGTGGAGAGCACACCTCTACAGATAGTAGACGCAGCAAGCTTGTAACAGTCACGAAACTTATAAAGCCACGGCTTACCCCGAATGTTCTCCTGAATATATCCAGAAGCATTTGATTTTAACTTGGTTGGATACATTCTAGTTTGAGTTCCATGATGCAAACAAATCAGTCTTGTTTGGAGAAGTCCTGAACATAGGTTTTATAGTGATCAGAATATCCAGTCTGGATAGCTTCTTTAGCGATAAAATCAACAGTTTCATTACCCTGGACCCCACTATGCCCTTGTTTCCATGCCAGAACTACATCAATTCCTAAAGAATGACATTAATCGTGATAACCGATGTTTCATTGAAATATGTCAAATATGTCAAAGCAATATCAAATGTAGTGTAAAAAGTTTCAATAAGAAGAAAAAGTCTTTCTTTCCTTAAGGCAAACAATTTTATTAATATATTAAAAAAAAACATTTATATATATAGATTTTCTGACACAGGAACCTTCTCCGGCGTCCCCAAAATACCCTCTTAAATTATTATCACAATCTGTTCAGTAGTTTCGGCATGCATAGCGGACAAACATTGATTTTTATATATAAAGATGGTTAACAATAAAATATAGATTGATTTAATTGCCTACAAAGAAGGAACTTTGTCTATGTTTCCCTAGTACATTTATACGATTTTGTAAGGCATATAGTGGTATACCTCAGGGTATTATTCAAGAGATTTTGATATCAGTATGACTTTCTTACTAGTATCCCAATCATCATACTAATATTTGTGACATTATTATAATATTCTCATCGCTTACGTTGACGCGCTTGTGGAGGTGTCTCATATCAAATCATAGTCACCTTTCTTCCGGACATCTTGTTCATTCAAAATATGTTAATGTGAAAACAAATTATAAAAGTAAAGTAAAAGTATGTTTTTTTTAGAAACTACACGACCGATATTTATGATTGTGTTAATAAAGCAATTGGTATACTTCTAAGAGAGGCTTATGTTTATTAAATACTAGTCTTTGTTCTCGGTTTGGCTCGCGTTAACGTAGATTTTGTTCTCTCTCGGGAATATTTCATTCTGTACGCCTAATAACGTTGACTACCGTCAACTACCTGCAATATTTAGTGATGATTGGTTGAGTAGTTAAGTTGTGAAGGCGCAACGAACAAACAGATTCACTATCGTACCTATGATAACTGTATGGATTAACATCATCCTGATGTACAGCCAAATAGCAATAGTATTTAAATTGATCTTGAAAATAGTCGGTTAGTTCCTTTTGTTAACAATTTTAAATGATTTAATTTACCATTTCTACCAAAGATAAAGCTCTTCCAATCTCCGTTGTATTAAACCATACACTTCCTGGTACCGGATTCAAACTAGAGCCGGAGCGAACGCATTTAGTTTTGAACCCTGTTTGCGGCCAGCAAAACGCATTGCAACGCACTGCCGGGAAGTGCTCGCGTCTGATTGCAACAACAGCTCCATTATAAATAATCGCGATCAGTGGAACGGTCTAATATTAGACCAATCGGTTACGTTATGATTCTTTTAAATTAATATACAGCTGTGTCCATAATACAATGCAGCTGCATTAGCAGAAAATATTTTTAAATAAATCATAATATTCGTTCGAATAGTAGCTTGTAATCTTATAATTTCACTCAGTTTGGAATTATGGTGAGTGATTTTCTGTTTCTCAAAACGGAGTGGATGGCGCGTTAACCGATAAAATTAATTATACACTATTGTCTCAGTTCAATTATTCAGAATAAATATATTCAGAACTTCATTTCAAAACAGAAATTAAGCTTATTCATGCTTAATTCTGAATTGAATGGAGTTTTTAAAAGGAAGTTTTTATGGTTATCACTTCTTATTCTTACAGTACAACGAGCGGGCCTGGCGGAAGTTGTCCCGCTCTGATAATAAAAAACCCTGACAATTATATATCTAAGCCTTCCGCACGAATCACTTTATCAAGTGGTGAAAACTGTATAAAAAACCGTTCATTCGTTTTTGAGTATATCGCGAACAGACAGGCGTGGCAGAAGATTTTGTTTTATAATATGGTTTTTTATGCAGTTTTCACCAGTAGATAAAGTGATTCATGGGGAATATTTAGGTATAGTATAATTAAATAAGGTTTTTGTTTATTATCAGGACGGGATAACGTCCGCCGGGGCCGCTAGAATTAGATAATTTCAAATTAAAAAAAAATACTAATGCTGAATTGTGTTTAGAATAAGTACATTAATAATTATAATTTTTTAAGGGTTCTGTCAAACGGTACTGCTTTTTTATAGACTTGAAAAGATTTGTTTGCAGTACCATATTGTATAGTTAGATATAGTATATGTCTATATAGCATATAGTTATTCATACATATATAACTTACAAATTTGTACTAAATTAATTTAGCAATTAGCACCTTCAAACTCCGGTATTAATTCATGGGAAATTCCATGAATGGACTAACGTCATAACAGTCTACATAGCGTGCGCTATTATAAGTACCGAATAAGGTACTATCGGGGTAAGATCTTTCTTGCCACAAAATAGTATTTCTTTATTTACCTGAGCACTATTTCGTCATATTTGTACATCTTATCTTAACGATATAACATGACCGTTAATATGGTTTTTGTTGATTCTACATTTTATCAAAACGTGTAGTTATAATTGTCCTGGCCCATGGAACAGAAAATTGTTGATGTCTTTCTTTGGCTCGCAAGCGTGTCTCACAAATGTAAACAAACTTCGCGGCTCGAGCACTCTTCAGTTTCCGAATAATTTATTGTTTGTAAAAGCATGACCTCATATTTGTTTTTGTACCTTCTTTACGCGTATTATAGCGGATAACTAAATGTCAGAGAGACAAATTTATTTAAAACTAGCTGACCCGTGCAACTTCGTCTGCACCAAATCGGTTATAACTGGTGTCAATTGTATTTTTAAACGCGAAAAATTTTAATATACCTAAAACCTTATTGCAGGCACACCATCGATTTCCAATTGTGAATCCAAACTATCAAGGGACTCACTCAAGCCCAGATGGTTTGTGAGAAATCTTTTAAAATAAGGCTACAACCCGTTCGTAGCAACCTACATATATTGGCGGTAATGTGAAAAAAAGCTTTAGAGGTCTATGGACCCCCAGTTTCTAACGAAGTTCCTTTCCCTTTTTTGTAGACGTTTACTATACAGTCAGTAGAGCTTACATTATAAAATATCAAGTTGATAGAGTTAAATTGTAAATTAAACGATAAAATGCATTCATAAAATAAATAATGATGAATGAAACACTGAATGATATCATAACTATTTTCAACTTGTATTAAAACTTTTTCACACTCGATTGTATTGAAGAAAAATATAAATATTAAAAAGATATGAACACGACGCGTCAAATGTCACTTACCTATAACTATTTGTCTAAGAGCTAGTAATGGTTTCGAAAAAAAATTTCAATAAGCCAGTTTTTATATATCTTTATGTTCTTCCGAACAGTGTGCGGGCCACCTGGCTATAAACGTTGCGTTTGTTAGTGCATATCGCACTTTTACAGGCAAAAATATTGATTTTTATATAATTTTTTAATGTATTGTTTTTTACTAACTTTGAAACGCTACTAACACATGAAATTATTATCGCCAGACATTTTTGTTATTAACAATAATGTGCCCGATGCTATTTTTTTGTAAATCAAATAAGTATGTTCAAACCATGTTAAGATAGCTGTAATTTTAATATTATTATTATTTTTAATGAAGGCTTAGTCGCCTGCGCGACTATATCGCCTAAGTAACATACAACTATATAACAATAATAATGACAATAAACTTAGCAATAGCTTATATTAATTTTGTACAATTCTTTAGCATCTTTCGAAATGGGGTTAGACAATAACGAATTGTACAAACCAGTGTGGAACGATCCAGTAGCATTAAGCCGAGATCTAATATCTTCGCTTCGAACACATTCTGCCAGGATGTGGTGCACGTCATCGAGGAGCTCACAACTCTGGCAGAGTGTTGTTGATACTTTACGCATCAGGTAGGCGAACTTTTTACATGGGATGTGTTATGAGTGTAATCTCATTCCTGTGATTGCTTCCCGACGGCAAATCGTACTGTCATCAATCCAAGATGTTATTTTAAGAATATCATATTGACTCTTTGGCTTCCAAATACCATCTACATTTATTTTAATTATATTGTGCAAATCAATGTTATCGACCCAGGTGTGTAAAGTGAACATTTCATGTTTTATACTTGTTTGAATTGGAGTATTTTTATATTGACAAAAAATAGAAACTAATAATGGTTTTTTTTTCTGTTACGCCAATAGAGTAATTGGAAAGAGGCGGACAGTTCTAATAAATTAGGTAGTTAGGTAGGTAGGTAGGTAGTTATTAGGTAGTCCGGTGAAGCTGTAAAGACCTTACCAGGTCAATAGCGTAGTCAGTTCAAAAAAAAAATTAGGTAGTTCGTTTTTTCGAATGACTTAAATTTAAATAGATTTTGCCAGATAAATATTGTCTCCTAAGATGTAACGGACATATGCTCAATTCGCTTTCCATAACATGGATTGGAGTACTTTTAATGAAACCCCCGATAATTCTCATGGCCTGGTTTTAGACTTTTTCAAGTTTATAGAGGTTAATCTGAGCACTATTATCATAAAGAAAGCTCGCATAGTTAATTCGACTGCGTATAATATTGAAGCATAAACGAACTCAATGTTATGGATGAACACCCCAGTTAGAACCGGCTAATGCTTTGAAAACGTTAAGAGACTTAGAGCTAGATTCTGCATCTGCATTGATATGTTTACCCCATTTTATGTAATAAAGATAGTGATACTTGTGAAAGTGCCTGTTATAGACGCATGTAATCAAGATGGCATGAGTCCCAAGTCATATGTGTACGTTTATCGTTGTTTTTCATTGTTTACAGTGAAATCTCAATATCATAATGGTTAATAAAATAAAATATGTTCTTTGTAATGGAAAAAATAAAATGGTTTGAAATTAATTATTTTATTTATAAAGAATATCATCGGGCATATTAGTATCAATAACAAAATTCCCTGACAGTGATAAATTCATCTTTTAATAGCGTTTAAAAGTTACTGAAAAAAAATGTTTCTTAAATTATTTATAACCCAAAATTTTGACCTGTAAAGGTGTGATGCGTATTAAAAAACACAACGTTAACCGGCTACCACGTATCCTGAATCCTCTTTGGAAGGGCATAATATATCTTCATATTAAAGAACCAGCTTTGCTAAAATTCTCGTTCTTCCAACGTTGCTGGCTCTTGTACTAAGGTGTTGCAAAAAAGTCTTGTTACATTAACTACAATTTTTTATCTTTCGTTATCCTGGAGAACCCCTTGTGTTTTATGGGACAAAAAGTATCCTAAATGTAACCTTGGAATATTAGTTATTACTGTGTCAAGTTTCGTTAAAATCGGTTCAGTACTTTCAGCGTGATGCGTGTTCACAGGGACAGAAAGACAGACAGACAGACAGACAGACAGACAGACAGACAAAAATTGTAAAAAGATTATTTTTGGCTTCTATATCGAAAATAAAGTCTACTCCGATAAAAATTTTCAAAAAATATTTAATGTACAGATTTGACCTTGCTACAGTTTTATTATAGTATAGATCATTTTGCGAGGTATTCTAAAGTACTTTGTACAGCGGTATTATAATTTTGAGAAGATTCTTTGTTACAATATAATGAATATTGAAATAAGTATTTTTTTATTTGATTTCGTTGGTATTTTATAATTTTAAATTAGAAGCAACAATACAGCAAACTCTATTTATCTAAATGCTAACAGTATAACTCCATGTACTTTCAATATATAATGATATTTTTGAAGTTATTACGATGCGCGCGTACACCGTCACGAAAACCCGACACCCTGAAGTTAGCTATAGTCAATATTTTGTTTCTTTGTATTTGTTGTTAATATTTCTTTGTATTAAAACTTTCAATGTATTAAATACCTTTTTTCTATTGTTTAGTGTCGTTTTTTCTACAAACGTAGAATAAGGCGAA
Organism: Antheraea yamamai; assembly: GCA_036509395.1. Lineage (NCBI taxonomy): Eukaryota > Metazoa > Arthropoda > Insecta > Lepidoptera > Saturniidae > Antheraea > Antheraea yamamai. The sequence goes on from AP028432.1 coordinate 11,312,935, forward strand.
AGATAAAATTTTTGAAAAGATTTTTATCTTGTTACGCCAAAGAAGTATAACTTCAAAAGCGTGTAATAAGTACACACACTTTTTTTAAGTGACAATTTATTTGGCCACGTTGACTGATTTAAAAATGAAATTAAACAAATTTATTTGGTAGGGGAAAGGTTATGGGTTCGCGTCACCGATAACCTCGACATGCTCGTGACGTGTTGCGCTTGGGTCAGACTTGGGACGCGTAGCGTAGCGACTTGTGTACATGTAATATTGATATTTTGTATTGAGCTTGTGCAGCCAATCAAATTATTGATTTTATAATAAATTGTATAAAATTCTATGTAATTATTGCTCCCAGTGCCAAGAGATGTGAAAGGCAGACAAATGTTAATAATTTCAATTTACAAATTATAAAATTTTAATAATTCTGACCATAAGATTTAAAAATTCATAAAAGTACGTAGTTATTCCGTTCTTTTGAGTTTTTACTACTGTCAGTAGTCTTTATGACTGCCTCGACTTCTTTTTAGATAAAAACCAAAGAAGTGAAATAAAAAAAATCATTGGAATCTATTCAGTAGCTTCAAAGTGACGTACAAACGTAGACCTCTACCATTTTTTTGTTTACAGTGATGAATCAAGAATTATTTTTTTAGATTAAATCTGTCCAAAAATCGAACATTTCTCTACTGCAAAGTTTCTCCCCGAGATCTATGATTTACTAATCTGAATCCTTAAAACATAATTTTCACCAGAACCTTACGATTAATCCTACGGATACTTACATATCTATATAAAAGTAACCATATATATTTTTTGTAGCGGAGACGCCGAAGGACGAAGTAGTCACAATAAAGCCGCCCTTGAAATCGCCAAACACGCCATCTGCCCCTGTACAGAGTCTTTCGAAACGTGAGTAACTTTGTTTTGTATGGCCAAGTTTAAAACGGTCTTTTGTTCGCAAACGCGTTTGGCTATTGTTCGTTTCCACAACATGAAACCATCTAATATATCACTATTATTTGTCTAACTTAAAGTTATATACTAAATAAACGTTGTTCCTAATTTTGGTCATTGGTTTTTAAGCAGTTATGATTTGGAATTTGAAACAGTTAAAACAATAATAAATTAAAGAAATAATAGTAGAGTGGCAGTAATGATATAGGTTGTATAGCTTAATGATATTAAACCCTAATAACCCGACGACAGTTGCGATTTCAACTCCCTCGCATCATTTTTATGCGATGATTGTCAATTTGTTATCAGTGTATATTTTTTTTAACTTTATTTTTGCAACCAATCTTTTAGATTATTACTGCCATTGTCGAGTAGTTAATAGTACTTCTTCTATTCCATTTTCGGCAACCAGTCTTCTAGTAGACCATTACCGCCATCGTCAAGTGAGTATCGATATTACAAGTTTCTTGATATAATTTCAATGAATGCCATTGTCGAGTAGTTAATAGTATTTCAAGTTCTTCTTCTATTCCATTTTGGCAACCAGTCTTCTAGTAGACTATTGCTGCAATTGTCAAGTGAGTATCAATATTACAAGTTTCTTGATATAATTTCAATGAACTAACAAGATGGTGGCCATCTTGTTAGAACCTTCCATGGAATTTTTGTGGCATCTCAGAATTCATGGTCCGTGGCATTATTTTCCATTCACTTCACTTATGCACAATAAACAAACTATATCACATAAAACACCACCAATTTTACATAATATAGAGTCAAGTAACACAAGATTATGAATAAAAAATAAAATCCACTATATGACAGACCAAGATCCCGCGAAAAACTCAAATTATCAGTGTTATTATATGAGCTGTTTTATTATCCTAATACAAGTTATACTGAAGTTTCTAGGTGACTGAACACCGCTCGAGTTTTTGAAAAAAAAAAACAGAGATTGCATAAAGTTATAAAGTCAAACATTAACAACAATACGAAATTTCGTTTACATCGTTACAGATTAGTTTGCAACAAAATCAATTACATATTCAAGTATATCATTATCATTTAATATTATTCTGCTTTAAATCAAACAGTCATAATTTATATACTCTCTAATGTTAAAACATACACCATTGTAAAAACAGCCTTTCATGATATTTTCTTTAGTGACGAAATAAAGATATTTGTTACGCTGCATCCGTTGGTCGTTCAATATTAGCAAGTTAAATTGTTCGATTGTCATACGGCGACCTGTCTTATTGGCCTCTGTCCTATTTCCATCTACTTGTTAATCCCAGAATATCGACGGTATATAAACTATATACACATATTGTTTGTAGAAGAGTTCCCTGAAATTTTCATTCCTGACTTTTCTTCTTAAAGAACATTACTTTAATACCGTCACACATATATATTTCAATAACTTATATAAGTATGAATATGTAGCTTAGGTTAGATTAGCTCAGTTAGCTCGCGAATTGCATGAACTAGGCAACAGCCAAGCCGAAGTGTGCCGTGCACCCTTGAGCTAGTTGTCAAAATAAAATCGGCTGAGTACCTTAAGCGCTCGCCTTAAGCGGTATTCCGAAGAACCAATACCAATAGAATAGTCACTTTGAGAAAAAAATTATGCAGTCTCTTTTATTTTTCCCTTCTTTTCTAATACGAGTATAACATTACAACAATGTTATTTACAATACTTACTTAGATAAAGAAATATTTTAAACTATAAATTCTTTCACGCGTGTAGTCGACACATTCACCTTATAACCCTTTGACTGCGTGCCAAAAAAACGGGATCTCAACCAGCGGCCGCGGCCGTAGTCATTTTGGCACGGTGGCCCGGATTTGTATGGCGATTATGTCATGCATCGCAATTTCAAGCGCCGGTTTATTATACCACAGTCGTCACAAACAAATATTTAAATTTGTTTATATTGTCACGAAGAAAGCTATTCAGCGCAACAGAGGGCGAATATCAAATGATATTTTTGGAAGGTCAAGCGTTCACATTGTTTATTTGTGGCTGCAGTAGAACGTGGCGCGGTGCATCGAGTTCGCTGTGTAAATCTTTCTGCAATAACTGAAACGAATAAATAAATTGTTCAGAGAATAAAATTGAATAATGTGGATGTCGCTGCAAAATTATATTTTGACATAAAAAACAAGAAACATTAGCTCTAGAAATAAACTGTTCGCAGTTTAAAACAGTATATACAAGAGTGAGTCTTGACCTATTTGTTCAGTTATATTGTTGTTTATGATTATTTTTTTTCATAAATAGAAATCAATTCGCCGGAAAATTTATTCATACTTCTAGATAAATTGAAATGATTTGAATGAAATGAGTTGAATCCATTTAATAAAGCATTAGTTAATTTTATCATGGTTATAGTGGTTCGGTTGATATAGATAATAAATTACACTCTACATTTTTCATTTCTTACTAGATTTATTGTAACTTATGCTTAGACGATTGTCGTCGCTCACAATTGAATGATAATGAGTCAATAACACCACGATGAGGTACAACCTACCAGATATTACTTGGGTTCCAAATTTAAAACTTAACTTTTGATGTAATAAAAACATCTTTCGAAAGCATAGCATGGCGGTAGAGTTTTATCTAATGTCCGCTTTCAAGTCAAGCACCTACGAATAAGTGTGTTCCAGCAGCTGGACCTTATAGTCAGTCGCCTCTAGATTTAGCATATTTATTTATCTTGAACCACATTGTATTTAATATTAGGTAAAATTGTGATCAAATTCTAAAACCCTAGAAATTGAAAAAAAAAATGTTCATAACACGATAATTTGACAGTTTCTAATTATCGTTTGTCTTACAACGGTCATCAAATTGACAATTTCATTACTTTTCAGTCACCGTTCTTCATACTAGGCATCACTATTTTAGTCACATCATTAATATTAAAAAGATTGTCGAAAAAGTTTACGTATATTGATATAAAAATATATTCTGTTTAAATTACACAACTATCTACATATAAATAGGGGAAAGTAAAAGAGTTCAGTACCTTTTCCTCCTCTGTTTGTTAACCGTTTTCTATGTTTTTGTTGTTTATCGACATCGACTCGACGCTATCGCGCTATCGCTATCGCTATCGACAACCATTAGTGTTATGAAGAAAAAGATTATGTAAAAAAAAAAATGGTGCGTGGAGTCCCTCCGCGCGGAAGAAGTGAATTCTTAGTGAAATCATATTGTTTCTTTAAGACAAACTTTATGTGATGTTATGCTTACAATTCACAATTGATCGCATCTTTTAATTATCATTTTCGAGTAGAGAAATATCCAAATCTATAACATTTACAATGGGATTATGATAACTAAAGTAAGATACGAAATATATGATTATTTTTCTCGCTCTATCTTTTTCTATTCCCCCTCCCCAGGAGCGTTAAACGTTTAACGCAACAGTGCTTTCATACCCCCTCCATGGTACACTTAAACGTCTAACGCAGCCTTGTTGGAAGACGCATTAGAAATTTCACTTCAAAAACAATTTTTATGATTTAAAAAATATCGAAAGGAAATACAGATAATAATACATATATATTGACAACACCTGAAACAATATCTTTAATTTTTTTAACGTGATAACGTCTATAAACCGATGAATGCCGGCTGCACGCACGAAAAAGCGTGACTCATTGTCATGTTTCGCTCGAGCCATGCGTACGAGCGAGAGCGCGGAACAAGTGATAGAGAGGTGCGACAGGCCTAAGCGTTCGGCTTGTGGCGCATCTATCTCTCTTCTACTCCATCGGCCGATGCGTCCGAGTCGTTATCACGTAAAATTATCGTCCGAAAAACCGATTTTACAGACAACCAATTTTTTTAAATTGTAATAGTTGAAATGTTGAATAAAGAGTCAATATAATGTGACACAACGACGTTTAATCATGAACAGACAACATTAACTATTGAAACGCACGTTCACATGACAAGGCACAGAGCTCGCGATTGAGTATACATATATACCTAACAGTAATTATGCCTATAATATTTTTAGCGATTTTAAGATATTTCAGCAATGAAAAGTCCTCTACATTCATTAAATCAGTCTAGCCATTTCGAAGATGAGACTGAACATGGAATAAACACTTCAATTTTATATACATACTGGCTTTTAACACGGGATTTACTCGCGTCAATGTATATTTTTAATGTAATTAATACGTTGATAATATAGCTTCCTAAAGGTGAAAACATTTTTGAAATCGGTTAAGTAGTTTTTGTATCTATTACGAACAAAACATCAAGTCATTTCTCTTAATAATAGTAGTATAGAAGCATAGATATAGATGTCTTATATAATATGATTTATTCTAATTTATATTCTAACAGACAGTCCAATAAACAGTGTGGAGCAAGCTTCAAAATTTTCTTATGGTTATTTATGTTTAGGTTTACTTTTGTTATAAAAATAGAATATCGGAATACTGAAATCTATTAAGACGCATGAGCTCATTGTAAATGCAGTACGGTACGCCAACGAGTGATATGGCTTGGCATATTTTCCCGTTATATTGAGGAAATGCTATCCCAGTATCATAATGTTATACCATAAACCGTGTTCCCTTTTGGTTCATGGTGTGTTCATCAATGCGTTACATGCTTGAACTGAGTATATTAATAGAAAAAAAATCATTATCTATATGTATTCAGGGGCACGCGTTCAGTTAACCCGAATATTAAAACGCTTTTAATTATTTTTCTTGGGAAATAAGAAATATTATGAATAAATATGTATATTTAACAGCTGCGGCTTTATGAATACTAGTGGTCATCAAGCTGTCGAAATTAGGCCATTATAAGGGGTACAAGCTTGATTGTATGTATTAATATATGAATGTTATTATCTGTATTGAGTTTGGTATAATTATTTTACGTTGTAGACGTAAAGAGCGTGAAATATGACGAATGGAGATTTATAAAAAAAGGGTTAGACTTGTTGATTGTATGAAAATAAAATTAACTATCTCCAAATATTGTTATTGATATAACTAACGTCGATAGCTACTAAACAAAATATTAATTAAAGAATAGATCCAGAAACAGAAGAGAAAAAAGGTATTGATATGATTTACCTATATATGTAGGACGAAAATTAAAGTCGACCATTTTTTTTTCATATTTTAATATTCAGGACAAAAACAAACTATTGCCAAATTCCTAGTGGAAGATGTACTTAACTGCCGGCTGTAACTATTTATATATATCAGGCTATAACGTTTTTGTGTTGTGTAACTGCGGAGTACAATTTTTACAGCTACAATGTAAAGTTTATTTCGGTGTTTTCTCTGCCAAGATCAAACGTTATAATATTATTCTGTTTTATTCATATCTACAGATTGATTGTATTTTGATTTTTTTAAATTTATACGGCTAAAATTATCCGTCAATTATATATTACAAACAGAAAAGATTTGATATTTTATTTGTAATGCGTAAACTCAAAAAACAATTTACATAACATTCTTTTCCTAATACAAAGCGAGTGACATTAACATGAGTGAAAACGGCAGCAAAGGCTAATCTCTCAATAAAAAAAAAATATTTGTAATTTAAAACGCCAACAACACTTCCAATATTTCTTACGCAGATGTATCTTATAGATGTCTTTTTATTAACTTTTCTACTGAAATAAGTGTACTGACACACAACATTCGTAGAAACGATGTGTCTTATACAGTACTAGCGGGCCCGGCAGACGTTGTCACGGCCTGATTATGGAAAAATTCTTAACAAATTATATACTAAAACGTTCCTCGTGAATTACTGTATCCACTGGTGAAAACCGCACGAAAATCCGTTCGGTAGTTTTTGAGTTTATCGCGAACAGACAGACAGACAGACGTGGCGAGGACTTTATTTTATACTATGTAATGATATATGTAGGGAGTTTATAGCCCCTTACCAATAAAATCCGTGTACGATTTTCTCCGAACTATATAAAGGAAGATTTAAGCAAATTAGCATCTTCACATTCGACCTCTAATTATACGAAAACCAAACGAAATATATCATAGTTTTCATGTGTGTATATGCATTTAATGTTTTAACGCCAAAACATTTGTATAAATAAACGTAACGTATACGCGAAAGTCCATTGTTATCGTTTGTATAGTTTCATTTAATACTAACTAGCGGGCCCGGCAGACGTTGTCCCGCCCTGATTATAAAAAAAATACTTGACAAATTATATACCAAAATATTCCTCATGAGTCACTTTATCAACTGATGAAAACCGCAAGAAAATCCGTTCAGTAGTTTTTGAGTTTATCGCGAACAGACAGACAGACAGACGCGGTAGGGGACTTTGTTTTATACATGTAATGATAATGATGATTCTATAATGCAAGTCAAGCGTAAGTAAGACCCGCTAGCAATAAAGACTTACGTAAATATTATAGGAACGATAATGATTGTTTTTACAAACTGATTCTTTCGCTTGTTTGTGTATTTTTTTTCCAAATTTGTTGTTTTCAGAAAGAAATCATTCGGAATTGGCAATATAAAGGGAGAGAGGGGTGATCGCAATTTGATATGATTCAGTACTCACTCCTTTGACGTGTTACATGAGCATGTGTGGTGCATTTGCATATATATATATATATATATATATATATATATTAATTTGAATGAAAATAGCAAGTATTATGTCTATATCTTTAATATATATATTTCTTGTGTGCGTGTGTATGTGACTGAACTCCTCCTAAACGACTGGACCGATTTTGATGAAATTTTTTGTGTGTGTTCGTGGAGATTCGAGAATGGTTTAGATTCACAATTGGACCCGGCAGGTGGCGCTGCGATCGACTTTTAGGATTTTTTTTGTTTTCAAGGCAGGACAACGTCCGCCCGGTCCGCTAGTAATATTATAATTCCTGTAATATTTAGCATGTAATATTGTTATTATTGCAACATTCATCTTTACTTGACTTGTTTGTGTAATCGATTTATGAATTTGCTTACAATTCCAGCAAACACAATAATATTAATAGACCTGTTTTAAAATCATTTTCTATACATTTTTTATATGAATGATCTTCAAAATAACTCAATAAGTACATATGATAGAATGTAACTGCGTTGTGCCAGTGGAAATGGTCAATCAGTTTTGATGGCCTCCAAGTCTAGATTCTCGACGTAGTGGGCTGGGTCCATCTAATCTACTGTAATACCTTACATGTAATATCCCGTGCATTTAAATTGTACAAGTGGGTTTCAGATTAAATCAAATTAAAGATTTACCTCAAAATTTACGTATGTTTTTAAGCCATACTTAATAATATTCATGGTTCTTCTTGTAAATTTACTTTGATTAATGTTTATAATTATTTTTATTAACAAAAATAGTATAGTAATATTTATTTTTACACATTGCTGTTTTGTAAAGGTTTTGTATACTAGCCACTTCTTTGGTAAAATATATTTAGTATCATTATTTATTAAAGATACCTATTCTGTTTCACTAAAAATATTAACGTATTAAAGCGTTCGACAAGATCTGTCTTCTCATATACAAATATGAAACTGATCAACATATGAATATAGATGTACACTTGCGTATGTATTCTTTGTGTCTTGCAAACAATAAAACTTAACTTCTTTATATCCTAAAGCGGTCTGAATAAGGCGAAGAAGCTATATTATTTTTGAGTTCCTCCCCGTTAGTCGCCCCTAAAACAGTCATAGAATGTGTATGCAATATTAATTAGCAATACCAGTACGATTTACATAGTGTCTGATAATAATGCTACCGACATAGAGCCGAGCGGGCGGCGGCGAGCGGGTTCCCTTCGTGGCGTTGCGCTGGCGCGGCGGCGTCGTGCGCGCTACACTCGCATACACGTCTCCGCGTAAAAATAAAGTCCACAGAGCGCGCTCGCGCACTTCAACCCATTTATAATTATCAGTAAATCGCCGCGCGGGTGCACGACTGCCGCGGACGGCGACCGCTCGGCGAAAAGAAAATTACAATAACTAACCTCGAAACCGATCGGACATCTCCTTCCCGCGGGCCCTTCTAGTTTAACTACTAGCAGAACCTTTAACACCCACGTTAAAACGTAGTTTGCCAAAACAATCACTCCTACGTAAAATATACCGGTGTCGCGAAACGCGCTACGTCGTGAACGGAACATTAGTGATGTGATAATGATTGTGTTTCGTCAGTGATAAATGTGTATCGATATTTAAATCATGCCCGATAAATCAAAGCGGCGTAGGAACAATAAGAATAAACGAAAAAATAAAAACAACCGTCCTGAAACATGCCCTAGTGACTCTGTGAGAACGGAATTATCTAGTGAACAATTAGAAGAGCAAATTTGTGAACTGGAATGCGAGAATCAAAACAATGCAACAAATTCTGAAACTATACAAAGAAATATATTATCTGAAAACATAGAAAATGCTCAAGATGTAAGTCAAGATCTCAATAATAATAACAATACTGATCAAGGTTCTGATAATATAATTCTATTGAACGAAGAATTTATAAGCACAAAACTTTCATTAGCTTCTGATAGTTCTAGTAACCAAGAGGTTTTTGCATATGTTGTTGAGGTACCCGAGCAAAGGGTTAAGAGTAAATCGAAATTAATAAACACCGTTAAGAGCAAAAGTCTCGATAATGACGATGATCCAAAAATTGTTGAGATTACGGAAGATAATTGCTCTCACATTGAAGAATCTAACGTTAATCCTATAATTGATTATAGCAATGTTGTAATATATGACTCTGAGACAGATGTAGAATGGGAGAAAATAGATGAATTTCAAAGTAGTATTCCTCTGTCAAAAGAAGTTGCTAAAGAAATTGTTTCAATAACCACGTTGCCGCTCGATGTTGCTCATTGTGAGGAAACTAAAACATTAACTCCCGAAGAAGAAATTTCTCTTCGGAATTACTTAAAAACTCTGCAGTTGTCGACTACTCCAGATACTATTCATTCTTTAGAAATAAAAAGTACAATAGAACAAATTGTAAATCAAGAAGTTAAGCATAGGTTACGTAAAAAAGGATCAGCCGATGATTTTTTCATACAACGACTAGGCCCTCCGAGGGTTTTAGATGTGATCGATGAAGAGGTTAGTGGAGAATCATCAGCAACGTCACGTCGACAATCATATTTAAGTGACAAGAAAAGTGATATTGAAGATTTAGATGATGATGTATTTGAAAATAAAAGTACGATTAAAGATAAATTTACTACAAAGAATGTTAGTTCTCTGCGTTATAAGCCATTAGGTCATCTAGTGCAACAAGAATGTCTTTTAGTCGGAGCAAAGTTAAAAGAACCAGAAGTAAGTGAAGCACGCGGTGACTGGACGATGAAAACCGTCGAAAGAATGACAGGTGCTGAAGTAGTCTATTTAACTGATTCATCAAGTAGTACTAGTTCACTACATGAAATAGAGGAAGATACTGATGACGGTATTGAAACTGATGTTTCAATACGTATGGTAACACCCACGATTGAAGTAACAGATACAGAAAATTTGTTAAAAAAGACATTTGTGACGACTAAAAACGACAGTTCAAAATCTGACTCTAATAGCTTTGAACATATTGTAAAGGTTGATAATAGTTTAACTGATACTAGAAACCCGAAAGAAGTTTCACACGAGATAGTTATACTTTCTACAGATGATATAAAAACTAATTTATACGTAAAAGAACTTGATGAGTGCATAAATAATGACTTAAAAACAAAATGTGGCTCTGAAATGAAAGAGAAAGACACTGATTCTGTAGGTGACAAAAATGCAACCCAGAAGAGTAATAAAAAATTTGATCTAGAAATCAAAGTAATCAAATGTGAGTTAAATGATGCTTTTAATAATTTGATTAAGGAAGTTGCTTCCGATTCAGAAACAACCCCTGAAGATAACAGAGATATTAAGGAAAACATTAAAAATGACAATTATACGCGACAAGATTCTTCAAGTAGCGTTTCTTCTTCCCAGTGCACGGCAAAATATAATCCCACCTATTCATCTTTAAATGATGTATCTAATATTCAACAAGATGAACCGTGTGAGAATTCAGTACTAGATGCTGACAATATACACAGCCACGTTAAAGATGTTATTGAATGTATAACCGAATCCACAGAAGAGAAAAAAAATAAATGTATGTATAATATGAAACAACCGTCTACTTTAAAAAACTTCTGCATAACGAAAATTGCTTCTCTTCCTTACGGTGACAAAATTTTAGAAGAACTGGCATCTGTTTCTGCTCGATTACAAAATATTCGCAGCTCTACTGAAGGTATAAGTAATCATGTACATACCAGTCAATCACGTAATGATAATATTTCTGATTATTATCAGGATCCATTGTTACCTATTGAAAAGTTATCAGTGCCGACACAAACTAAAGAAAATATACCTCCACCAATTAAACCTCGCTATTCATCTCTGAAGAAGTCTCAAGATGAAGAGCATCGGATTGGAGTGGTAACTAGCACAGAACCTGTTTATGTTTGCTTATCACCATCACAAAAGATGTTAATAGAAAAAACTAACACAGATTTATCAAGAGATGATAACTTTGATCTTGTAAACATACCTAACAAGTTTGCTGATCGTAGAAGCCATAATGAGACATATGAGGATAGCATGATAAAAGCACGACATAAATCTGATGACCTTCCTGAAATATCACCCGTTATACCACTCAAGTCACAAACTGGAAGTCGTTTATTAGCCTTGTTATGTGATCCCTCTATAAGCGCTAATGTTAATTCTTTAAAAAATCGTTATCATAATAGCTCAGAGCAATTAGAAGAAGATCTCAGATCTACAGAAAATATATCGGGGAATAAAACTGAGATTAATAATATGGCCCGTGATTTTTCGAGAACGTTGCGGCCAGTTGAATTACCAAAACCAAAGAAATTCTCAACTTCAATATTTGAAAGCGATGAAAGTTCTGATTTTATGGATAATTCTTTTCGTTCTGTAAGAAATGAGAAAAAAATCTTTCATTTTTCGACTGGAAACTTAAATAAAGAAATAGAAAACGATATATCCTCAATACAAGACTTACATAGATTCCATACTGATGTACGTCATCATGTTAGTAGCTATAATGTACCTCGAAGACCTTCATTACCTAAAGATTTATGTGACCAACAAATGGAGTATATACGTCGAAAAGAAAAAGAGGTTGACGCAGAAATTCAACGTCTCCAAGAAATGAAAAATAGTTTTTCCAAGGTCGCTCAGAGAAAAGGGCCTAGAGCTCCATTGATCACTGAGAAGGACTTAATTAATGAAGATATTAAAAATACCAATAACTATTTCACTTCACAAACCAGAGATACAGTAATGACTAAACATGGCCCAGAGAGAGAAAATTACGAAAATAATTTAAAATCTTCATTATATTATAATCAAGAAAAATTACAAAGAGAAAAAATGTATTCAGAATATGCAACTCAAATGGCAGAAAGAGAAGAAAGAAAGCAACAAAAAATAATAAAAATAACAAAACCTTCAACGGCATCAAAGACAATCTCTAAAAGTCTGTCTGCGCTTGATGTTATTGACTCAAAGGTTAATAATAGGATTGAAAAAGAGTTCATATCTAGGGCTAGGGAGAGATGGGAGAAACTCGGTATTAAAGATCCCGAGACTGAAGATGAACGGGAGTTCGATAAAAGTGTATATAATGAACCAAAAATAATAGAACATAAAATAAAAGTGATTGAAGATGGTAAAGAGAAAGACGTTCAGCGATTACCCAGTCATTTACAAGAGTTTGTACGTTTTACGGCGAAGGGAAGCGCAGAGGAGACGAATAACTCCGGTGAGTCCGAGAGTGGACCAGCTTCTCCGCACGTTGTGATTTGGTGTGCAGTGATAATAATAATTTTAACAATTGGAAGATACTTTTTGCGAATGTTTCGATACAAGTGACTGAACTAACATGTTTAGAACTTATAATTATCTGAAATAACAACATTTTGCTCTAGTGTGTAGAATAATAGTTGACGTTGCATTGCATGGTTGTTAAAATAATACATCAAAGATTAATATACTCTTATGTTTTATGTTTCGTTATTCGTTATTCATATTATAGGACACCTACTCGTCGAAACTATTGGCTGTATCTGAACCTAATAAGGTAAATATATATGTGTTTTTGTAAAATAAATAAATATAAGTAGCAAAGAGTAATATGTATCATATATGTGTGAAATGGAAAAATATTTCATAACAGTATTCCCAAAGTATGTAATATTACATTTTATACTTATTACATTAAAGTCTTAAATATTCCGAATTTCCATTTGTTTGTTTCAATATATGTGTTGTATTTACTCCCTTCTAGAAAAATAATTTCTTTTTCTGTTTATGTAATCACAAGTTTTTAAATATGACTAGAGAATTTGCATGTCGATTGAATTTTTAATCTATAGAATTTTGTTTTACAATTTAAAACGTATGAATCTAAATTATACATGATATTATACAATAATTCAGAAAATGTATTAATAACTTCCATAATACATTGTTTCTCAAAATTGGTAGCTATAGATATGTAGTTAATATTAGGCATTTTATATTAGTTTATACTCGCATTTCATATCTCGCAAATAAGTATTTACGCATACTCCAAAATGGTTAATGTACAATGAAAACATACGTAAGAAAATAAATTAATATTTATTTATTTCATAATGATATACAATTAAAATATTTTTGTGTATTCGCTTACAAATAATTTAATATTAATATAGGGACATAAAATATATAAATTAATTATATTTGAATATTAATATTGAACTAACTTCTCTAACAAGAAAATAAACTGCAAAGAAGCTTGATCTAACAACTGAATTGAATTCAGTGTATATGACAAATATTACTCCGGCTTAGAAGGTGTTTGCTGTTTATAAAATATTTAGCAGAAATTTATTAAAAAAAAGCTTATTAGACCGTATTATTTCATTAATTCGTTTTAACAGTAGCATAACATGTACAAGAGTAGATAATATACAGTTGTTTGCAATACTGCGGTCATGAGATATACGTCTTATCGTGATGACGAGTGTACACAATCATAAACACGATAATTACATATAGACCAAATACCGAATGGAGTTAATAAATAAATCGTTTGCTGATAACTAACTACACACATTTCTATGATAGCAATATCTTGAATATTTAAAGATATAAAATTCTGATATTTACAGGATAGTTATTTTTTTGTTCGTTCATTATTATTATAGTGAAAATCAAATCTATTACAGAGCTAAAATCAAATTTATTAAAAAAAAATCGAAACTGTAGTTAACAGAAGAAGTTATTTTACTGAATTATATGTTCCAAATTTTTGTGTTAACTACATGAATATATCGTTCACCGTGAGAGGCAAGTGCGTCGTCCGTGAAAATATTTGGATCGTCTAAATCAGTTCTAAATGGCCTTTGGTGACTCAGGTCGTAAACGCATTGCGCGTTATTTTGCAGTATCTCTTTTACAGGTTTAAATACGTATCATGCTTATACTTTGTATAGATATTATAATCACATTATAACATTTGAGATAAGTGTTTATGTTTCTTAAGATGTCCTATACTTTTTAATTAAGTTTTAAAATACTATAATTTATTCGCAATAGATGTATTATGACGTAAGCAAACTAAACTGTATATTTTTTTACTTTAAGACACGCTGATAAAATCAGCTAAATCGTTAAAATCACTAAAATTTTTTTGTGTAACATCGCTCGCTGGCTTCTATTTTATTAATAAACACTATCACACTCAGCATATCTAGGTGGAGAATTTAATAAGGTCACGCGCAATATACTCGAGTTATACAGTTCTCGTCAATCTTTTTGGCCGCTCCGAATTTAGCCGGGTTTTCGCATAATATCCTCAAAGTTTAATACAAAATCTATTTTAGTTAAAATTATTATATCTACAATTGACGTTTATTTATTCTTAAGTTGTCTCAATGTTATATACATAAAATAATACATTTTTAACCGACTTCAAAAAAAGGAGGAGGTTATCAATTCGACTGTATTTTTTTTTTTTTTATGTTTGTTACCTCATAACTTTGGACTGGGTGAACCGATTTTGATTATTCTTTTTTTATTTGAAAGCTGGTACTTCCCGTGTGGTCCCATTTTAATTTGGTCGAGTTCCGACAACGGCATCCAGTGCAAAACCGTATAAGTTTTAAATTTGCATTAAGTATGTACACGACAAATAGACGAGTAACTCAATATCACGCTAACCGATTTCGATGATTAATTTTTTATTGGAAAGGATGTACTTTAAGGGTAGTTTGATGAGAGTTTGGTTAGGTTCTGATTATGGGATCCGTGACAAAGTAAGAAAACTTTCAAGAAACGAGCCTACTCCTTTCTTAAGGGCCGGCAACGCATCTGTGTTTCCTCTCGTGTCGCAGGTGTCCATGGGCGACCGTGATCACTTACCATCAGGTGACCCGTATGTTCGTTTGCCACCAATATTATAAAAAAAAACTCTTCAATTCTTAGGAGCCTATTGTGCTTATGTTCGTTGCTGTGTTGCAACATGACGCAAGCATTGTAATTACAGTACTTAAGGTGTATTATGTGTGAAGCGATGGTAGCCGAGTTGGTGGTAGACAAAACTATCGCGGATTATTGATAAGGTTGCGTTCGTACCAAACGTTACTTATTGTACAACCAATTGTAATCATATCGCATACCATACCGATAGATACCATACCGCAAAAATGCGCATATTTTAATATACTTAAGGCGGGACGGAGTTCGCGGGCACTGCTAATAAAATATATTTATGTGCACAAAAAATGGAAAAATAAAGTAAATTTTCAAAAAAAAGTATTAACCGACTTCAATATCAATCAAAAACCCATAAGGCACTAAAAAGCGGAAAATAAATAGTTTATCAAATTAACCAAATTAAATAAAACATATGAATATGTGTGCTGCTACCTAGAGATGTATTAGAAGTCGGTGCCAACTGAAAATCGTATCATCTATATAGGTACAAAATTTTAAGTTCACTCTCGCGTCTCTGTAATACTTTTCTACCTGGAACAAATTTGAAATTTCGGTTGGCACGAGAAATATAAGTAGTAGATTTAAAATGAAACCGTATTTTTTAAAGGCACTATTACATAGTATAAAACAAAGTCCCCTATCGCGTCTGTCTGTCTGTCTGTTCGCGATAAACTCAAAAACTACAGAACGGATTTTCATATGGTTTTCACCAGTGTATAGAGTGATTAATGAGGAAAGTTTTCGTATATAATTTGTCAAGGATTTTTTTTTATAATCAGGGCGGGACAACGTCTGTCGGGCCCGCTAGTGTATATATAAATTATATACCCAATATAAATAATACTACGGGCTTGCATAGTGAATTTATATCCTGCAGACTTTTCAAGGTCGCAGAAAAACACAAATACAATGCTAGATATACAAAGGTTATATAAAAACCTACAACCATTTTTTATATTTTAGTGATATAATTGGTTGCACTTTTTTGATTCGTTTTTCTTCCTAAATGATATGACTCACTACGAAAACTAAAAGAGCGCAGTTTTTCATGGAATTCTGTAATAGCGGAATAACCTCTGTGTACATGAATTGGACATATAAAATTTGTAATTTGTAATTTATGATTTGATACAAATTTAACGCAGTGCAGTTTGGGTATAATCACTGATGGTACACTACGGACCAAATACACATAATAAATGATGGTTTATTGTATAATTATTATGCTATTTCATAGTATATGAAAGTAAATCTCTTAATGTAAGCGTATCTTATGAAGAAATAATATTTTCAGAAGTCTCAGAAGAAGTTGGTGTAATACGAATTTATATTTTAGTTATGTTGTGCATGTCAGTTATGTTTCTCTGCCGAGAAGTTCATAGTCTACTTAATAAAAATCGTGTGGAATTTTATTCCCAGTTTGTGTTAGGTGAAACTTAAACCCATAAACAAAATACAAGGAGATTTCGGAGTGCAGCTTAATGTGTATGGTTAACTTACATAGAAGAGTTTTTTGGCATGTCTATAACTAAATAAAAACTACAAACTTTTCCTAACTTATTAATTAATTACTCAATAATTTTAAACCCATAATATTTTAAGCAATAGGTATACATGTATTAATTTATTGAGTTAAAAACTGTTAATTCTCTTAACTCTCTTAATAAATTATCAGTCAAGAATGAATAAACCATTTACAACTTCGTAAAATAATTTCGAGATCCGAACGGTTGAAGGTCTGTTTAAATTGGTTTCCATTGTTTCCTGTTAAATTATGGTTCCGCGACATTCGCAGCGCCGAATGTCGAGGACGATATGGTATGTTGACAACGCTGAGGGGTCAGTAATAACCTCTATCTAAATTATAAATCGCCGTCAATTAAATTATTCAATCTCGTGGACACCGCGCCGCTGATGCAGGGGCAATAACGTTGGTGTTTCAATTAACGTCATATACATTCCAATAATGCACTTCACTAAAATCAAATTATTAATTTGTTTTTGCCAATAACGCGCTGTTTACTATTATCGGCTTACCGTCTGTTGATGCAAAATTCTATGAGTCATTTACATTGCTACTTTATTTAAATTATTATCTTTTTCACTACGTAAGTAAATATTTAACTATTTGCAATTATGAAGTACTGTTGGCATGTAAAATTAATTCTTGTTTACAAAGAGGAAATAAATATTTACCTATGTTGTTTTCTTTGGTACAAGTGACTGCACTGTACTTAATGTGCAATTTGACAGCTGATCCCGAAATGCGACAAATTAAAAAGAGTCACTATATCTAATTTTTCGCTAGTTATATATTAACATAATAAGTTGTAATATTATTTTTTAGACGTACTAAGCTCTGATAGACTAAAGAACCTTGCCTGATTCACTGGGCTTGAACTTGTTTCGTTGGTCCGATATACGTCATTCAAGTGTAAAAAAAGTATTGTTATTGTATGTCTGGTTTTGCTCACGACTTAGCTAACGTTAATATAGATTTGTTCTCTCACTGAATAACAGCACTCCTTTTATGGATGAAAGGTGCTATATATCCATTTTTGTGGTCCTGACAATCTGTGTGGAAAACTTAACGACGATCGGTTGACTAATTAAAGCGTGAAAGCGAAACAAACAAACTTATTTTCGCATTTATAATGTTACTAGCTTTTACACACGGCTTCACTCGGTTTAATGTACATTTGGTGTATGCCTTGGACACAGTTTTTTTTTGATAAAAGGTACCCTATACCCTTTTCTGTACTCTTGATAGTGCGTATGCAAAATAAAAACAATGATCGATTAAGTAGTTAAGGCATGAAAGCGTAACAGACAAACAAACTCACTTTTCATTTATAATATGAGTTAGGATTAGTAAGGATAGTAAGGATGGGCACGGTCTCTATTCACCGTATTTGTAGGAATGCGTTATATAAAGGTATTAGAAAGTACACTGTTTTATTAAAACCCTCAATCTGTACCAGGTGAATGTTTAGACAGTAGCAATATTTATGGAGGACACTCTGCACTCGATTCTAGTTCTAAATCAATTTAAAAAATAGGTGCTTAATGTTTGTACTAATTATCTAGAAACATATAAAAATTATACTCAATCCTCTAAGCATCTATGCGAGAGCACAGTGTCATTGACCGTCGGGTGAAGTGAAAGTGAAGCTAACCAACTAACAAAGGATAATTTTTCGAAGTTTGAACAAACAAAAGGGTTTATTGTCCGTTTTATTATCGAAAATTATTAATTCCAGGTCCCCGCTCGCAGCTTTTATCACCGGTCATTCAATCTAGGTTTATTGAAGTTATTATCCACACTTTTGGAATTCTGAGAACAAACTTTACCTAAGGTTCTCTTTGTTGTCTATCAGTATTTGTATTGATATTATTATTTTATGTGTTAAATGGGACTATGAAGTGTAATATTCTAGTATACTGCGAGTATCTAACCTTGCACTTGGTATATAAAAGGTTATGTATCTGTTTGAAATTGTTAAACTCCAACATTTTTTGACCAGGTGCCGTGAAAATTGGTTTTTATGCCATACATTATACTATATAATAACTATATAAATATGGTAACTGGTACTAAAGCAAATTAATTTCTGTACCATACTGCTGACTATTATGAAATTTAGTTGATTTTACTAAAACTCAAATATTCATTAGAACAAATAATTATTCGTGGTAGCATCTAGTATAATAAACGAATGAATGGAAATATGTTTAAGCTAATTCCAAAATTCAATTGCCAAATGGTAATTTAATTCGATCGGAATAATAATTAATATGAATTATTATCAGATCAGTAAGTATTTGTATATAAAAATATTAGTCGATATATTTGATTAATTGAAATATTGGATTATATAAATATTTACACTGGATAGATGTTTTGTACAAGCAACTAAACAGATATATAAGCATATTTTTTGTGTTTCGATTTGCTTCCATATTATATAACTCATTTGTTTTATCGGTTAAGTTTTTTATACACATGTGTGCTATCAACATCGTATAATTGCATCGTTACTTGAGCTTATCAATAGTTTAATATGATCTCATAACACAATAACAAGGTCGGTAACGAGATTAGTTTTCTTCTAATTTAATTGATTATTAGTTATGAAAATACATAATCAAATTTATTCAAACGTATTACAATTTTATATCTTGAATAACCTACAAAACATGATTTGAAATACAATCTTTTTGGAGTTAAATTCTTGAAATTATGATCCCCAAACTTTTTGTGTGACGAAAACTGGTACGGGTAAACCATGCTTTTTTATATCATAGGAAGCAAACGAACAGGCGGGTCACCTGATGTTAAGTGATCACCAGGGGAGTCGCAAGTGCGTTGCCAGCCTGTGTTTGGAGGGAAGGGGTGAGGGGAAGTGGGCCTCCGGCGCTCTCACTGACCGAACGAAACGCAATAATGCAAGCACTGTTACTTCACGTCGGTGTTTCTGTGGGTCGGGTGGTACTATCCCGGGCGAATCGACCCATACTGAAACCAGTAATAGCTTCAGTGTGGCTTTACCTCTGTATGTGTACTGTGTCGGGTAGAATGCGAGCAGTGTCTCGCTCGCTTTCAGGTATGGGAGAACAGTGAGGCATACGCTCTTCTCACTTTCTTTTTGAAGGTTTCACTTCTACCGCATGTAACTATACACATGTATTTTTAATTATATGCAAAACGTAGTTTGAGAAACATAAAATAAGAAATAAAACAGCATGAAACACCAATTTGACGCGCTAAATACTTTATAGCCGAGACGTGTTCGACAGGAATAGTAGTGATGTGTTTTGTCGTAAAGTAATTGAACCGGCGTCTTTATGCGGAAAAATTGCAAACATTTCGCTTCCGTTCGCGTCGAAAACACTACGTTTATTACCAAAATATGACGTCGCAACTAACAAGATCGCTTACGTAATCACTCGAAAACTATAACATTAGGTAGAAACGTCGAGCCAACAACAATAATTTTATCCACAACCACCTACGTACGTATCCATTCAAGCATTACGTAATCAGTGTATCTATAGCTCTCGACACGTTTACCTAGGTATTGGTTATTAAAAATTCTTATTTCACAAATGCCACCTTGCTCAACATTAATATTGTCATCAAAGAAATTCGTTCTGATTTAATTTATCAGGGTGAGCTTATTCATACAAATCCATGAAAGGTTTAAACCAGATAAAATGTTTGTCCCTCTTTTAAATAACACATTTCAAACAATCGTATTAGAGGTTATTAAATTCAGTTATTATGACAAAAAATCGAGTAGTACAGACAAAAGTGAAAACTAAAAATAATGGTATAGCCGCATTCTTTTTTGAATTTTTAGATGTATTATATATACTCTTATTTTTTCATAACTTGTGAACTGAAATTATTAACATTAGTCTGGTTTTCACACCTATTGGCACTTCGAGCAATAATTATATTCATTTTTATATAGTTTTTTTTTTTTTTTTTATATCATAGGAGGCAAACGAACAGGTGGGTCACCTGATGTAAGTGATCACCACCGTCCATAGACACTTGCAACACCAGGGGAGTCGCAAGTGCGTTGCCAGCCTGTGTAGGGAGGGGGGGGGAGGAAGGGAAGAGGAAAGTGGAAGGGGAGGGGAGGTGGGTCTCCGGCGCTCTCACTGACCGAACGAAACGCAACAATGCAAGCAATGTTACTTCACGTCGGTTTTCTGTGAGAGGGTGGTACTACCCCGGGCGAGCCGACCCATTTATGCTGAAACCAGTAATAGTTTCAGCGTGGCTCTACCACCTACAAAATTGTTAATCAATCAAATTTGTAATGGGCTGCATGAGCTCAATACAACATATCAATATTACATGTATACAGGCCGTTATTTTTACGCGTCGCTAGGCTAACGCAAGCTCAATATATGTCGAGCATGTCGAGGTCATGGGTGTCGCGAAACCATAAGTTTTTCTCCTATCAAAAATCGCTAAATGCGGCTAAAAAGTTTAAAAAATTGCAGGTCTATAGCACGTCTGATAATTGGATGATTATAACATAACTGTACCTACTACAATATGTGTAATAAAATATAGACAACTGGTTAGTTTATTTTAACCAAGTAATCGTTTACTGAAGCTACTAAAATATTTACGAAATATTCTAGTAGACGGTATCTCTTTAATGTGATATGGAATAATTTTCGCCGAAAAATGACTTCTATAAAATTAACAATGCCGTTTGACCTTAGTTATGTCTGTCACTTAAGTATAGAACTTTTTAATTTACGTTAGTTATTCAAATTTTATGACTTATCATAAAAACATATCATTTTTTTTACTAATTAATGATTTTGGTATGTCATGTGTTTATTTACCAGATTATGCAGAAGTAGGTTAATAGTTTTCCAGTGTATATATAATTCTATATTTGTCTGTTTAATTGGCACTCTCAGCAGTGGAAATGGTTTGATAGATAGGATTGTTTTGAATATATTACGAGCTATCGTTAGATTCTTCTTAACTATGACCACGACATACACTAACATAGACATTATGTATAGTACATATAATGAATAAAAAAAGAAAGAAGTCATTAATAAAGGTTTTTGGTTACAAATTATACTTAAATAAAGAAATCGTTTATTATTGTAACTAAAGAAAGTTTCAGTGTTTTTACAGTTGGGTTCTTTGTTTTGCGTCACTAATAACTCTTTCTTGTTTGGTCGTCTATTTACCTACTGAATACAATACGTGTGTTATTGTTTACTACGTGAAACATATGACAAAGCCGAGTTTTAAAATCGCACTTTTTTTAATAAAATCTTAGTCCCCTTTGCGACTATATCGTCTAAGTAACATACAACTATATGACAATAAGCTTAACAATAGTTTACATTAAGTTTGTTCAATTCCTTAGCATCTATAATAGGGTCAGACAATAAGGAATTGTAAAAACAAGTGTCGAACGAACCAGAAACATTCAGCCGAGATCTAATACCTTCGCTTCGAACACATTCTGCCGAGATGTGGTGCACATCATCGATGAGCCCGCAACTCTGGCAGAGTGGTGATTGTACCTAAATAAACTATACTTTTAAATTTACAACTCAAATGGAACTAGTATGATTAGTTTACGTAATAAATCGTGTCACTAAATTCATATTAATTCTAAAATACCACAACGCCATTTCTAAAAGTTAAATGTGACAGGGCTTCGGCACCTATTAAAGTCATAAAAACGTTTGGGAATAATAGCGCGACCCCACTGTGACGTCACTTCCGCAGTCAAATCGTTTCCGGCGCGCCTGCGGGCTCTTTGACATTCTCTCTTTGTTGGGGTCTGTGACACGTCGCATTATCCCCTGGATAACTCGTGTGACTGGCCACGTGGAAAATACGCTGTGACTTATGTCTCATTCTCATACGATCTCACTTTACGCAAATAGTTTAGCTACTGTTTGGAATGCAGCCGTCGTCGAAGTATTTTAGAGTTAAAATGGATTGGATTTTAAATACATATTTGTAGAATTATGTTGAATAAATAAAGCAAATAGTATTTGTTAATATTCGTACCATTGAAGGATTATTATTATTATTAAGGATAAAAGTCTTTAAATTGCGCTTCTATATATTTTTGTACCACTATTTAAATGTTATTATATTCAATTAGAAGCATTATACAACTGCACGGAATCATAAATTCACAGGATTGGCTCTTTAGTCCGTCACAATCGTACGGTGAACATTTTGAAATGACGATGGTTTATAGCTGTAGAATCGAATATTTGCAGTGGGCCGAGGCTTTCTGTATAGAAAACCATTTTTCTAATCTCGCCTAACAAGCTTCTAACCCTAACTTAAAAGTTTATTTCCAAACACCTACAGGTGTATTCTGGCAGTTGCACTTAAGAGCCAGTCTTCATCTAGGTTTAGAGTGTTTGTCGTCTTAAACCCCAGCATCAAATAACATTAGGTAACATTGTGATTAAATGACCTACTAAGAAATATGCTTTAAAGGTTATACCTACTCATAATATATCCATAAATACGTTATGGTATATCTATATATTAATACGTTAAGCGAAAACTCTGTATCCCTTTTTAAGCGAATTTAGCGAACGGATGAACGTGAAATTTGGCACAGTTAAAGTTTATATGGAGGAGAAGTGCACAAAGCTATTTTTTCTACATACAATGCATTAAAAACACATTAAATTAATTAAAATATATATTACTCACGCTACTGCTTGAATGACACACAACAAACACATGTAAATGAAAATGACGTTTCGCCATCCTTCATTTTACTCTTACGTTCCAATTACCTTTTTTCATCTTAAATTCAATATTTTTAACATGACTTACGTTCCATAACTTACGTGCCCTTTGAAATTACCTGGTCATATAATATTATAATTTGTCTTTAGTAAAATTTTGAAACCACTGAAATAATTATTGTTCTCTTTGGTCTTATTGAATGTAAAATATAAACTATTATTTCATTTAAATTTGTTTATTAAGATAACTTATATTCTATTTAACAAATGATATACATTCATGTACAAATAGTAACATCTAACCACGAAAGTAATAGTTGTGTTTAAAAAAAGAGTAGAAAAACTACTATAATCGACCTCTAACTGTATATAATTTAGCATTTTTGAAAGTCTTCTTTGTATCATAAGTTTATATTTAGCTGGTGCCCGTGACTTCGCTCTCGTGAAAATGTTTTCCTTGTTTCGTGAGAACGATACGCTCTGTCATGAATAATTGTAGCCGGTCTTTCTAAAAATTGTAACTTGTTATTAATATAGGAATAAATTATATAACGGTTTTAATATTCTATATCTACGCTCTATTTTTCTATTTGTTTTTATTTTACTGCAATCAATTTCATCATTACTACAACGTCAGTATAATTAATTGTAACGATATATAGTTTAAACAATGCTTTGAAGAATCCTTTAACTTCCTCTAAAAATTCGTCGAAATCAGTTCAGAGTTATAGAATTTGTCTAGGAAAAAAACAGACATTTTTTTAGTATATATATATAGAATTGTAATGCATATAATTAAGATATGCTTGATGAAACAATAACAAAACCTCGTGCTATAACAGACCTGAAGATGTTATTAATTTAAAAAAAAAGTATATTGAGAGGTGTTGGCTAAATAAAAATAAAGGGATCATATGTTTTTCTATGTGAGAAATGTAAAAAAATGAGCTAAAAATAACATATATATAGATCTAGACGACAACATCATCTACTGAGTTCTATTATATCTAAGAACTATTTTAAGTACAAAAAAAAATCTGTCAAAATGTTTAGCAGGAGACAAGTTAAGAATACACGCGCACCGGAATTTTATACTATATAAAAATAAATATTATACTATCTCGGTTTCATTTGAAATTGCGCCATCTATATTCCCTGTTGCGATTTTAAAACGAGTTTTACTAACGACCAAAAGATGTCAGTGGTCGTGCGCCAATAAAAACTTATCTTGTAACATTTTTATAAAAATAGTCTGTAAATGTAGGTAGCGCCTTTATTATAAAATATACTAATATATTTTCGAAACATGACACGAAATTGGCAGGCACCTTAACAATGAGTCGACATTGTTACTACATTTACAAAGTTATTATTAGAATCACTGACAACGACGCCGCAATCCATCGATGACAGAGACTTCAAAAATAATATAGCTTAAAAATTGTAACAGGTTATTCTCGATTTTTAATATTTTTCCACCTACTAAATTCATATTTTTTTTGTACATTTTTATGGACAATTATTAAATATGTGCACCTAACGAGTCAAGGACGTGTACAAAATATGTAATACGAGCATACCTTGGTAATAAAATTTTCTTACGACACTGATAGAAAGGTTAGTCAATCAGTTGTTAATTACATTATTAGTCAGGTATGTTTATTACGAAAGCGAAAATGTTTAATTTCGTTTAAAGCTACTATTGTAATGTATTGCTCTATTAAGCCATAATAGTGCAATTTATCAACATAAATGACATTACGAAATCTTTTTCTGTACTCCCGACCAGATGTGTACAAAATTTTACATTGATTGGTGAAGTATTAAGGCGTGAAAGTGTAACACATAAACAAACTTCATATATATCTTTATAATATTAACAAGGTTCATCCATCGGGCCGTGGACTCTCCGGCGCGGGACGTTGTGGATTACAATTTTAAAATGGCAATAAAAGATAAGAATGTAATAAATGTAAATTAACATGCCTTCAACAACAAAGCTTGTAAAAGAACCAAGTCTTGCAACGCAGTTCTTCTACCGTAAAAAATTGTGAGATCCATGTAATACCAAGTTTTACTTTATTAAGTCCCTACTGAAGGGACCTTCTGTCTTAAGTTATTACATAAGTAGCTAACCTAACCAACACTTCATAGTGACCATATCAATATTAAAAAACTTTTTTCCTTGATTTATACACTAAACACTAATTGTATTCTAAATTTGAAGCTTCAATATCTGCTAGAAGTGCCTTAGAGTTTTGATGATCGGTCAGTCAATGAGTAAGTGACGAAATTAAAAAAAAATTGACTAGTTATAATTCTTAAACTACTAGTCCAAATTGAATGAAATTTGAAATATACCGTGTTTATAGAATACTTACTTGGTTACTGAAAATTAAATTTAGATATCTATATCCTAACTGTCTGCATTATATTTATTGAACCACTTAGCTTGGAGCGAAGAAGTTAATCGAATGATCAGAACTGTTGATGAAATCAAGATTACGAGATAGCAGATCAATTTTTCACCTATAGTATGTGCTACGATAACTCTAAAAAGGATTGTACAATGGGAAACCTTTTCTTTATTGACCCTCCATTGTTTATTTTCGTACCTATTGAACGTAGAGTTCCGGCAAGTATACAGGTCGGTATTATTGTTATCTGATATTTTTACAAAGAAGCGCAATTTGTTGTTCGTAAATTTAATAATTTGTCTATTATACAAACAATAAATAATTTCTAGCAAATAGTCCGGTGAAGCTGTTAAGTCCTTGCTAGGCCAATAGCGTAGTCAGTCCGAGAAAAAAAACTCTAGCAATCAACATTTCTTAGTTTCTTGAAATATAAATGAAATTTAAAAATACCATATATATTCCTAAATTGTATCATACACACTTGATGAATTAATATTGAATACCATCAAAAACAAAACTTGAAAAAAAAAAGCAAGTGTCGCAACTCAGTTCTTCTACCGTAAAAAGTTGTGAGATCCGTGGAATACCAAGTCAGTTACTTTATTAAGTCCCTACTTAAGGGACCTTCCATCTTATGTTCTTACGTAATTAACTCACCTTACAACATCTTATAGTGACCGTATCAATATTAAAATCTTTTATGTTTTAATAAAATAGATTAACTTGGCAAACATTCAGGGTTCTAGTTTTGTCCACAACGAAGTTATAGGGGGTCGAAAATGACCTGAATTGCTTCGAGAAAAGGATAGTACGGCCGTGCCGCTTTTTTGCTCGACTTGGCGGTGGCACGCCGTGCCCCCAGATAACGTAGCAAAAGTGTAATACTCAATAGTTAAGAGTAGTCCAGTGAAGCTGTTAAGACCTTGCTAGGTCAATAGCGTAGTCAGTTCGAAAAAAAAAATCAATAGTTAAGTAGAATGATAACAATAGCTCACATTTTAAACGATTTTTGACAAGACTAATAAAATTGACGTCAACAGAAAAGAGGCGCGGAACAAGAAACTGCAAAAAAAAAGAAGAAAAAAATAACAAAGATTAATAAGGATAAAACTAACTTGTACTCCTCGTGTTGTTCGTTATCTGTCGACGCAGGTAAAATAAGTAATAAAACAAATTCGAGTTAATGGAAAGAACGTTTTGTATTACCGTCTCCATTTTTCTCAATTAAAGTATTTTAACTATTCAATCGAGGTTTTACATTTAATCGCATTAGGATTCCTAATGAATTTTATTCAATACTCTGTTACACTAAAGCGTAACACTTTTAGCATCATAATGAGTGTTAAAAACTATTTATTAGTATAAAATCATATGAAATATTCTTATGTAAACAATAGATATTAGAACTATTGTGTCACCAGCATTCAGGTTATAAACATATGAATGATATAACCAGGGTAGCTTATTTGAATAGGTTGTTGTAGCTACAGGAAAGCGTTCTTAGAAGACAATTCGTGATTCTATGAGAAATTTTGACTCGTCTTCACAAATTTTGGAATATTAATATATAATCCAGCAAAAAAAAGAACAGAACATACATACATAAAATGTTTTGGTATTAATCGGTTTTATTTTCTGTAAAGATAAAAAAACTCCGTTTCGCTTCTGGTTTAAATACTATATAATTCTCTTCAATGGTAAAAAGCTTTTTTCCCTCTTACACCGTAGAAAATTATATATATTATACAATCTGTGCCCGCGGCTCCGTACGTGTTTGTTATTTTATTTGCTAATATAATTATTTTTTTGTAGTAAATAGTTGTTTTTAGGATAATTGATAATTTGTATATATTATCAATGTATAAATAACTATTTATCATATACTAATACTAGCGGGCCCGGCAGACGTTGTCCCGCCCTGATTATAAAAAAATCCTTGACAAATTATATACCAAAACGTTCCTCATGAATCACTTTATCCATTGGTGAAAACCGCTTGAAAATCCGTTCAGTAGTTTTTGAGTTTATCGCGAACAGATAGACAGACAGACGCGATAGGGGACTTTGTTTTATACTATGTAATGATATACGATGTGGATTTGAACGGTATAAAAGTTTTGCGCTAGAACGTCGTCTTATATTGGGTTATAGTAAAATTATTTATTTAAATTAATAATAATAATAAATAATTAATAAAAATGAATACTCCATAAAAACTAGGTTACCTTCATGTAAATTGGTCAATTGGTATTATAATTTATCATTACATAATATAAAAAAAGTCCTCTGCCACGTCTGTCTGTCTGTTTGCGATATACTAAAAAACTATTGAATGGATTTTCACACGGTTTTCACCAGTAGATACAATGGTTCATGAGGAAGGTTTTGTTATATACTTTGTCACGGTTTTTTAATATTAGGGCGCGATAACGCCCGCCGGGCCCGCTATTTAATCTATATAAATAAAAATCAATTGCCGAATATATGTGAGCGTGTCATTTCAGTACGGCTGCACTTATTCGGCTATTTCTTCTCTCGTTGTGTTTTTAATTGTCAGGACAAGGTTTGTAAGAACAAAATTATTTAAAAAAGCGTTTTGAGGCCTGAAAATTTGAGTTAAATATATACATATAAAAAGTGACTGCGTGAATGATACACAAGACAGTAGCGATATATTCACAAATATTGATAGAATTGATAGATTAACATTCATTACTATTTTATTTCATTACGTGATCATATTGTAAGGGAAGATTAGGTCTCATATTCTTCGTTATCATACCCGTGGGAAGACAGCGCGAGGAGCTAGTCCTAGATATATATGTACATACCTACGTCGATCTATATATAAATGAATTTATTAGGGAACGCGTACAACAGAAGTGATATGCTGAAATACGTAATTTTATTTCAATAAATCGTGTATTATCCAGAAAATAACACAGACTTAGGACTTAACGTTGTTAAAAATGTATAATGTTTTTGTTTAAATTATTTCCAATTTTTTTTTACGTTTGTACCTTTTATAAAAAAATATTCGTATTTATCAACTTCTAAACTATCGTGTACATGTGCACATAAACATATTTCACAGTATTAAGATAACGTCTCGAAGTCCTATCTGAAGAGGTATTTCCACTATCTCTACTGAATACAGCCACTCCATCTAAAGCTGAGATTTAAACCCAATCACCGTTTAAGATCGAACAAACGCTGAAATAGATTCTAAATACGAAAGATTTCGAATTTCGGACGGTGTTTGTTAACCTCGTATTGGATTCCTTTCTTTCTTGTACATAATACTGTACTACAAAACAATGGGTTTGTGATTTTTATTTTATTGATCAAGCTTTTTTATGGAGCTATTGTTTTGTGAGCAAAGTTAAAAAACAATTAATACTACATAGCAGTTTTACACCACGTAAGTTTAAGCGCATTTTAAGATTCTTAAGAATAATAAGTTATGATAGAGTTATAGGGCAAAACCACTGACTATTTGCCGCAAAAAAAGTGCTCGCAATGCGTCTGATCTAAATACTTTGCTAAATCTTGGATATTATTGAAATATATTATAAACTAGCTGTACCCACGACTTCATCCGCGTGGAACCCTATGTAAAAATCAGTGAATAATAAAATCATCTGAATATATTAAGTCCATTTACTTATTTAATTTTATCTCGTAGTTAACTCGGGCCGTCATTCAAATTACAATAACTTTTGATAGAGTAGACCAATTTTAATGAAACAAAAACTAAATATTACTCGAGGACATGCTTAACGTGTTATTATATTATATACCTAGACATCTGTAACGATTTTTTTCACAAAAATCTAAAAAATGCAGATACGTTACATTTACGTTCTTATTATACGTATAGGAGAGGGTTTGTCATTTAATGATTTCTAGGATAACTTTGATTTTGCGAAATACTTAATAGAGGTCAGTAGTAATATCATATACAATAATCGTAGGGAGTTTAGCTACTTCCACATTGCACGAAGTTACCTCAGTGGTCCAGATAGTTGGTGTTATAGAAGTCACAGTTTTGATTCCTACTAGAGGTAGCTTATTTATAAAGTATGTCAAAAATGAGACCGATAGTATGTAATGGACTTCAATCATTGGCTACTTATCTACACTCCTACGGTGTTATTACAAAAAAGTTAAATACGTATTGAATCCTGGCTTTAAGAAAGTTTCGTATTAAATGTACCGCTGTTGCTGAATGTTCGCCATCTTGCTCTTTTATCTCGCTTCGATTACGTTAGG
This sequence comes from Antheraea yamamai, assembly GCA_036509395.1. Taxonomy (NCBI): domain Eukaryota; kingdom Metazoa; phylum Arthropoda; class Insecta; order Lepidoptera; family Saturniidae; genus Antheraea; species Antheraea yamamai. Next base: position 11,343,412 of record AP028432.1, read on the forward strand.
TTAAACTTGCGAAAAAGGATAACGCGAACTTGCCTCGGGCGACCGCGGTGCATTTATTACGAAACCTTTTTAAAGCAAGTATTTAATACGTATTTAACATTTTTGTAATAACACGGCTATAGTTTTACTTCTTGTACTAAAATGCCGTGACAAATTGAATGTAAGCTTAAATATAGTAAAACTCAATATGTGTATTATTTGGTGACATTTACTGGTTAGTAAAAGACGAAACATTCTTTCACACGAGAGGTTAGAACCTAATCTTTAGGAGTAGCAACATATTTTCACCAGCCTCTGGTAAGGTCACGATATTTTTAAGGCTGGTTGTTAGTAGTTATAAATTGTAGCAATTTAACCTCAGTTGGACTACATGGCTGTTGGCTACTTAATAAAGTTATAAAAATCATATAGGCGATTTGCCTTTGTTTTTAGTATTGGACATTTCCAAGTCACTGTAAACAGGATAACATTAGAGTTTATTCTTAGTTATGCATACTCCTTGATTTGATTCATGTTAAAACTTGACTCGTTATATGAACTTCCGTCACCCACATATACAATTTTCACGAATCACGAATATGACTGTATTCGGAACGAAGATAAATTGCATGAATAACTGGGTAGCTACTGTTTAACACCTCTGGAGTTTTGTATATAGTATCATAGTGTACACTAGATATTTACAGGCATCAGATTTCTGTAATATTGATTCAAGTTGTAAACGTAAATATCTAATCGGTTATCTTTATGATTCTACGATTTAGTTAAACAAAATTAAAGTTAAGTAGATTTTAAAAGAGAGTGTAAACTATATTCCGCTTTTTTTTTGTAAACTGCTAACTCTTTATTACACAATTGTTATAGATAAACTAGTTAGCCAGCCCCGGCTTCGTACGGATGTACTAAAGAAGAAAATGAGCCCAAATCTTCCTTATACAGTACAAATCTTAATATATATATTTCTTGTGTGCGTGTGTATGTGACTGAACTCCTCCTAAACGACTGGACCGATTTTGATGAAATTTTTTGTGTGTGTTCGTGGAGATTCGAGAATGGTTTAGATTCACAATTGGATCCGGTAGGTGGCGCTGCGGTTGACTTTTGGGATTTATATTTTTTATTATCAAGGCAGGACAACGTCCGCCAGGTCCGCTAGTATGTATATAAAATGCCAACCGAGCGCCAATCTCCTAATTCTATTAATATTTTTGAAGATTTTTTCTCACTCACTTTCTTTATGGAGATTTGCTTAACTAAATTATTATTTTACCATTCGATTTCTCAAACATTCTCTTTCATACAAACCTTCTCCTATATACAAACATAATAATACATACTAGTACTTTATCATCATTACATAGTATAAAACAAAGTCCCCTACCGCGTCTGTCTGTCTGTCTGTTCGCGATAAACTCAAAAACTACTGAACCGATTTTCTTGCCGTTTTCATCAGTAGATAAAGTGATTCATGAGGAAGTTTTTAGTATATAATTTGTCAAGGATTTTTTTATAGTCAGGGCGGGACAACGTCTGCCGGGGCCCCTAGTCTATACATATAATAAGAATGTAAATCTAACGTGTCTGAACTTTTTTCGATTTTCGTGAAATAATTTGGTGCAGGTGTCTAAGAGTCAGTAATAAAATACATTTCAATTATTTTTAGAAATGTCTGTCTGTCTGTTTGTTTGAACACGCATCTTTGCTAAAGTTCTCTACTCACGATAAAACACATCAAGAAAATCATAAAGCATATCCTCGAGTAACATTTAGTCTTGGTTTCATTAAAATCGGTATACTCTACCAAAAGTTATTGTAATTTTAATGACGACGCGACTTAAGTACGAGAGAAAAGTAGATAAGTAAATGGACTTAATACATTCACATGATTTTATTAGTCATTGTTTTTTACATTAGGTTTCACGCGGACGGAGTCGCGGGCACTGCTAGTAGAAGATAAAACGATACCATATTCTTCTATTCTCACGCTCTTTTCCATAGACTTACAAAAATATATACGTTTCATAATACCATCATTACATAGTATAAAATAAAGTCCCCTACCGCGTCTGTCTGTATGTCTGTTCACGATAAACTCAAAAACTACTGAACGGATTTTCATGCGGTTTTCACCAGTGGATAAAGTGATTCATGAGGAACGTTTTTGTTTGTAATTTGTCAAGGATTTATTTTTAATCAGGGCGGGACAACATCTACCGGGCCCGCTAGTATACTATATTTATGAAGAACATTGCTTTGCAACAAAAAAAATAAAGTACTTCAATCGCGCATTCTAAAATATTAGGTCTTTACCTATGAAATTGTCGTTTTGTATAACAAAATTTAAACGAATTTTTTCATGTATTTTTTATTTGTATTAATCGAAGTAATCACCCATGCAATCAATGCATCTTTGCCAACGCAGTGGCAGTTTATTGATGTCCTTCTTAAAGAAATCAGCTGGACGGGAGGCAACAAATTCTTCAAAGGCATTTTGTACTGCCTCTCGGATATTGAATTTTTTTCCCGCCAAGGAGTTATCCAAATTCTGGAAAAAGTAGTAGTCTGTAGGCGCAATGTCTGGTGAGTAGGGCGGATGACGGAGAACTTCCAACCCCAGGTCTTGCAACTTGGAGACCGTCTGCTGTGCAGTATGAGGTCGCGCGTTGTCGTGCAGGAGCAGCGGAGACGAGCAATTGACCAATGCTGGTTGGAGATGTGCCAGCTTATCCATCATTGTGTTCAGTTCTTCACAGTACACATCTGCAATAATGCTCACCCCGTTTGGTAAGAAGCTGTGATGAATCACACCGACGCTAGACCACCAAACAATGACCATCACTTTTCTAGGGGTAAGTTTTCGTTTAGGGCATTGTTTAGGTGTTGAACCAGGATCCAACCAACTTGCTGAGCGCTTGCGGTTATCAAACGGAATCCATTTTTCATCGCAGGTAACAATGCCGTTCAAAATTCCTTCATTTGTGTGTCTGTTGAGCAGTGCAAGGCACGTCTCGACGCGTACTTCGCGCTGGCGATCATTGAGTTCGTGGGACACCCATTTGTCAAGCTTTTTTACCTTGCCAATTTGACGCAAATGGACCAATATTGTTTTGACGCTAACGTTGAAAGCTGCTGCTAATTCAGCCGTAGATTGTGTATCATCAGCTTCCACAATCGCCTTTAATTCGTCATTGTCGACCAAAGTCTTCGGACGACCGCGAGGTTCATTTTTCAGGTCGAAATTCCCAGAACGGAAGCGAGCAAACCAATAACAGGTGGTTCGTTTGTTTGTAGTGTTAGCTCCGTAAACGTCGTTGATGTTGCGTATCGCTTGTGCCTCGTTGCTACCACGACGGTACTCATATTCCATAATTACTCGAATTTTTAACGTATCCATGATGACAAAAAAGATTAAAATGCGATGAAAATGTAACACTAATCAATAAACAAATGACTACATTTGGAAAAAGAATTCCATGTTTTTAAAATAAAATTAATTTGAAATTAGAATTCTTAGCCAAACAAAAATTATTTTGATTTGAAATGACCAGGACTGCAGAACGGCAATTTCATAGGTAAAGACCTATTATTCGTAAGATATGAAGATATAGTAAAAAATCATAAAACATGCTAAGCTAATAAATTAGTTAAATAACAAATCTTTGTTTCTCTATGGTCGTCGCTGTTTTTAAAATATTATATTCATGTAACTTATATAATATGATAAATTAATATAAAATAAAATATATTTTTGTAAAAATTTTACCAACATTTATCATCGGATATAAAAGCTCTAACACGACTTAATAATTAATTTTATTAAAACCAATATTCGTATCCATAATCTAAGAAGTTTCCGTAAATGAATACCTTCTGCTTGTACATATCGCATTAGAAATGGCATTGTATACACAAACGTAGACATTCGACTATATACGCAATAAAGTTTAAGCAACAATATGTTACTATAGACATAGATACCTCGAGAGAATGATGTGTAAACAGAGACGTTGGGAGCTTTGTAATTATTTTCAAGTCGTATGTATCTTACATATTGCGTAGTTCAACGTTGTGTCGATTAATAGTAAACTTAATCGTGTGTGGCACCTCAAAGTAAATTTCAAAAATGTAAATTAAAAATCTATACATAAATTTGGGAAGGTAAAAAGTTCAGTTCCTTTTTCTCCTCTGTATTTCAACCTATTTAATTTATATATTTATTATCATTTAATGTATGTCGGTAAAAACTTTGAAAAACTGAATTTAGTAAAAGACCGGCATAATCTAAATACTAGAAACTGTAATAAACTGGTGGTCCCATGTTTCAGACTTAGCAAAAACAGTAATAGTTTTTTAGGTAATAGTGTTAGGTTTTACAATAAAGTCCCAAAGTATATTACCGATTTGCCGGACTGTAAATTTAAGCGCCACGTCAAACGGGTTTCAGTGTCAAAAGGATATTATAGAGTAGATCAGTATGTGAACGATAGTGATGTCTGGAATTGACTCCTCTCTGTGCATCGACTAAAAGATATTGTATGATGTATTGGAAATATATGTAAAAAAAATGTACCCGATCGAGTTTCTTGCCGGTTCTTCTCGATGACTGGGTTGTTTTCCGAAACCGGTGGTAGTCTTTGACGTTCACAAGTGCCCTATTAGGGCCTAAACTGAATAAAGTATTTTTAATTTGATTGATTTATTTGAGTTTATTTTGTTTAGTACCTGTTGAAGGGTTTTAGTGGCATACATAAAACATTTTTGGAAATAGTGATTTTTTTATACTATCGACTAGTCGATAGGTCCCCAAACTTTTTGTCTCGTAGATCACTTGAAGTGATTTTTGGGTATGTATCCCATTCTCCTCTACTTACCCATTCTTAATTTTTTTGGCAATTCCTCGACTTCGAATAAGTTTTAAAAGTGTGATTTTATCATCTATTTAGATAGATATGCCCTTATATTATAAAGATGGAGTATTTAAGTAGCCAGTATTGCTTCATGCAAGGTAAGCTAAATTAAATCCGGGACCTACTTAACTGAGATCATTATCATTGACCCTTATTTGCATCTCATGGACCCCCAAATTTTTTTTTTCGCTGACTTCGATGATTTGCTAGTCATCTTAGACCCCTGGGGGTTGATATAGACCACCTTGGGAAACATAGGACTAGTCAAAGCCTTATTTTATAAATTTCTATTCCTCATACTTCACGATCCTTACGTCTATTGGTACTTATAAATAAACGTTGATTAAATATATATATATACTCTGGTTTCCCTTCAATACGTATAAATCTTTCGCCTTTTACTAAAGATTTCCGTGGAGGGGAACACTCACGATGGGGCTAATATGACTAGAGTCAAAAGCCCCTAAATTAAATAATAAATAAAAAAAAATATATATATATATATATATATATATATATGAAATTGATAACCTTTTAACCCATCATCATGAAAGATTACATTCTTAAATGTTTTTTCACAAAGAACGTTTTTATGCTATCCTTTTTATTAAGTCTAAGTTGTTAAGTTTTATATTGTAATTTATCGCGGAGACGTCGCAGACATTTGCTCGTAGTTTATATTTTTGTATTTAAAAATATAGTCTGAATTAGTTGTGCTGTATAACATAAAGAAGTAAAGTTTGTGGATAAGTTTATAAGAAATAATCCCCAAGAACTTCTGATCCTACTCTGTAGGTATATTCTTTCACCCCTACAAAGCTACGTTCAGACTAATGATTATAAGTCGTGTTTTTTTTTAAATTATTAGTTTTGATAATGTACTTATGCGCACAAAGTCTCGGATGGTTTCAATTGTGAATATAGGTATATCAAACTAGAAGTTCTTCGCCTGACACAATTACATACATAATAAAAAAGGATTAGCCAATTATTTGCATCCGTTTTAAGGTGATGAACTCACATAAATCCCGCAATAGATTTTTATATATAACTAGCTTCTGCCCGCGACTTCGTCCGCGTGGAATAGTTACTTTGGGCCAACGTTAACTTTAACTCGCGACTATATTTACTGTATTGTATTGCGACTGTATTTTAAATAATACGTACGTTAACCCCCATTTTGAATCATTCTTCATTGGTGCCCCACTCCTATTTGTATTAGCGGGAGAGACATAGCCTATAGCCTAGATAAATGAGCTATTCAAATGGGACCAGTAGATCCTGAGATTAGCGCGTTCAAGCAAACAAACTCTTCAGCGTTTTAATATTAGTATAGATAGATAGGTAGCAATAAGGTTGTACACGAAAAGGGTGTCAGCAGTGTCAGGCTTTGACAATATAGCATAAGCGTATTGCTTCATAAATATTCCATCAGTACGTGATGCATATCTTATCATCTTATTTTTTTTAATTGAAATGTCTACACATGTTGCCTTAGAAAGGTAAATCATACGTCATTGAAAGTAAATTTGGTATAAAGCCGATATTTTCCAGTCAAGCGATGCCACACTAGGGATTGATCAACGACATTATATGTCGTATCAACTCATGTATCAATCAATCATACCCTCAATACACATGTGAAAGTGTTATCCTACGGAATTTCGACGAATTTATTTCAAGTTGATATCATCCTGCTATTTCAGCGTATCTCATGGCATTAATATTGAGATGTGTTGTGATATATATTCTTGCGATATAAGAAAATAATATATCTGTTTGTCGATTTCGTTTTGAGATAAAAATTGTTTTATTTTATTACAAATCAGAATGGTGCCTGCGGCTTTTTTCATGAAGATAACGTAATATTTCATACCAGTTTTGTCACATAAGATGTCATATATCAAATACGAAAAGAATTTACGAATTGTGACTAGCAAATATTTTTAACTGAAAATATCTCCGTACATTAAAAATAGTAGAGTTAGTTTTTCTTTTTTCGAGAGATTTTATTTTATTTCAATTCCATATTGAAATGATATACTGTGATATTTTGAACGCTTACTCGTATTAACTTCGTTATGTTAGATGAATTAGATAAAATATTATCTATTAATAGTTATTTAAAAATATAGACATTTTTTTTACTAACTACGCTATTGGTCTGAAAAGCCTTCACAGTAGTATAAGAATGGTTAATTAGGAAATGTGAGTAGCATTCTTAAATTATGTCATTGTTGGAAAAGTTGGTACTTAAAAAATCATTTCTATCAATACATTTTAGTTTGATATTTGTCCTTTAGTTTTATTTCATATTCTTCATTTTGATAACGTAAATATCTGTAAATATAATTAGATTATCTACTTATTATGTGCGTAGTAAGTCATACGTCGAATAAGCATTTAATTATCTATACATATAAACAACCTTGGAGTGCCTGTTGTTTATCCGAAATTATTCAAAACGGCTGAACTAATTTTGAGAAGACTTTTACACGAACTTTAAGTAGTAATCACTACATATTATAAAACAATGTCCTCTGCCACGTCTGTCTATTCGCGATAAACTCAAAAACTACTGAATGAATTTTCATGCCGTTGTCACCAGTAGATAAAGTGGTTAAGGAGGAAGGTTTAGGTATAATCATTTGTCAAGGTTTCTTTTATTGTCAGGGTAAGACAACGTCCGCTTAGCCCGCTAGTAGTAAAATAATATACTATATTTCCATGAAACAAATAACATTTTCAAGAGAACGAGTCTGCAATAAAATGGAAAGTTTAACATGAACATTTTTATTTATTTACGTTTTAAAACATGCTATGTAATAATTTTATAAACAAATAGTCAAACTATTTATTCATAAGTTAGTCGAAACTATATTGTAGTCAGTCGGTCTTGTTAACGTTAAAGGTTACGTCGCGTCACTTCTGAGCAGGACTGTGGCCGTGGGAGAATCCGCACCGGACAAGATTAATTAGAGTTGCGGTTAAATTAATAACGGGACCAACACGCGCTCTGGCCGCCTCGGATTTACTACCCTCATACCTAAACAATGGCCAATCAAATCATATTATCGCCTCTGAAACTGATTTAAGTGATTAAGACGCTGACGGTGTACACAATGCCTGTAGCCGTAGTTCAGATAAATCTTAATCAATCCCTCTGAGACTTTCATTAAAGGATTTATGTTTGTGATCTGTGTAAATTAAATAATAATATATTTAATAACTATTACAACGAACATTTTCTTTAGAATCTATACTGTTTATATAAACTCGTTTATCTCTGCAACTACCAGTGAGTTATTTATTGATGAAGGTTATAGAATAATGGATAAGATTAAGAATGAATATATCAGAGGAAGTTTGAAAATAGCACCAGTGACAGAGAAGTTGAGGAGTAATAGGTTAGTATGCTATGATCATGCCATGAGGAGAGATGAAGACCATGTAACTAGAAAAGTTTTGAGTATGATGGTGGATGGATTTAGGAGTAAAGGAAGACCGAACAATGTATGGATGGATTGTGTGAAAAATGATATGTGTGTAAAAGGTGTGAATACTGAAATGACAATGATAGGCGAGAGCGGAGAAGGAAAACATGTGGTGCCGACCCTGCTTAGGTGGGATAAGGGTAGGAAGATGATGATGAACATTATAGAATAACATCACGCTACGACACTTGCAAACGAAACAATTAGGTATCATAAAAATTATAGGTTAGAAGGCACGCTAAGCGGGAGTTAAGTAATTGTGTGGTCGTGTATAGTGGCGCCGTGGGGTTATCAAAGGCCGCGATCGAATTGGTTGTCCCACGAGAACGAACATTACCTAAAGGGGCCGAACTGTGAATGCCTATGTTAGCGAGTTACAACACCGCGCACTTCGGTCAGGCTAGTCGTATTTTATCTTGCCTAACAACGACCAGGTCCCAAGTGTAGTGGTACTACACCAAAATTAATTGGGAGAGACTTAGTTATGATTCAGATTAAATTGTGAAAACGTAACAAAGCAACAGAGATACCTTCGCGTTTGTAATAGTAATATTAATATTAGAAATGTGAACTATATTATGATATATTAGCTTTTGCTCGGGGCTTCGCTCGCATTAATAAATTTAATAAAAAAGTTAATAAAGACATTATTTTTTCCAAATGGAAAGTACACTATGTCTTTTTCTATGGCCTTGACAATGTCTATACAAAATTTCAAGATGATTGGTTGAGTAGTTAAAGTTTTAAAGCGTAATAAAAAATCGCATTTATAATACATATTAGTTGGTATTATGATACAATATTATTGGAATGCAAAAAGACGAATACCATTATCGATAATACAATAACTAATAAATAACTTATTTTACATATCACTATTTGAATTCAAAATTAACAATCTACAAGCATAAAAATAAATCAGTGTGACCTCTCTTGACAAGTTACACTGGATCGCAAATTACATTATGTCATTCAGCCATTATGAATGAGTTCATGCCAGCAAACGGCAGCGATCTAAGGTCAAAGTAGTTAGCATATATATTTATAGTATATAAGCAGTCAGTATATATGATGGCATGTTATACTTATTTCCGGTTAACCAATTATATGCTATGATGCTTCAAGATTCATCAGTAAATTTAGCACATAATCTATTATACACATCATTGATTATTGTTCGATTCCTCTTTTAATACATCATAAGTCAATTTTGGGCATAGACTTGTCTCAAAATCGCTTATGTACAGTCCGTGCCAAACTTTTTGAACGCTCTTCACGATATTATGCGCAAGCCTGAACTTACGGCTAAATTCAGAACGATCAAAAATGTTAGCGCGGACTGTACCCATTACTCTAAGAGTCTTGACCGTCATTCAAATTAAGTCGTTATCCTGTTATCCAACCTTGCGTCTGATATCCATACACTCACTTTTTTTATTGTAACATGGCAAAATGACTGCACTATGCCTGATGGTAAGCACAGTACAGTCCAAAAACAATGGCGACCCCCGAGTGACACACTATCCGTCGCCGGTCGCCGCTGCGTCTGCCTGCGAAAAGCTGGATATGCACAGGCTGATCCGGAAACGCGACTCGCAGAAGCGAATCACTATGACGGGCATTTTCACCATATACATGGTGGTTGCGACCCAGTTAGGCTGTAAAACCCTACCATCCCGCTTTCGCCATTGCCTCGTTTGTTATTCAGCAGGGTGCACCACGTGCAGGTGAGGTTGGCTTGGGTGTCTCAAGTCTTATGATGTTATTCGACACCCCTTACACTACTCATATTTACCACTATTCCTGATTAAGCCATTTACCACTAGATGGCACACTGTCGGAATTGGTTGTTTTCTATATCATGGTGTCAAGATTAGCGTCTGAAACGTGACGTGTTCTTCCTGATGTACTTGAATCAACTAATTATCCTTAGTCAAAATTGTTAGGTTTGAAATACATGTACGGGTTCGTGCGGCACTAATATATGACTACGCTATTGGCCTCGTGAAGCCTTCACAGCTTCTCCGGACAACTAAGGCGAGCACTTAAGGCACTCAGTCAATGTACAAGCTGTATTTTGTTATATTTAAGTTTTTGTAAAAGACGCGTGTGGAATCGAACGCGGTGGCTAGAAAGCAATTGAACTGATTTGTATGTAGTTTTCAAAGTAATATAAGAGAAAAGCCGAGGAACGACCTTGGCTACATATCATTATGCTCTTTAATACCGACTAAGCCATAAAATCATCAATTAAAATCCAGAATACATAGATATACTGAACGAACTCCAAAATACTAGCTATAATTCAAATATTAGCAGACTTGTATCATCTGATATGATAATTATTATGGATTGTGAACTTCAAATATATCTGACGTATTATAAAATACATTTCAATCAAATCGGATCCTTGACTTTTGTAACAGAGTAAACATCGTTATTTTACATGTCAGCCAGTATGTTTTTCAAAGATGTTTTACGTCAATGAATATATAAGAAGATAGGTATCTGAGACTTTTTTATTCATTGTGAAACTTAGAAGGACTTTTAATATTTTTTTTAAATTCAGATCGTTTTTATATTATGAAGTAACAAACAAACATGCTGTTCACCTGGTATTACGTTGTCACAGCAACCTATAGTTATGCATAACCAAAATTAATAGAACCGCAATCCTGAGATCAGTTATGATAAGCTACTATTCTCGAGGACTGAGTTGAAATTCCTTGTTTACCAGTATATGTTGACCCTTCGCATTGATATATAGCGGCATCAACATGTATATAGTTGTAGTGGTGATGCATTCGTAGTTGAATCTCGCATAGTGTTGAAATATAATCTAAGATTCACTATTTATTTAATTATACTACTTATCTATATTAAAAATACACATCTAATTCAACAATCCGTAGGTACGTGATTGGTAACGTATTTAAACTTCTTCAAACCAGTGTTTATATGTATTGTAATAAATATAATATACAATACCACCAGTGGTCGTCCAGTGATAGATATTCGTCTTTTATTTTTTTTTATATATCATAGGAGCCAAACGTACAGGTGGGTCGACCTGATGTTAAGTGATCACCACCGTCCATAGACACTTGCAACGCCAGCGGAGTCACAAATGCATTCGGGGGAGGGGAGAATAGGGAAAAGGGAGTAGAGGAAGGCAAGAGGGAGGAGGGGTGAGGGAGGGGGGGAAGTGAGCTTCCGGCGCTCTCACTGACCGAACGAAACACAACAATTGAAGCACTATTACTTCACGTCGATCATAAAGGGTACAAACACATCGACATGACACCATAGCTGAAGACATGGGATTTTTTATAACCCTCAATTTAAAAATCTGTCGCCTTTCCCCCTATACAATAATTGTATAGTATACATGTGTCCAGCCTCCTGCACATTTAGCGGCTTAATTCAAGCCACATCGTGATTTAACATCAGGTGAGATTATGGCCAAATGCTAAAATCTGCAAAGGATTAAAAAGTGAAGTTATGTTTATAAGAAGAACGTCCTGAATAAAATAATTATGTTGTAAGTCCTATTTTATTTTAAAAAAATCGAGCACTTACGGATAAAACGTATGACAGTCTGTAACAACTACTTGCTAATCATAATCACGTAGAATCATTATAAAACTATTAATTTTTTTAAATTCACTGACATCTTTATATTTATTTTGTAATAAAACAGTTATAAAAACATTTAATAATGTCAGATATTCCTATTGTGCGGAGTAAATAACTTACATGGGCTATGAAATTTATTTTGAACGATGATTTGTAAAAATACATTATTTAGATTAGTGATTCTGGGCTTGAGTCTCCCACTTTGCACAATTAAGTTCTAAATTTTGAAGAATCTAAAGTAAAAAGTGTTGTTGTGTGGGATAGGTTAGCATTTCACTACAGTCACCTGATGCTAATTGACGGAGTAGCTAAATATAGTGGAACCCTAATACTAAAAAAAGAACTGCTCTGTGTGGCTCCAAAAAATGTCGGTAGCTGATTGGAGACAGCTTTTAAATTAATAACTAGACAGGGATCATAGAATGATTGCTAGGTTCCACTGCGAATGCACAATTGTCACAGCTATTTCTGGAACAGTTTAGATATGTTCACTCTGCTATGTTCGGTCTAAAGGTTCGTAACATATAGACACATGCTGAGATCCGACAGTCATCAGGAGCAGCAACCTATTATAAATGACCTCAAGACTTCGATCTCTTTGTGGTTGGTTACAAATAGCTATAGAATGCGATAATCACTGAATATTAAGCGGACTGCAAACCTTTTTGTTATTTCATACCAAAAAAATAGTTTTAGAAAATATCCTATCACCAATATAAGATTAAAATGCTTTTCTTCAAGTAGAAGGTCAGGATCATTATGGGATGTTTATTTCACAAAACATCATCGCTTCAAATATATTATGGAATCACCAAAAATACCAAAAAAAAAAACATTTAAAATATAAATCCTATCTTATAAATAATTATTAGGCATATTGTTGACATACAAATATGAAATCTGTGTTTTTTCGCATATTCATACATAGCAGTTCCTACCACATAAACGCTCTTTAATAATATATGAACGATACAGTATCATTACAAATCAGCTAGTAAATTTATAGTAAGAAACAACGGCGCCTTATTAAAATCTGAGATAAAAAGCATACGATAAGTTTAAACATTTCCTAACGAATTTTTATACCGATTTCATTCAAATAGCCTGAGCTATCTCGTAGTTTGAAGTAGCTCGCAGTAGACTCGGTCTGTCGGTGTTATTTCCAGATATTTTGTTCCAGTTTATTTTAAGCCCTTCCTGTCTGACCGAACGACGTGCGAATTTAAGGGAGATTCTGGAGCACGTGCTGAGAGCAATCCAGTTCTCATGTTAACACGACAAAAACTTTATAAATCTTTAATAATAGCTCTGTTTCGATTTTTGACTGCTATTTAAAACACATGAATTCATGTTTTATTGTCATAAAAGCAGTGAAATCTATGTAAGAACAACAGATTGACTGTTACATCAACGAACAGTATAAACTCAGGTTAGGACAGTGAACATTATGTAAGCACTAAGGATTTTTGAAAATTCAAGCCCTGTGGTGGTAGAAACCTTGTATGAAACCTGATACTTTTCCGTCAACCTGTTATTATTTTATATAGGTACAAAAAAAAAATATCGAAAATTATTACTGTCAGGAAAATACGTACGAAGCCGCGGGAAATCGCTAGTGATACGCATATGTGTATACACGTATGAAATGTAATAAAACAGCATTTTATAATAACGTTATTATGCCATAAAAACGTTTTATACGTATTTACATTTTGCTACAGTCTCACTTAATAATGCACCTACGATGGTGCCACACTAAACTCAGTACAAGACTGGTTTTCTAATGCATCTGACAGAACATACCTTTAGTTTCTGGCGTTTCAAAGTTGGCTAAGGTAGATAACCAACAGGACATGAAAAAAAAGATCTATCACGATACATGAATCATAAAATATTAAAGAATTATTTCATCGATTATGTTGCACTAATATTCTATCGGCCACATTTCGATTACAAAACAATTTACATTTTGTACCATAAAATAATATAACTAATGCATACTAATTAAGGTTATCACAGAAATCATTACTGCGTACCTTGTTCCTGACAGCTGGTTTAAACGCAAATTACACTCAGTGAATATTTTATATATTTAATTACATATTTAAGTAAACACTATCGTTACTGTTATAATATACCTATCAGCGATTTCAAAACTATTATAACCAATAACATTACACGATTGGGAATTTTCTCGTTAATGGGAAAAAAACAATATAATATGAAATTCTGCTTGTAATATCATAATTACAATCAATATCGGTTATCTCAAGGTTTGGGGCAGTGACAATCGTTAATGTTCAATTTTACTATCACATTAAATCAATAATTACTTACGAGATCATAATGATCACTGACAGTTATGTAGGAATTAAATTTAAATTAGCCTTCTAATAATATACTAAGAAGATAAGATAACCTGCTCACTGGTTATTTAAAATTTTAATTCATAACGTCTTTATCTACTCAGACCGTTGTTGTCTTCATACGATTACATTGAATAGTACGTTTATGTAAAGCGAAACACTTTACTATATTATTGTTATCTCATAGAATAACCATAATATGCGCCATTTCCATTGTTTCCCATTTTCCGAACCCTCGTATCGCGTACAGCGGCGTTATCACGTTCAGCGAGATCAGTTAGAGCGCGGCACTCAAACGAGTCGCACGTTTGTTCGATGCTTATATTTTCCGTACATTTCCCGAGTGTTTCCCGCGCGCTCGTCTGTCGCTCGCTCCCACCGCCTCCTATCGCGTCGCATCGTGAAATGTCACCAATAATATCAAATTAACGGTGTGTATAAACAAGCCCCGGTGTGTTTATTTCTTCAGATAACTTAATTGAGTTAATGTGTTGGCTTGACTCGTCGTGTGCTGCACGTGATTGGATTATCAAATAAAGGGATAATATTATTTTTACTGACGTAAGTGGGCGATACGGTTAGGGTTCTGCTAATGAATTGGATGTGCGCGGTTTCGGTTGTTTGAGATATTAACCTCGGCAACGGTACCGTGTCGAAGGTTGCTACGATTCAATCGCTTATCTTTTATCGTTTCACTTGACACTATCTATGTTACCAGATTTTTCGAACTTTGATTGAGGTTTCCATCTACTCTACTATTTTTTTTTCTTCAATATAGATCGTCAGTGTTTACATAAAATTTGCAAATCACTTTGGTACATACGATCGTTCGATTCTATTATCAGAATATTTGCGAAATATCGTAATTTCAAACCACTTTGCTTTTCCGAAGGCTACTTGTTATGAGCATACCTAGCTAGAGAGTAAAATGGTATTACTATAAGATGAATAATCTCTAAATCTTTGAACTTTACACAAAAATTTGAAAAAAAAATTTAAAGAATATTCGACAGTTTTCATCTATTACTAAATTAATTATAATAAAGGGTCCATTCGGAGATAGCGAATACGTACTATAATATTTAATAGATATAAAAAAGTTACTTCATGTATTTTATGTAGTTCATGTATTATTTAAACTCTGAAATATTTTTATTTTCCTATAAAAATTAAGTATTTAATATTGTATATTAAATTGGACAAAAAAACGCTTAATAACATTATATCGATTTTATTAATTTCGCTATCAATAATATAACAATAACAAATTAAACAACCCTTTCATTGCAAAATAGAACGCAAGTTATATCATAATGATGAATAATCCATGAATTTAATAAATAATGTAATTTATTTGTAAATACATTTGACATTCACCCAGATAACGATAGGTGTGGTAATTGTAGATTATAATCTCAAGGTAAAAACTGGCATCAGTGTAATAATGGTAACAGATTATTACAAAAGGTTTACATAAATTATATAGTATATACAAACTCCTCAAATAATTTTTGCGAATACGATAATATACTATCTATTAATTCATTCGAAATTATTTTGTTAAACATATACGGTTCTATTTTGTTTATCATATCATCATCATTACCTTTATCCCAACTAAGTGGGGTCGGCACAACAAGTTTTCTTTTTCCACTCTCGCCTGTCGAATGTCACTTTTTTTTATATCATAGGAGGCAAACGAACAGGTGGGTCACCTGATGTTAAGTGATCACCACCGTCCATAGGCACTTACAAGACTAGAAAGATCACAAGTGCGTTGCCACCTTGTGTTTTGGGCAGGGGTGTGGGGAAGGGGTGAGGGAGAGGGGAGGTGGGTCCCCGGCGCTCTCACTGACCGAACGAAACGCAACAATGCAAGCACTGTTACTTCACGTCGGTGTATCTGTGAGAGGGTGGTACTACTCCGAGCGAGCCGACCTATTCATGCTGAAACCAGTAATAGCTTCAGCGTGGCTTTACCACCTTCTAATCGCCTCAGTATTCACACCTTTTACGCACATATCATTTTTCACACAGTCCATCCATACCTTTTTCAGTCTTCCTCTACTCGTATAATCCGTCCACCATCATACTCAACACTTTTCTAGTTACATGGTATTCATCTCTCAATAGTTTTCAATGTACTGTAAAAGGATAATCTTATATATTCTATTATTTTATTACAAAAATATAATGATAGAGGTCTATGGTTGTGCTCTCATCACTAAAAAAGGAATTTTCTTTTACTTCTTAGATACTTGGTTATTTCTAGAACAAAACTATCACGTAGCTTAATTTAATAAATTAATGTTATTAAAGTTTTAAGAAACTACGATCTTATACGCACTACGTATACAGTGATATGTGAAGTAGGAGATAGCGATGCAGTGCGAATGTGCAGGAGAGATGCAGTAAACGGATAACATTGTTCAGAAACTAATATTGTAAGCAAAGTATATTTTTGGTTCCAATTTTTTAACGTTTTTTCCTCTTTACATAATATATATTGTTTGGATAACAAACAACGCAGATGTAGTCGCGTATATCAACTAGTATTAATATGAATTTATTGTGAGTGAGTTAACCTAAATTTCCCTTTCGTCCTCTACACTCATGTACATGCAGTAAATAATATCGTAAAATAAACGGTTATTCAGCTCCATATTGTATTAAAAAAAATGTTTTTATATTCTTACCTGGCACAGCATACGATAAAAATCATAAACTAAACTCTTAATAAAGTAATTCGAAAGGTAAAGCAATATAAGTTTTAAAATATGACAACGATCGGATTTTATATAGCCATAGTAACCAAATAAGTCCAGTACAATAATTGTATTACGTACAAATATTGATTCAGACAAGGTTAATTTATACATATAATAAGAATGTAAATGTAACGTGTCTGTACTTTTTCGATTTTTGTGAAAAAAATTATTGCAGGTGTCCAGGAATAAGTAATAAGATACATTTCAATCATTTTTAGATATGTCTGTCTGTTTGTATGAACACGCATCACTGCTAAAGTACTGGGTTCACGAAAAATCCACTCATCATCAAAATCATAAAGCATATCTTGGAGAGTAACTTAGTCTTTGTTTCATTAAAATCAATTCGCTCTATCAAAAGTTATTGTAATTTTAATGACGACGCGGCGTAAGTACGAGAGAAAAGTATATAAGTAACTGGACTTAATACATTTGGGTCATTCCACCAAATAAGAACATTTTTACTGGGCGACCCTCGCGGATTATCTTTAAAATTTATGGAGGTGTTTTCTATCATAAGACAAAAATTCCCTGAGAGTTTTAGCTCTTAATACGCAGCGGTCTTGAAGTTATGATTTTTTGAAATTTTGGAAAAAATATTTTTTCAACTTTTTCGTCAATTTTTCTGATATGAAAAACATTTTTAAACAAAATCGACAAACATTGTATTTTCTCAGCTTTTGAATGAAAATATTTATTTTTTCATAAACTCATCAGAAGACCCTTAAAAATCGAATTAAAGTGGAAAAATTGATTTTTTTTTTGGTGTGCAGCCCAAAATTCAAATTTGAATTTTTTTTCTGAAAGCTGAGAGTTTTTTACACAAAATATAGCGTTTTGCCGATGTGCATATTTTTTGTTTCGTCACAATTAAATTAAACGCAAATTCATTTACTTTTATTTTTGAACTTTTTTGAGATGTGGACACAGTTTTAATGAAAGCATAACCAATTTCATCTTTTAAAGGCACAAAAGTGTGTAATGACTGTGTACCTTTCACCGTTTTCGATTGAGAATATCGTACGTCTAACACATTTTTTTTTATTAAATAATCGTCATTAGCTATAAAAGAAAGCAACGCTAAAATTTTTCTCCCCAGAAAACATACCTTGTTTCAGATATATACTGACACTAAAGTATAAAAAAAAAGCACACGCAAAACCAATTTTTAAAAACACCAAAAAAAAACAATTTACCCCCAAAACCACTTTCTTTAAGGGTCTTCTGATGAGTTTATGAAAAAATAAATATTTTCATTCAAAAGCTGAGAATTTTTCCTACAAAATACAATGTTTGTCGATTTTGTTTAAAAATGTTTTTCATATCAGAAAAATTTACGAAAAAGTTGAAAATTTTTTTTTTCCAAAATTTCAAAAAATCATAACTTCAAGACCGCTGCATATTAAGAGCTAAAACTCTCAGGGAATTTTTGTCTTACGATAGAGAACACCTCCATAAATTTTAAACATAATCCGCGAGGGTCGCCCCTAAAAAATGTTATTATTTGGTGGAATGACCCATTTAGATCACTGTTTTTTACGTAGGGTTCCACGCTGACGAAGTTGCGGACACAGCTAGTCCTTTAATATAATATAATACTTCGTCATTAATGTTTAATACAAAAGAATAATTTATGGGATACTCGCTGAAAGGCTTTCTTTTCGTTTGTGAGATTATACGAATCGGAATCTGTATAGGTCGGTCTGTTTCCGATTTCTTTGTCTTTTGATCTGCTAGAAATTTCGATGGACGTTTGGTTTAGTAAATGTGCTTCTCGGATTTCACCGTGGGATCAGTTAAACTAACACGAAAATGTTTTTTACGAAGCAGCCATATTTATTTAACGTAAGCGATTCCTACAGATAAATGTTATGTGAAATTCACAACAGTTAAAATAAATGAGCATTAAATTTATGCAACATAATGTAAATATTCCAACGGTTGCAGAAATAAATCATTAATCTAATTATTCTATTTCATATAAAAATATCAGATTAAAAAAAAATTGTATTTAATACAAATTTGGATTAAATAAAGTTAAATTAAAGTAAGCAATAAAAATTCAATAAAAATACAAATCAATACATAGTATAAAACAAAGTCTTCTGCGTCTGTCTGTCTGTTCGCGATAAACTCAAAAACTACCGAACGGATTTTCAGCAGTAGATTGGGTGATTCCTGAGGAAGGTTTAGGTATATAATTCGTCAAAGTTTTTATTTATTATCAGGGTGGGACAACGTCCGCCTGGCCCGCTATTAAATTAAAAAATACCTCTGCTTTAAAATATTTTCTCCAAATCGAAACCATTGTTAATTCAATTGTTAATCTATATAAATTACCTATTTTTTCATAGTTTGTTTTCACGTATTCGGTGTCACGGTTCGGTGACAGAGAGAAATTAATTAAACGAGTAAGCACGATGTCAAATATTGCTTAATAAGTACCCATAGTCCTAATAGTTAGCTGAACTCTGCCACTATTGCAGATCTGTTTTCATTTGGGAAATAATGTTAATTAACATTCAGATCAACGAGGGCTTAGAAGGCTGAAGTGAAATATTCAAATTATATAACACTGTGACACTTTTAGGGTTCTTAAAACATAATAGTAAAGTTAAAAATAAATCGCTACTAAACAAAAGAATTTTAAGTTAATGCTATCATTTATTTAAAATAACAACTACTTTATTACCTACTCTAAAGTCTCGAAAAGGCAGTTTATAAATAATCATTACATAGTATAAAAGTTCCCCGCCGCGTCTGTCTGTCTGTTCGCGATAGACTCAACAACTACTGAACGGAATTTCATGCGGGTTTCACCATTATATAGAGTGATTTATGAGGAAGGTTTATGTATATAATTTGTCAAGGTTTTTCTTATTATCAGGGCAGGACAACGTCCGCCGGGCCCGCTAGTTATCATATGAAAGCACATATTGTTTGTTCTGAAATTAGTTTTCTAATTCAACCATGTGTTTATCTTATGGTCGCGCAGTTTAATTTCTATTATTTTTCTTCCGATTTCTCTTTGTTCTATTCATAAGTCGATAAAGGTCTCTTTGATAAGGGCTCAATTTATAACTACGTACTTGAGTGCTGGAACAATACATAATATGCCAAAAATGTTACCGGTTTCATACCCAGTTGAATGGTTTTCTTTGTAGCAAACATATTTAGTGTGCTGACAAGACCATCACCATATTATTTAGGTCAGGGACTCTGCGCTCGGACTACGCCTCGCGACGGGGTATTTACGTCAAATTCAGATAATCCCATGTTATACTTAATCAGCAACGCGTAACGTTATATATATCCTTGTGATTAATGGGATATCAAACTAATTACGATACTAAATAATAGGATAAATTAAAATAATAAGTGTATGTTACGCTATTTATATCGATCATTATTTTATTGAACTAAAAAATGCTTAAAATCCCTCGAATATTTACGTATCATAGATGATATATGCAAGAGCAAGGTAGATAGATAATAGAGTTATGTCAAGATTATGTATTAAGTATGAATGAATGAATGGATAAACACTTTATTGCACTATCGGGGTTGTACACTGGTGATCTTAATGCCACAAGGCAATTTCTTTCAGCTGATCTGCGGTAATATTATCAATCAAAAAGATTTGTAGGTAGTATATATATAGAAAAAAATATATTGAAAAATAAGTATATATGCATATATTCGTATACAATAATAATAAAATAAAATGTT
Source organism: Antheraea yamamai (assembly GCA_036509395.1). Taxonomy (NCBI): domain Eukaryota; kingdom Metazoa; phylum Arthropoda; class Insecta; order Lepidoptera; family Saturniidae; genus Antheraea; species Antheraea yamamai. The sequence goes on from AP028432.1 coordinate 11,364,312, forward strand.
ATATAAAATAAATATACTAATATATAAGTACATATTTAGTATTGAAAATAAAGCTCTATACTAACCATTTCATTACATAGTATAAAACAAAGTCCCTTACCGCGTCTGTCTGTCTGTCTGTTCGCGATAAACTCAAAAACTACTAAACGGATCTTCATGCGGTTTTCACCAGTAGATAAAGTGATTCATGAGGAACGTTTTGGTATATCATTTGTCAAGGATTTTATAATCAGGGCGGGACAACGTCTGCCGTGCCAGCTAGTATCTTATAAGGATTGGCAACACATGGTTCTGCGTTAATTTTTGATCAGAAGTTTATAGAATAATATCAATTATGTGTATATTGAGACATATAATAAATTATTATGTATTGTTTAGAAGTTTCTTGCACTACCTTAATCATTAATTCATTCCGCGACGCGACATATTGGCTATTTCCTACTTGGAAACAAGTACAGTTTTGTATTTTTCCTCTACGTGATCATTTTTCAAGCGTTTCTTCACCCTCAGCCGACAGTATTAGTGAAAAATATAAATCATGTAGTTACTTAATGTGAAATTGACTAATTTAATCAGATAAAATTAATTATACATTCTAATCGGTAGTAATGTTTTCATAATATTTGAATTCGTTGAAATTCAAAAGATTGGTAAACTACTGTGGTTATAGATGATCGTGTAGGTGTAAAGGTTAAGTACGTCGAGAAAGCCCTTCTTTTCACGCCTATAAAATCGATTAACCCTCGCATGTTATCCTGACCTTCCGAAAGTGGTGTGAACTGTGAAATGTATTTAATTTCCCATGCATATAAGGAACATGTGGGTGTCTGTACAAGTGTAGATAATTCTTTAATACGATTCGTTTTTTTTTAATTAGCGTTATGTAATCATTAAAACATACACCTATACAAATTTCCATTAACTGCATCTTTTCATAGTATAAAACAAAGTTCTCTGCCACGTCCATCTGTCTGTCTGTCTGTTCGCGATAAACTCAAAAACTGAACTGATTTTCATGCAGTTTTTAACAACAGATTAAGTGTTCGCGAGGAAGGTTCATTTAATATATGAATTGTCAAGATTTTTTTTTATTATCAGGGCGGGACAAGGTCCGCCGAGCCCGGTATTCTATAATAAGAGTGTAAATCTAACGTGTCTGTACTTTTTAGATTTTTGTGAAAAAAAATGTTGCAGGTGTCTAGGAATAAGTAATAAAATACACTTCAACCATTTTTAGAAAGATCTGCCTGTCTGTCGGCTTGTTTCGACAATCATTACTGCTAGAGTACCGCGTTCACGATAAAATCTCACCAAGAAAATTATAAAGCATATCTTCGAGTAACATTTAGTCTTCGTTTCATTAAAATCGCGGGCTGATTTAGTCACCGGCACAGTTATTTATTAATAAACCTTTAGTAATCGATTAAAATAAATCTGCATACGTATTCTGCTTTTTATATTGTTTTATGATTGATAGCTTTTGCCACAGCTTCGCATATGTTAACATAAATTTGTTCTATCCATCGGAAATAATATATTTTTCTGGTTCAAACATACCCTATCTTCTTTCCTGTACCCCTCATAACATGTGTACAATTTCATCATGTTTGGTTCAGTAGTGAAGGCTTGAAAGAGTAACAAACAAAATCACTGTCGTATTTCTAATGTTAGTTAGGATGATAGAACTACTAAGTTTGTAAGGTTTCTCGGCATCAGTGCTGACCTTAGTTCTTCGTCAAGGTAGAACGAGAATTTATTTCAAAGCCGTTTGTATTGGTCGACGCTTTCATATAAAAATTACAATTTTATTGAATCATTTTTAACGATTTTTTATAATAATTAATACCTTTATCAATTAAAAGTAAATTATTATTATTTATTTGAAGCTAGTTGTCCGCTGGGGTTTCGCACGTGTATAATAATGATGAACAAAATGGGAACAAATTTACGCTCAAAATGGTAACTGAACATCTGAATCTCACTATTTTCTTATCTCTCACTCAAATTTTTAAATCCAGAATTTTCACTTTTCGGTAGGATTTTTCAAACATTTCCATTACACTACATTACACAAACCTTGTTCCGACATGCGGCGATCGGTTTTTGTTTATATATAATCGTTATCGCATTTTAACATCTAGGTATAGTCATTTAGTGCATAACCCGTTTCTTTGACTCTATTGTAGAGCCTGAAATGTTCGACACTAGGTAAAAAAATTGATTTTAATATCTGTTTAGTTTGATTTTTCATACAAATTTTGATTTGATTTTTTAGGGTGTAAGGGGTGTCGAATAACATCATAAGACTTGAGACACCCAAGCCAACCTCACCTGCACGTGGTGCACCCTGCTGAAAAACGAACGAGGCAATGGCGAAAGCGGGGTGGTAGGGCCTTACAGCCGGACTGGGTCGCAACCACCATGTGTATGGCGAAAAAGCCCGTTATAGTGATTCGCTTCTACGGGTCGCGTTTCGGGATCAGCCTGTGCATATCCAGCTTTTTCCAAGCCGGCATGACAGCGGCGACCGGCGATGGATAGCGTGTCACTCGGTAGTCGCCATTGTTTTTGAATTGTACTGTGCTTACCATCAGGCATAGTGCAGACATTATGCCGTGTTACAATAAAAAAAACAGAATTCTTCCAATAGAAACTTAATAAGAATAATGGGATGATAAATCCTTTGTTAGAGAATGAACTTGGATCACCTTATACAATGAAAAAAAATGTATTTTCGATATATATGCGAGTTAATAATGTTATTTTAAATGAGAAATAATTAGAAGTGGATTTACAGAAGCTGTGAAATTAATAGACTTAGAGCATCGTGCTGTCAAATGAAAATAATATAAAAAATATATTATATTTTATTGTAAGCACCACCATACAGTGTACAAATAATTTGCAGTAATAATAACGTGATAACTAATATTAACATATGTGTGTATTGCGCGCTCGTTCGTAATTACAATTTAAAAGTTACTAGTGCGGTCAAAACAATATAACCAATTTACATAATTGTACAGCTCCGTGGATTAATGCGTACTAGCGTGGTCGTGCGGTGGTCAAAATTCGACCATAATTCATTGTATTTAAAGTCTCAATATTATTGAGATTTTTCCAAAGAGTGTGGACTATGGCAAATACAGATTTGTAAATAAAGGATTCGACTATAACAATGGTAAGGAAATAAAACTGTTTCCAAAGGTATTATTAATAACACTAAAGTTCGCCAAATCTACCGAACAAGATAAAATTCGATTGAGAAACAGAAAACTCATAAACAGTATGTGCCAAAATTTCTCTAATTTGAACAGACGAAAGAATGTATTTATATATTGTCAACTACATGATAATTAAAATATATATATATATATATAATGTTACCCATTTCGAAGGAGCACTGTGTTCGACTTAAATTATTCTATTATATTTTGAGCAAATATATTACCAAATACATTAAATACAATATTAATTGCCCTAAATAATTAAACGTCTTTTCATTACATGATACTAAATAAGAATTTATAACCATGAAGGTTAACAGCCACATTAAAAAATTAAGTATCTAGGTAGGTACGTATAATTAACAAAGTAAGCTAGGTTTAATACGAATTTGAGATTTAAAAGATTAATATAAAAAAATCTACATTTAAATAATTTGAGACCGTTAAAAATACAAAACACGTTGTCGAGGCATCAGTAACTTTGAAATGGGCTTAGAGGCTCGCTCGAAATTTCCTTTACGGCTTTGATTTACAAGTTGAAAATAAAGTTTATTTCGTATAAAAAATTACATTTACCGATTCACAGCTATGTGTTCACTGAATAAATTATGAAAGAGATGTTAGTAATTCCATTTATTACAGTTAAAAATTAAGTTACAAACTGTACCCGATACACTTTTTTCATTGCGTTAGTGGATTTTCTTCTCGTATTTACTTTAGTGTGGTTCATAATCCACTATGCTAGCTGGCTGGAAATCGGAAACTGTTAGGTATACCTTTTTATCGGGCACACAAGATACGACAAAGGAAAGCCCTAACGATACCAAAGGAACTATCAAAAATTATATCCACTACATTATGTAGATTAGGTAACTAAGCTAAATTGTAATAGAAAATAATCGGTCAACTGTCTGAACGATAAACCAGGAGACAAGAGAATAAATTCAATATACATGAGTATGTACGCTCAGTATAAATACATTCTAACGGTGAAATCCTTATTTACTCGATCCCGAATTTAATAATAAAACAGTTATTCTGTGTTTAGGAACAGAGCTTGTTTACTCGTTAAAGTTGTTTGACTCCCATATTTGTGAAAAAATAAAAGGAATTCTGTGTTAGTTTTCTCATATATGCTTAGGTAGGTAAGTCTTTATTAATTTCTATTTAATAGAGACCAGTCGTTAGGTGTATGGAGTAATCTATATAAATTAAGACCAATTGCCGAATGTATGTACAGGCATTCATTAGAGAAAGACTGCACCTGTTTGGTTAATTACTTTTTTGTTGTGTTTGCAATTGCTAGGATAAGGTTTGTAAGAAATTGCTTGAAATATTGTACGGAAAAATGAATAATTATGGTTAAAAATCTCCATATAAAAATGACTGAGTCACTGAGACAGAAGACCGAGATCATTAAAAATATTGACAGAATTGATAGATTGACGATCAGTGGTTAAATCGTTATTTTATTTCATTACATTGTCATTAGAAGGTGGTAGAGCCATGCTGAAGCTATTACTGGTTTCAGCATGAATGGGTCGGCTCGCCCGGAGTAGTACCACCCTCTCGCAGAAAACCGACCTGAAATAACAGTGCTTGCATTGTTGCGTTTCGTTCGGTCAGCGAGAGCGCCGGATAACCCACCTGCCCTCTCCCTCACCCCTTCCCCACTCCCCTTCCCACAAATACAGCATGGCAACGCATTTGTGACTTTTCTGGTGTTGCAAGTGTCTATGGACGGTGGTGATCACTTAATATCAGGTGACCCACCTGTTCGTTTGCCTCCTATGATATAAAAAAAAGTCATACCATAAAAGGAATATTTAGGTATAATTTTCTCTTTTAGTACACCTTTGCGAAACATGGGCGGGCAACCAGTCCTATATGTACAAATTTACGTTTGTGTACTCGAACACCATTCATCCGATTGAGTTGGACCTTTGTACAGCTGTTTTGTCGCTTGCGTAGCGATTACTGATAAAGTACAATCAACATACAATAGGCGGTGTGCAATCATTTCAATGAATAAAAGTATTTACAGTTAACAATTTTTTTTTACTGTAATTTTCTGGACTGGACCGAGGCTAAGGTCTATGCCACATATCATTACGCTTTTCTATAAGGAATAACCAGTGATAAATATACAATTACGTGTGAATGTGAATAGTGTAAATGATCTAAAATAAATGCCCAATGAAACTAACATATTCACTTGAATAAATGTTAATCATTACATAATATAAAATAAAGTCCCCTACCGCGTCTGTCTGTCTGTCTGTTCGCGATAAACTCAAAAACTACTGAACGGATTTTCATGCGGTTTTCACTGGTGGATAAAGTGATTCATTAGGAACGTTTTGGTATATAATTTGTCAAGGATTTATTTTTAATCAGGGCGGGACAACGTCTGCCGGTCCCGCTAATGTATACATATAACAAGAATCTAACGTGTTTGTACTTTTTACATTTTTGTGAATAAAGATTGTTGCTGTTGCCTTGGAATAAATAATAAAATACATTTCAATCATTTTTAGAAATGTCTGTCTGTCTGTTTGAACACGCATCACTGTTAAAGTACAGCGTTCACGATAAAACCTCACCAAGAAAATCATAAAGCATATCCTCGAGTAATATTTAGTCTGGGTTTCATTAAAATCGGTTTACTCTATCAAAAGTTATTGTAATTTTAATGACGAAGCGATTTAAGTACGTGATAAAAGTAGATAAGTAAATGAACTTAATATATTAAGATGATTTTATTAGTCACTGTTCTTTTACATTAGGTTCCACGCGGACGGAGTCGCGGGTCAGTTAGTAATTACATTAGGCTGTTTCGCAAAGAATTTTTTTTTTCTAATAATAATATAATCTCATATTTACGCGCTACAGCCAATTTACAATATAAATAATATTTTAGTAAATTATTATTTTCGGTTTTGTCATACATTTTTAAATTAATATCACAAAGTTATGGGTAAATTCACAGTTGAACAAGTTAAAGTTCAAATGTAGAATTTTCCACGGGCCGTTTAGTACACGTCGGATAAATGTTTCCTTAGTTTAACCTAGTTGGTGTTATGAGTCAGTAATCATTCATTACGTTGTGAGCAGGGGAATTACGTCAATGAAATATATTATGAGTTATTATAGAATCGTAAATTTTTGTTTTTCATAAACACTCTTTATAACGTAATATTAATTGTTTAAACTTTACTAATAGGGAGCACTCATATCTGCCATATTTTTATTTTTTTGTGTATACAAGGTATTCAGGACATTGAACACAATTAGTAGTAGCTTATTGATCGATAGTCGATTAATAGTAAATAAAAGTAAGTAGTAAATAGTAAATAAAATCGATAGTAAATTATCATCGATAACTTTTGAGCATTTACAAATTACATATAATTAATACTGAAAATAGTAAAACAGATAATCAAAGCAACTTTTATTCAATAATAATTTTTGGTCGCGGCTTCGCACACGTTAAAATAGATTTAACCTATTTCTCGAAAACAGCACTGTTCTTCTGAATAAAAAGTATCTCAAGTCTTTTCCTATAACCCTGAAGAAACATATACAAAATTCAGTGACGATCGCTTGAATAGTTTATTAATAAAGGCGTAACAAACAAACAAAAACTCACTTTCGTAGTTATAATATTAGTCAGGATACGAAATAGATTTCATCTAACATATACACTTCTTAAAATTAACTTACTTTGAAAATGGTCTATTCTTACTAATCATTAATTTTCGATTTCAAAACCAATTTCGAATAATTTAAGTAGTTTATTTTTCTCAGAAATAATAATGACTTGCTCTTTATGTAGGTAAAAGAAATCTCGTTATGGTTAGACTCTCTCATGTCTTTTCTAATATTCCCACATATATCACCATTCATATCCTTCTAACCTAGCAGTTATTATATAGGTGATGTAATCAAGTTTTGAGGACATGAGAAATATTTAACACCAAAACCGGCTCCACTGGCGTGCTTTACTGAATTAAGAAATGGCGATAATACTGTCTGGTTATGGTAGATTCTCATTCTATTAACAAATGAAGGGTTTATATTGATATCTTTGTTTACAGAAAAAGTTAGTACTTAGTATCTAGCTGTAGGTACTTAATTCTTACACTTTGTTAGAATTCTAACCGACTCGCACTATTGGTTTTACTTCTACAATTTTGAGAATAGTTCTAGGAAAATGATTATATGGTATATATTATGATTATACAGTCGAACGATCTGCAAAGTCCCATCGTGAACGCACCAATCACAAACTTTATTAATCCCAATGGGACATGAGCCCGCAATATCAGAATTTATTGACCGCTATCTTACCCCATTGGACGACGCTACCGACCGCAGAGTTGTCGTGTTCCTTATGAGTGGAAATGTTCACGTATTATAAACGAGTTATTCAATGTTTAACGCATAAGTAGTCGCACAAACTATTAGTTCGTCGTGCACAAAAGCGGGCGCGGTCGGTTCTCACATTGCACAGGATCTGGGCTCCATTTGTTGACCCGCGCTACTTACTCATCTATGTCGACACTCCCTGCTTCATAAAATTTAAGCGGCTCGTAAGAGACAATTGCTGGCTATGGTTTTTGTATTCAGAATTCATAACGCGAGATTTAAAACTACGTGAGTTAAATATTCTATTATTATACCGAAATGTTATACAGTTATTAAAATAATTGTTGTATAAATATTATGTATTTAATACTAGAAACCTCTAACTCCGATGACTCTATTTATTTGGTGTTTTATGACATCTTATTTTGGTTTGGTCTCACGAAATGTGAAACACCTAAGTGTTTTTCGTGAAGAAGGTTTTAAGATATTCATTTTAATAGGTCCAGTCGTATTATGTGGACCCTAGTGCTGGGCTACGAAGGAGACAAATGAGAAAAGATTACTTGTAGCAGAAATGCGAACGTTAAGATGGATGTGTGGTGTGACTAGAATGGATAAAATTAAGAATGAGTATGTCAGAGGAAGTTTGAAAATAGCACCAGTGACAGAGAAGCTAAGGAGCAATAGGTTAGCATGGTACGGGTACATTATGAGAGATGAAAGTCATATAAATTGAATATTGTTAACCATGAAGGTAGACGGATATGCAATTAGCAGTAAAGAAAGAACGAAAAAAGTATGGATGGATTGTGAGAAGAATGATATGTGTATGAAAGGTGTGAATACTGAGATGACATCTGACAGGGGTAAGAAGATAAGGGTAAGAAGAAGAAGATTTTATTAAAAGTCGTTACTAGGTGGCGCTACAGCGCATTGACTTCTATACCGTTGAACTGTTTATCATGAAAATTGATATGTTTAGTTAAGTGAACATAAAATATTTACACAGTATCGATTTTGTTAAAATTCGACGATTTATTACGGACAAATAATAATTACAAAAAATACTGGCATCTTATTTTTCGAATTGATCATGCTATTGGCCTGACGGCCCTTTACAACTTCATCAGACTATATACAAAATAATGCCAAACGTATGCGGAGGTATTGTTATTCTTGTAAGTTGCGTATACATATATTCACTTAATCTATATAATTAAAAAAAAAACCGAATATACGAGTATGTAAGCGCATCAATCACTTCGTTATAGTTACAATTATTTGACTAATTCTTTCTTTCATTTGTAATATTTCAATTTGTAATATTAAGGATAAGATTTATATGAAAGAAAATTGTTGATAAGATAAATGTTGGTTAAAAAATCTCTATATAAAAAAAAGTAAATGAGGGAAAGAGACACAAGATAATAAGAACATCTTCAAAAATTCAGTTGCTATTTCATCTCATTACATGGTCGTATACTATAGGAAAGGTTTGGTTACATTTTCGTCGTTAACACTTTCGTGCGAAGCTAGTTGTAAATACCTCATTGTTTGTATAGTATTAAATTTGTAATAAAACCTGATGCAATGAGCAAATTACACAGTCATACCAAACGACACATACACGAAATAAAAAATAACCCGAAACTAATTCGTCGATCCACACCTGCATTCGAGAATTTCGAGATTCAAGTTCTCGTTTCACAGAACCGATGTTACTTATTTTAGTCGCTGAATGTGAGCCAATTCGATTTCACGGCCCAACCGCTGCCAATGGCATCCATGTTCATCTGTATTACCTTTACAAATCTTATTTTACGCTCGTACATAATTTTAACATACTTTTGAATTACTCCACATTTATTTACTTGAACTATTTACTTCCCTAATCGACCTTTCCTAAACCTAATGGGAAATTAAGCCGGAGGATAAGCTTTAGATTCTGCTTTATAGTAACGCTAGATTAGTAGTTGCTTTGTGCTAGGGTTTCTTTGAAAGGGTTTAGGGCTTAGTGATAATTTGGAAGTACTGTATTAACACAGCCTTTTTGAGGATAAATTGATGTAGCCACCCTGTATACTTATTAAGTTAGTGCCGAGCAAAGTTAATCGACACAGAATATGAATATTATTGCTTATTTACTTGCCTCTGTAGTATAATTATCAATTTTGCGACTAAAAATAAAATATTATTTTCTTTATTGTTTAATTGGATAGCGTTTAATAATTTGCGGCTACGGATACACTTTTAATCAAAAAGGCGACCAGTTTTCAATGTAACTCATGACACGTTTTGGATTACTATATTTTCCTTCCCTAAAAACGCAGGCTCGCTGTAGAGTATGTAATTAGACAGGTACATACATTGATATTTGATTACAAGACACATAACTAAAGAGTATCCTAATCATAAAAAAGCCAGTCATGTGCGATTATCGAAGCTGTGATTTTTCGGTTTAATAGCAGGGTTTACTATAACTGTACTAAGTAGCCTAAATATATCACACATATTTATAAAACTAGATTTAATTCTAGCTAACATTAAGTTTGTAGTTTACAAATAAGTTGTCCGTTTTAGAAATTCCGAAACACTCAATCCAACTGAATCGTACATTTAAATAACGCTTTAGTTTTTGACAGCAATTATTTAAAAGATGAATATTGTATACATATAATGATTGTAAGGAGTATATAATTAATTCTTGGAAATCGATCATTGAGGAGGTATGGAACACAGGTAGTGAGGGTTTTCTAAGTCCATCTGGCTAACTACCACCCTTCAAAACTTGTCGCTAAGCAACTTTTTGTATGTTCCGGTAGCTACACTTGAGAACCAGCCCCCTCTAAGCTTAACGTGTTTACCATATTAGACCACATCGTTATTTAACATCAGATGAGTTTGTGATCAAACATTACAACGCTAAAACCAATAAAGTTAAAAAAAAAGTGTGTGTGTACTTATGTACACGCGTTAGAAGTTATACTTCTTTGGCGTAACAAGATAAAAATCTTTTCAAAAATTTTATCTTTCGCCTTATTCTACGTTTGTAGAAAAAACGACACTAACAATAGAAAAATGGTATTTAATACATTGAAAGTTTTAATACAAAGAAATACAAACAACGAGTATAAAGAAACAAAATGTTGACTATAGCTAACTAAAGGGTGTCGGATTTTCGTGACGGTGTGCGCGCGCATCGTAAAAAAATATTCTCATCATTTTTCCCTAACGCGCCAAAAGAAGTATAACTTCAATAAGAAAATTCTAATTTAACATTTCTAGCAAGCCAGGGTTTTTCTCTGCTATTTTGCAGACTCTTGGTTCGCACCTTTTTTTGTTTTCGTGTAATCTATACTATAATAAAACTGTAGCAAGGTCAAATCTGTACATTAAATATTTTTTGAAAATTTTTATCGGAGTAGACTTTATTTTCGATATAGAAGCCAAAAATAATCTTTTTACAATTTTTGTCTGTCTGTCTGTCTGTCTGTCTGTCTGTCTGTCTTTCTGTCCCTGTGAACACGCATCACGCTGAAAGTACTGAACCGATTTTAACGAAACTTGACACAGTAATAACTAATATTCCAAGGTTACATTTAGGATACTTTTTGTCCCATAAAACACAAGGGGTTCTCCAGGATAACGAAAGATAAAAAATTGTAGTTAATGTAACAAGACTTTTTTGCAACACCTTAGTACAAGAGCCAGCAACGTTGGAAGAACGAGAATTTTAGCAAAGCTGGTTCTTTAATATGAAGATATATTATGCCCTTCCAAAGAGGATTCAGGATACGTGGTAGCCGGTTAACGTTGTGTTTTTTAATACGCATCACACCTTTACAGGTCAAAATTTTGGGTTATAAATAATTTAAGAAACATTTTTTTTCAGTAACTTTTAAACGCTATTAAAAGATGAATTTATCACTGTCAGGGAATTTTGTTATTGATACTAATATGCCCGATGATATTCTTTATAAATAAAATAATTAATTTCAAACCATTTTATTTTTTCCATTACAAAGAACATATTTTATTTTATTAACCATTATGATATTGAGATTTCACTGTAAACAATGAAAAACAACGATAAACGTACACATATGACTTGGGACTCATGCCATCTTGATTACATGCGTCTATAACAGGCACTTTCACAAGTATCACTATCTTTATTACATAAAATGGGGTAAACATATCAATGCAGATGCAGAATCTAGCTCTAAGTCTCTTAACGTTTTCAAAGCATTAGCCGGTTCTAACTGGGGTGTTCATCCATAACATTGAGTTCGTTTATGCTTCAATATTATACGCAGTCGAATTAACTATGCGAGCTTTCTTTATGATAATAGTGCTCAGATTAACCTCTATAAACTTGAAAAAGTCTAAAACCAGGCCATGAGAATTATCGGGGGTTTCATTAAAAGTACTCCAATCCATGTTATGGAAAGCGAATTGAGCATATGTCCGTTACATCTTAGGAGACAATATTTATCTGGCAAAATCTATTTAAATTTAAGTCATTCGAAAAAACGAACTACCTAATTTTTTTTTTGAACTGACTACGCTATTGACCTGGTAAGGTCTTTACAGCTTCACCGGACTACCTAATAACTACCTACCTACCTACCTAACTACCTAATTTATTAGAACTGTCCGCCTCTTTCCAATTACTCTATTGGCGTAACAGAAAAAAAAACCATTATTAGTTTCTATTTTTTGTCAATATAAAAATACTCCAATTCAAACAAGTATAAAACATGAAATGTTCACTTTACACACCTGGGTCGATAACATTGATTTGCACAATATAATTAAAATAAATGTAGATGGTATTTGGAAGCCAAAGAGTCAATATGATATTCTTAAAATAACATCTTGGATTGATGACAGTACGATTTGCCGTCGGGAAGCAATCACAGGAATGAGATTACACTCATAACACATCCCATGTAAAAAGTTCGCCTACCTGATGCGTAAAGTATCAACAACACTCTGCCAGAGTTGTGAGCTCCTCGATGACGTGCACCACATCCTGGCAGAATGTGTTCGAAGCGAAGATATTAGATCTCGGCTTAATGCTACTGGATCGTTCCACACTGGTTTGTACAATTCGTTATTGTCTAACCCCATTTCGAAAGATGCTAAAGAATTGTACAAAATTAATATAAGCTATTGCTAAGTTTATTGTCATTATTATTGTTATATAGTTGTATGTTACTTAGGCGATATAGTCGCGCAGGCGACTAAGCCTTCATTAAAAATAATAATAATATTAAAATTACAGCTATCTTAACATGGTTTGAACATACTTATTTGATTTACAAAAAAATAGCATCGGGCACATTATTGTTAATAACAAAAATGTCTGGCGATAATAATTTCATGTGTTAGTAGCGTTTCAAAGTTAGTAAAAAACAATACATTAAAAAATTATATAAAAATCAATATTTTTGCCTGTAAAAGTGCGATATGCACTAACAAACGCAACGTTTATAGCCAGGTGGCCCGCACACTGTTCGGAAGAACATAAAGATATATAAAAACTGGCTTATTGAAATTTTTTTTCGAAACCATTACTAGCTCTTAGACAAATAGTTATAGGTAAGTGACATTTGACGCGTCGTGTTCATATCTTTTTAATATTTATATTTTTCTTCAATACAATCGAGTGTGAAAAAGTTTTAATACAAGTTGAAAATAGTTATGATATCATTCAGTGTTTCATTCATCATTATTTATTTTATGAATGCATTTTATCGTTTAATTTACAATTTAACTCTATCAACTTGATATTTTATAATGTAAGCTCTACTGACTGTATAGTAAACGTCTACAAAAAAGGGAAAGGAACTTCGTTAGAAACTGGGGGTCCATAGACCTCTAAAGCTTTTTTTCACATTACCGCCAATATATGTAGGTTGCTACGAACGGGTTGTAGCCTTATTTTAAAAGATTTCTCACAAACCATCTGGGCTTGAGTGAGTCCCTTGATAGTTTGGATTCACAATTGGAAATCGATGGTGTGCCTGCAATAAGGTTTTAGGTATATTAAAATTTTTCGCGTTTAAAAATACAATTGACACCAGTTATAACCGATTTGGTGCAGACGAAGTTGCACGGGTCAGCTAGTTTGTTATATACGTCAAAAATCGTATCTGTGAGCAACTGTCGGGTGGGAGTTTATGGCGGGATTTTGGCCTGTCATGTAGTGGATTTTAATTTTTATTCATAATCTTGTGTTACTTGACTCTATATTGTGTAAAATTGGCGGTATTTTATGTAATATAGTTTGTTTATTGTGCACAAGTGAAGTGAATGGAAAATAATACCACGGACCATGAATTCTGAGATGCCACAAAACTCCATGGAAAGTTCTAACAAGATGGCCACCATCTTGTTAGTTCATGGAAATTATATCAAGAAACTTGTAATATCTTTACTCACTTGACATTGGAAGTAATAGTCTACTAGAAGACTAGTTGCCAGAAATGGAATGGAAGAAGAACTTGTAATACTATTAACTACTCGACAATGGCAGTAATAATCTAAAAGATTGGTTGCCAAAAATAAAGTGAAAAAAAAACTATTGGGTGTTTTCCTTTTTTTATATTTTTTTTTTTTATCGTAGCTCGGCAAAATGATTGTACTGTGCCTGATGGTAAGCATAGTACAATCCAAAAACAATGGCGAATAAAACAACAATAAACAACAACAATAAAACAATAACAATAAATATTTATTTATTTATTGTTATTATTTTATTTCACTATTAACTATTTTAGGATGGATGTTTTAATGACGTTATTGTTTGTATGGCGGTTGCGTTTTCATCCTTTATGGCCATTTTTAGGTTATAAGCCACAGCAGGCTAGGGTTCGAGTGTTGACTTTTTAAGTACGTTTTCCTCGAATAAGGGTTGCGGTCGTGTGATACCTATAGAAATAAAACGGATATCTCCAAGCATTCTTTAACAAAAGGGGTGAATAAATGTAGATAGTCGTGAAACCGCAGCGAACCCCTGTCGTTTACCTTCTTCCCAATTTCAGTGTGAGTCTATTGTAGTCATTTGACAGGTGATAATGTTACCTGATAGGGCTATATTAAGTAACACAGTCAAGTACCCATTAGGTTTAAGCATGCTTATAAAGTGGTCGTTACGCCTTATACATAAACTACACCATATGAATACAATATACAAGTATCTTCAATGTATATTTTATAATAATAAAAATGTAACGTTATTCGAAATGAATATTTATTTCATTTTAAATATGTTTTATTATTAAATGTTAAATTCCCCATACATTTGCTTTATTTTTAAAGTCCCGAGCACTATTATCATGTTATAATTTCTCACAAGAATGAGAGAGTACAAACTGCAGTGCATTTATCTTATATATCGGGTGAAAGGTTAAATACTCGCAGTATTTTAGGATATAATACTTCATGGTCACATATAAAATACTAATATCAAAACAAATATTAATAAATAACAAAGGGAACCTAAGTTAAAGTTTGTTAAGTTAAAGACTATAAAAAGTATAAACACAATCGTAATAAAACTAGGTGTATGACAGGTGTCCAAAGCTGTAAGGGGCGACCCAGAGTTAATAATCTTCGATAATAAAACGGACAATAAACCCTTCTGTTTTGTTCATACCATTCCCACGTTCACTTTCAAGTGAAAGTGAAATCACCCGTTGGTCAACGACACTGTTCTGAAACATACAAGCGTAGAGGATTGCGTATAATTTTTGTATTTTTCTAAATAATTAGGTGACATATTAAGCACCTATTTTTTAAATTGATTTAGGACGCAAATCGAGTGTAGAGTACTGTGAGCCACCTCCGAATGACTCACAACTATAGCGATTATTTGCTGATTCCGAAGTTGAACTTGAAGAACGTTGAGGATTTTCTCGCAATAAAAGACTTGTTACTAGTAGAGCAGCGAAGGATGTGCTCGCGTATGCAGACTCGTTCAAAACAGACTATTCACTTACTATTCACTATCTACTAGTACTAACGATGACTATCTATTCCTAAAACGACTGCTCTGTATGCCGCCCGCGCCTGAATGTCCACGTTCCGGGCCTTGCCTATACGGCACCGGGGTCGCTCGCCTGACGCTGGCGGTGCTCCGCCAATCAGAACACTTAATAGCCACGCGCACAGCGTCAGGGTTCGGCTAAACCTACTACACGGGGCGGGGCGGGGGCGCGACGAGTTCCCTTCGCTTGCTCTTTATTTAATAAAATATTTTACAATTATTCTTACAGCTAACATCTTATAATACTTTAAACTATTAAACTATACTATTTCTAGATAGTTACACTATAAGGATGTATAACTACACCACATATAACTATAATAACAAGATATACGTATAACTATTTCTAATTATAATATCATATACGTATATACTATTCTATGTTGTAAAATAAAACACGATCCAATAGATATATTTAATTGTGGACAAAACTATGTAACTACTATCAAAGCTATGCACTATTTGTACAAATCACTATAAAACTAAGCACAATTAAATATACATCACTAATTAACACAAAGCACTAGAAATTGTCGCGAACATACTCCCGCCGCAGCTCTTGTAGCTGTAGAAATCTAGCGTTCGCGCATGTTGTTTTCAATAACTGTAGAATCCGTTAGCGTTTTGTAGGCCGGTGTAGGTCCTTTGTTGTTCATAGCGAGTGCTTGTACCTCACCCTCGGTCCTCAGGTAGTTGGTCACAACCGTACATCTCAGTAACGGATCCCTTGCGTGCATTGCGTTTGTTGATAAAACAAGGTCTCTAAATCCAATCTCATCATGTGTGCGCTGCTCCCGCCGGTATTGTAGCCTCGGTGGGTGATATCGGACTCACAAGTTTAACACGTCTGCTATTCGATAACTCACATATTATGCCTTTCTTCATCCTGATTATTACAGTTTTCAGGTAGTTTACACGACGAAATGTTTCACTATAAGAGCTAATTTCTCTTTGACGGCGGTCACTGAGTAAGTTGTCGACTATGACTGCGTTAAATATGACAAGGTGCGTTCACATGTGAAGTGATGTGCAATCTCCACACATGTCAATTTCCGGACGCCGTCTATAACATGTGCTCTGTTGAGGTTGTAGCACCGCTTGACAAACAGTATGACGACGTCGCTTCTTGTAGTTCCGCAGGATTTTTCCACAGTTCAGCAGCGTATACTCGACATCGAGAGAATATGAGGCCTCTCGCGATTTCCAAGAATATCGCCTCGGTGACTTTTTAGATTTTCGCTGCATCGATTTTATAACTCGATCTATTTTCGTCAGTGGTGTTAGCCAACGCTTCACTGTTAAGACATCTGTATCACGAGTAGTTGTCATTACTTTCCTCTTCACGTGTCGTTTAAAACGAATTCGTTTGCTATATGACGCGCTATGAGATATCTCGGATCCACACTCGTTTCTGCGTTTGAGTTTCTCGGACCGTTGCTCAGTAGTCTTGCAGATATCCAGCGGTATCGAGTCGTTTTCATGTGACGTTCCTTTAACATCTCCCTCCGGTAATCGATGCGTTTTCTGTTTTAATATTTCGAGTCCCCATTGTTCCTTCAGGTTATAGGAACGTTCCTCTATGACTCCGTGGGACTTGAATATGACACATTGATTTTCTGTCGATTGCTTCGATAAGTATAAATCTGGCGTAGTACGAGCCGAGGCATGGAGGCTGGATGTGTTGTTTTTCACTTTGTTCAAGTTTCGAACATCAACGTTATCGTAAACACGTGTTGCTTCTTTCAGGTCAACTTTGTTCGCCGTTATGGCTTCTATACTTAAACATTCCGGCGGCTCCGTAACTTCTATTGTTTGCGCTATTCCCGACTCTATTGTAGTACGCATTGGTCTGCCGTTTAATAAAACGTAGGAACAGCAGGCACCCTTTGCTCTCTCTATGCAGTCTAGGCCCTCAGGTAGTATTTTTCGGGAAGCACAGCTGCGTTTATTATCCTTCGTCGATGAAACAATAGCGCAGGCGACCGTTGTACTTTCTAATTCACACGATGCAATACTTCTATGAAACGACGGGTGGTGTGTATAATGACACCCGTTATAATCGCATCGCCCTGTCGCTTGTTCTAAATCTATGTTTTGCGATGCTATTTTTCTACAATCATCTTGCGTTTCCTCTATACACGTGGGTTGCGTCTCACACACATGTTTGTTGTCTTTATGTAGACGTTGCTCCGGAACATCAACGCTTACGTCACACGTGAGTGTTTCTCTCCTCGTACGTGTAGTATTTTCATTATGTGATTCCGGTTTGACGATAATCGTGCTCTCATCTATACACGCTGAAGTCTTATCTTCCTTTATAGCGGCTTTATCGTTAATACTTTCATAGTAGTCTTCTTCGAGGGCTGCTACACGTAAAGCGGCGAGCTCTATTTCTCTCTGTAGCAGTTCTATTCGAGCTTTTGCAAGCTCTTTTCTTCTCCTCGAAGATGTGCCCGACGGCCATGATATCCTCACGGTTGTGGCGGTGTGTGTAGCTGAGTCCTCATCGTTGTGCGGTTTCGATACGTCCATGGTGCCCTCTGTTGGAGCTGTGATGGCCTCGATCGTTCCCGTCGATGAGTTTGTACAGCTAGTAGCGCCTGTGCCGTCTGCCTTTGTGATAGTGAACAACTCGCTGTCTTCTATTAAAGCTTCTAAATCCGGCTAACGAAGGACCATGAATGTGAGCCACCTCCGAGTGACTCACAAACTATATGCGATGGCTTGATGAAACCGGACGTTGAAGTTGAAGCACGATGAAAGATTTATCACTATTGAAGATTTGTTACTAGTAGAGCAGCGAAGGATGTGCTCGCGTATGCAGACTCGTTCAAAACAGACTATTCACTTACTATTCACTATCTACTAGTACTAACGATGACTATCTATTCCTAAAACGACTGCTCTGTATGCCGCCCGCGCCTGAATGTCCACGTTCCGGGCCTTGCCTATACGGCACCGGGGTCGCTCGCCTGACGCTGGCGGTGCTCCGCCAATCAGAACACTTAATAGCCACGCGCACAGCGTCAGGGTTCGGCTAAACCTACTACACGGGGCGGGGCGGGGGCGCGACGAGTTCCCTTCGCTTGCTCTTTATTTAATAAAATATTTTACAATTATTCTTACAGCTAACATCTTATAATACTTTAAACTATTAAACTATACTATTTCTAGATAGTTACACTATAAGGATGTATAACTACACCACATATAACTATAATAACAAGATATACGTATAACTATTTCTAATTATAATATCATATACGTATATACTATTCTATGTTGTAAAATAAAACACGATCCAATAGATATATTTAATTGTGGACAAAACTATGTAACTACTATCAAAGCTATGCACTATTTGTACAAATCACTATAAAACTAAGCACAATTAAATATACATCACTAATTAACACAAAGCACTAGAAATTGTCGCGAACAAGTACCCTCCATAAATATTGCTACAGTCTAAACTTTCAGCCTGTATAGGTATATAAATAAAATGACAGAGGTCTTTCGTTGTGCACGCATTACTCAAAAACTAATAAATATATTTCGACCAGTTTTTTTAATTTTATTTATTAAATACATGGCCCTAAGCAAAAAAAAAGGAATTTTCACGAGAACTTCATTTAATGTAAAGTTATTAGAGTTTTAAGAAATTACAATTTTTTATGTAATACGCGTTCATCGATCTGCGTGACTTGTTGTGAGGCAAGCGATGTGGTACTTATATTTCTTCCTCTGTAGATAAAAACTATTCTTATGGTAATAAGTGAAGCAGACAAAGACGAGGGAACCAACTAGTTGAGCAATATGAAAATAATCGTACGTACGCAAGTAATGGGGGGTCAGTTGTACCGTGTTCGGATGTCATATCGATTGACGTAGGTTTGAATTCGTACAATGAAATAGTGGTAGGGCATTTTCTTATACCCGATACCCACTTAGCTAGGTGTCACACTCAGATGTAAATTGTATAATCAACGACCATTAGGTATGTGCGAGAGCTAAGGCCTACTATATTATCAGTCTACTATAGTCTACTACTATACGTCATTAACATCAGGAGAGATGGTGGTCAAACACTAAAACTTACAAACTAAAAAAAATATGTACTAACAATTTAAAAAAATATTTATAATCAATCTGAAACATGATCGTGGTTTTTATTCATATCTTTTCATGAAATACATCAAATTTTAAAGCCAGTACCATTTAAGAACACTATCAATAATGGATTTTATTGTGGTTACAAAGGGTCTTAATGTACGCATTATGAGAACTACTATGGAAAACTTACTTTCGATTATTTTCGAACATTATGCTAATAGAATAAAAAAAAGTGGGTGTACTTATGTACACGCGTTAGAAGTTATACTTCTTTGGCGTAACAAGATAAAAATCTTTTCAAAAATTTTATCTTTCGCCTTATTCTACGTTTGTAGAAAAAACGACACGAACAATAGACAAAAGGTATTTAATACATTGAAAGTTTTAATACAAAGAAATATAAACAACGAATACAAAGAAATAAAATGTTGATTATAGTTAACTTCAGGGTGTCCGTTTTTCGTGACGGCGTACGCGCGCATCATAAAAATTTACTCTCATCATTTTTCCCTAACGCGCCAAAAGAAGTATAACTTCAAAAAGTATTCAGGCGCACCTTATCTCAAGAAAGATTAATAGGAAGAATAACAGAACGTAAAACGCTGAGATGTTTGTCAAATTGACACTAGGTCAAATAAAGACAGTAAAGTCAATAGTAAATTAATGAAGCCTCAAACTATATTTAAGCCGCGGTTAATAAACGTCGGGAGAAATACACTGAGCTTTCTCTACAATTATTCCGTACACGTTAATTCAATGTTGGTTTAACACCGTTGAGTGTGACGCACGGTCCGACCCACATCCTTCACCTTCACCCCGATAATACTTATCGTTTTCACTGCAGCCATAACGTTCTCGGAATTGTTTTAATGTGTGTTGATAACACCACTTGTACAAATTGAGTTATCGTGCTGTGATAACGAATTAAATCGGTTCTTATGTAATACCCGAATTTGCGCAACGAAACAAAAAATACAAGTGCTTGGGATTACCGTCCAATGTAACTTTATCGCTCTATTGACTTAATTTATTATTTACTTGGGAAAACGATTAAGATATTTAATTTAATGCAATAATTTTTTATCTTTTCCATCTAAGCCTAATATAGATTTGCCCAAATAATGAGTATGTCAAAAATCACATTTCAAAAGACACATTATATTGTGCACTCTAATGTGAGTAGTGTATATTATTCATTATATTCCTTTTTAATTATTGATGGCCTAATTTGGTTCACAATAGCAATTGTCTATCTATCTCTCTCTCTAAATTTCATTTTACAGCAGATTTCCTGATACTAAAGCTTTCAATTCCGCACTGAGTTCTAGCGAATTGTTTTATTTTTATATCAAAAAACATTAAATTCCGTTCCGTGCGGTTCACCTGATGTTTAGTGGATACTGCCACCTATACTTACAACTTCAAAAATGATTGCTATCCTAGCTAAAGCCAGCTAATAATGACGTGTAGTAATTCTAAGTTGAAACATCTCGGGTGTTAATGGGTTTTACCACACACCATACCACAGCTATGATTACATAGCTGCCAGGCTGCTACGGCGTTAGCCTCTTATATTTTTATGATTCACTTCTCTCCATCCTGGACATAGTCTTTCAAAAATTTTGCATTCAGTAATATTCTGTAACATCTGATTTTTTAGTTTAGCTTTGTATTTGCTCTGCACTTTTGGCCGGAAAGGAAAATTGATTATGCCAAATTCCCTA
The DNA here is from genome assembly GCA_036509395.1 of Antheraea yamamai. Classification (NCBI taxonomy): domain Eukaryota; kingdom Metazoa; phylum Arthropoda; class Insecta; order Lepidoptera; family Saturniidae; genus Antheraea; species Antheraea yamamai. The sequence continues at coordinate 11,385,797 of AP028432.1, forward strand.
CGTAATTTCGTGGCCTCGTCCATATATCATCGCGGTCGACTCTCTTGTATGTTGTCAGCAATACTGTTAGATTCCTTCGCACCTACTGGTTGCGGGTATCATTGCGCCTGGTGACGTCACACGTCTTCCTCAATATTTTCTCAAATTGCTTTGATAAGTTGCATGGTATGGTCGGTCCTTTATGTTACAGTGACCTACGTTTCACTTCCATACATCAAAACTAGTAGAAGAAATATACTTTTATTTTTATATAAGGAATAAAAGGAAGAGAGGGATAATAATCGTTTAGCAGTTATGTCATGTATTTACCAGATAAAACTCCGGTTTCTTTCAATTAGTGTGGAACCTTAGTGCGAATCCGATTAAAGTCGACCGCTTTTATTCTTTTCTTTAATCACATAAAGTCTGACCTTTGTTACCGTTTTTACGACAAAGCAAAATGAAGAAAACCTTTCTTGAATGAGGAACCTTTTAATATTTCACTTTTGTTATCATTTGTGAGGATATCCACCATAATCTTTATATAAATAAGCATAGACAGAACAGTTAAGTACTTCTTCCTCCACTGTTTCTCAACCGATTTTTATTCTGTTTAATAGCTGATGATGAGCTTCAGTGGTATCAATAAAAAATGTAAAAAACAGCTCGTTTCCAAACCAATGAAGATTCGAAGCCTTGGATTCTCTATTTGTCATACTTTACAAACTTTACGTCTTCTAATCTATACATATAATAAGAATGTAAATCTAACGTGTCTGAACTTTTTAGATTTTCGTGAATAAAATGTTGCAGGTGTGTAGGAATAAGTAATAAAGTACATTTCATCATTTTTAGAAATGTCGGTCTGTCTGTCTGTCTGTTTGTATGAACACGCATCACTGCTAAAATACTGGGCTCACCAAGAAAATCATAAAGCATATCCCCGAGTGTAGTTTCTATTTCAGTAAAATCGATTCACTCTATCAAAAGTTATTGTAATTTGAATGATGGCTCCAGTTAAATACGAGAGAAAAGTGGTTACAGGAATGGACTTAATATATTCAGATGATGATGATTTCTTAGGCACTGTTTTTTTTTACATTAGGTTCTACGCGGACGGAGTCGCAGGCACAGCTAGTCTATAATATAATCTTTATATTCTTTGTCAAAAAATCTCATTAATATTGAAATTTAAAAAATGAATGAATTTAGGTCGAATTTTGACCACTGGACTGTCACTAATAACAATTAATTTGTGAAAATTTCAACGGACTATTTATTATACTTTAAATACAGCAGTTTAAATACCATGTGACCCTGTGAACAGTCAGCTTATCAATATGGGTACTTTCCTATGAATGGAATCCTAAAAAAATGAAATAGAACCTAAACAGATATTAATAAAATATTGCATATCTTCCTCATCATTACGTGAATATCGTGTATACCAGTTTCAGTGGCATAGGACACTTTCAATGATTTCAAATTTATAAGTAAGTGTTTTCTTTCTTCCATTATATATGTTCATATATGGTGACCGTTTTGTCACCTACATTTTAAATGGCTCTGCTCCGGAGCCCTCGATTCAAAAGGGTTAATAATATAATACACACGGTATCTAAACATACATATTTTAAACTTAATATTGCTAGCCTTTTCCACAATATTGTGTTGGTTATATTTTTATTTATACGCAATAAAATTATAAATATTACTTTTTATTGAAATTATTAACATAAATAAAATAAGAAAAAAAATATATTTGTACAAATCTCGACAGCATTACAGAGTTTTAAAATTTTTAACTATAATATAAACTACGTGCTGAAAATAATGTTAAAAAGTCTAGTCTAGTTTCTTACCTACAGCATTCCAGGTTCTAGGTAATATTCCAAATTAGCAACCGCGAGATATAATAACACAACAAACATTTATACACAACAACAAACTGCCTTATCGTATGTGTTTTAAAATTTAATAATATATCAACTCCTCATCTGTTTTGAATTAAGGAAATGGTGCTTCAACTTGCAAAGTTGGCTATAAGAATTTTAAACCATTATTTAATATTGTCTTCACTCGCTTTTCTCTATAATTTATACGATATTTATCATTACATAGTATAAAAATAATCCCCTACCGCGTCTGTCTGTCTGTATGTTCGCGATAAACTCAAAAATTACTGAACGGATCTTTATGCGGTTTTCACCGGTGGATAAAGTGATTCATAATGAAGGTTTTGGTGTATAATTTGTCCAGGATTTCTTTATAATCAGGGCGGAACAGCGTCTGCCGGGTCCGCTAGTATATATATATATATATAATATACTATTACTTTTATTTTGAACACTATAAATGTATTGTATTTATTAGGTGTGTCTATTATTGTTCTAGGTAAATTGAAACGAGTTTTTAATCAAAATACCTCATGGTAATATTTCTTCAGTACTAAATACTTCGATTAACTTTTGAGCTCTAAGTTCGATAAATCCATTTTATAGCAATACTATAAATGCATTTATAGCTATAGAACAATTACTACTATAAATTACTAGCGGGCCCGGCAGACGTTGTCCCGCCCTGATAATAAAAAAATCCTAGACAAATTATATACCAAAACGTTCCTTATGAATCACTTTATCCACCGGTGAAAACCGCATAAAGATCCGTTCAGTAGTTTTTGAGTTTATCGCGAACAGACAGACAGACAGACGCGGTAGGGGACTTTGTTTTATACTATGTAATGATAATGTTGTAATTTTAGAACATTTAGTGGGTTTTAGTGTTTGCCCATAATCTACCTAATGTTAAATAACGATATAGTCTAAAAGGGTAAATTAGACTAAATTTAGAGGCGGACCGGCATGGCACTCTATTGGAACTGTCGAAACAAACTTACACATGCTCGGTGACAATTTTTCGACTTGAAGGTGGAAGCTAGCCAGGCAGGTTTAGAAAAATCCCTGCTACTATGGTTTCATCCCAATTTTTTCCTTCAACAAAACGTCGATCAATGTTGAGCCTGAATACGCTGAGATTTCGTTGCTTTATGAACTGAAACTGTGATAGGCGTGGTGATTCGACGGTAGGACTTTGTTGCGTCAGATTATCATCAAATTTAACAGTAGACAATACGCAGTTTACTATAAGAAATAGGTCATTTAATTGCCCTAAGATTTTATGCTTTTGATTGTAATTTACAGAGACCGTCATGATAACGCCGACGTTCAGAGCTCGTTCGACTTCGCCAGGTATCAAAACATTTAGTAGAGAGCACGTTTAACATTGTGTAATATCTTGATGCGATAAAATACTTAACTTTGCGAACATTCATATGCTTTAATTGTTATTTTACAGATAAAGTTGTTCGTTGACCTTAAGTCTCCAATTTCATTTATCTTGTAAGATGAAATTTGATGACAATTACAAGGTAACAGTTATTCAAATGAGTCAAAATTAAATTAATATTGAAATGTTTTACAAGATCGATGTTGTCACTATTGTATTTTTTTTTGTATTACAATAGAGAATATACCATAATTATGATGAGGGTGTGTTTATAAATTAATATTTGCTTTATTTAAATTTTGTAATACAATAAATATCACGTTAAGGGTATTAATTTCATACAATTGATAAGATTGCGTTAGAAAAGCGTAAAATATTCAATCTACATATATACATATTGTAAAGTATATGAATGTTCGGTAAATGAAAAATACGTCGTGAGTGAACCACCTATAGATGTTAGCATAAGAATGGTATGAATCAACCTTGGAATGCTTGTTTGTACCGCGGTTATGTTAATGTTTAGAAAAACACCTGAAATAATTTTCTTTATAATAAACGCCTCGATGTTTTGTGTCGTGTAAATAGGACTAACAGTAATATGTTTTATAGCCGCTGTTGAGTTTTGAATATGTTTACATGAATATACTAATTTTTACTAAACACAGTTTGATCATTTTTCCGTTGTTTTTGTTGAATTTATTAACTAACGCATATTTTTTTATTGTATATTTTTTTATATTTTTGTAGGTTTGTTGAAGTATTAATATCGGTGTTCATCGAATATTTTCCGAGCAGTATTCCTAGAAAAGTATGAAATTCTAAAATAAGTCAGAAGTTGAAAAGTCCATTCCCGTTTAATCGATTGTGTTTCGTGATACAATCAATTTTTTTTTATATCATAGGAAGCAATCAAACAGGTGGGTCACCTGATGTTAAGAGATCACCACCTTCCATAGACACTTGCAACACCATAAGAGTCGCAAGTGCGTTGTCAACCTGTCTTTGGGGGAGGGGGAGTGGGGAAGGGGGGAGGGGGAGTTTAGGTGGGTTATCCGGCGCTCTCACTGACCGAATGAAACGCAACAATGCAAGCACTGTTACTTCACGTCGGTTTTTTGCGAGAGGATGGAAGTACCCCGGGCCCGCCGACCCATTCATGCTGAAATCAGTAATGGCTTCAGTGTGGCTCTACCTCCTATAAGCGTGGCTCTACCACCTATAAATTTTAATTAATAAATTTATTTGATTTTATTTTATTATAATTAAATTTTATATGTAATTAAAAAAATTGTTCAAATTTCAAAATTATGACAGTTAGATAAACGATTACATAAATAAAATTAATCAATGGAATAAAACATAACATAAAACTATATTTAGAACCAAAAGTGTAGCCTTTTCATAATAACACAGGGTAATGCTGATTTATACGTAAACGTTTATAAGTTCTTTTACGAGTCGACAATCATATCCGAAATATCCATGAAAAGGGCAGAGTCATAAAACGGGCATTAGTCCCTTCATGTTGACGCCGCAAAATTTCAACGGAACGTATGGATAAACGTATAAATGGAGAATGTTACGATCTAATCATTTCTACTTTTATTCATCATTCTTATTAACAATGGAATATGATTTATTATCTATATTTATACAAAATTTTCATCCATAATACGTCATAAGTCGTATGTATAATGAAATTTAGAGGATATTAGATAGAGATATAGAATTATAAGTAATTCGATTTAGCTACATGTACTCGTACTGTTTTTTTTCCTTACGATATCTGCCTATGTAGACACTTTTGCCAGTGTCATGTGTGGCATACTCGTATACACGTTTTGAACTTAATTAGCAAATATTCAGTGTAACGTAGAATAACCTAAAAATAGCACAACATAGAACAATGACAAAATCAATAATATTGTGTTACAGATACTACAGTTATAATAAAATAGTATTTACTACCCGACCCGTTTTTGAAATTGACAGTTCGTAAGCCAAAGAAGCTTTGTAAATCTCGTCACGACATTTTGTTGTTACCATTAATTTTCGATCAATGATATTAATTGAAATGAGATGCTGCAGACGTTAATTTTGATCTACATAAATTGTCTAGCGTTATAAAAACGTTTAATTTCATAAAGATTAGTAATATATTGATCAAGGTAGCTTCGGAAACGACTCAATATTTTGTAATAATTTGCAAGAGTTAAATTAGTTACTACAGGTTATTTTTAGGAAATAGATATATGCCATCGCGCACTTTTCTGTAGACTTTCTTAAGGTATGTAGTTATTAGTAGTGGTATTATAATGTTTACGGTATCACTACAATACATCGAAGTAAAACAAATAAAACATAGTCCCCTACCGCGTCTGTCTGTCTGTCTGTTCGCAATAAACTCAAAAAGTACTGAACGGATTTTCACGCGATTGGATCCAGTGGATAAAGTGATCCATGAGGAACGTTTTAGTATATAATTTTTCAAGGAGTTTTTTGCTAATCAAGGCGGGACAACGTCTGCCGGGCCTGCTAGTATATAATACATAATATGTACATGTCATCTTGTATATTAATACGTGAAGCCAAAACTTTGTACCCCTTTTTAAGAGAATTGTGCGAACGGATGAACTTGAAATTTGGCATAGTTAAAGTTTATATGGAGGAGAAGTGCAGAAAGCTATTTTTTAAATATAAAATGCATTACAAATATATTAAAGTAATTAAAATATACATTACTCACACTACTGCTTGAATTTTACACAACATATACACACATTTAAATGAAAAAGACATTTTGACATCCGTCATTTTAATCTTACGTTCCAATGACATTATCAATATTTGTTACATGACTGACGTTGCGTGCCTTACATAAAACCCTTTGAAATCTGGTTAACTTGTAGGTTAATTTTATAATAATATAATATGTAAATTCATAATATACTTTAATAATTAATTGATAAATAATTTATCTTTATTAAATAAAAACTTTTAGGTGAACTTTGCTTCATGTTGTCATAAGAGTAAAGCAATATTACCAAAGTCAAAGTCAATATTTTAATGTTTAGTATTTTTTTATGGTGAACTCACTTCAAATGATGATTCAATAAAAAAATGAGCCAAAAAATACGTTGTAAAATCAAAATAAGAAAATTTGTTTGCTCATGAAAGGAATCCATGACTTAGATCATCTTTGTTTTGGATTCATCATTTGATTCTAATGTGTATCCATTACTTTTCCAAGCAATGAGACTACATTTAATTCAATATCACCCAGAAATACCACCCATGGTGTCGTGTAAAATTAATTGAAAGTTGTGTCATGCGTTGCGATAAATTTCTTTATTTTCATATAGTTATGTTTACTTACAATTTGAAAGCCTTTCCACCTTATGCAACCGCCTGTTTTTGTTTCAAATTTATAATTCATTTCAATTTTCATTTAGACATAGATTTTTTATGTTTATATAATTAAAAAAAAGTGAAAAATAACTGAGTAGCCATGATGAAAACCTTTGAAAAATCAATGAACTATGGTCGAATGTCGACCACTGGGCGCCCACTAGTACATATAAATTTGTCTAATGACATTCTCCAAATAATAGGGAAAACAGTATATAAATAATAAAGCCATTGCATGATTTAGATGTACTAAAGGAATATGCAGATAGACACGGAGAGCGACTTTTTTTGCTATTTATTTGATTATTGATATTGATTTTAGAAAAAATAGTTTCGAGAATTTTTAGCACATTATTCAGAAATAATAGATACTATACTTTCATGTTGTTTTTATAATCTCCTGTTATATCGCTTGAATTCGTATAGAAATAGCTAAAATATTATACAAGATACGTTTAAGTGAAATAAGAAGTAATATGCCGATTACTTTTGGATTCTCTATTATGCATATTTTTAAACGCGTCTATTTATACACGACATCACAAACCTACAACTTTATTGCTATGTTCAGGGCACTATACTACTATCACATTAGGTACTTTATTTCATAGCCAGGTACTACATATGTGCCTCTTTAGTGAAATCCGAAAACCATTGAAGCAAATTGGTAATTGAAACCCACGCAACGGTCGTCTCTCCAAAACTTTTAATTCGATATAAACGTTTATGGTATTAGTTTGTTCTCTACTAGCAAATTTAAAGGAATTTCTGACCGTTGACAAACGCTGTTAAACCTTTTTAAATTTGGACAGTTATCCGACTCAACATTACGCGGTATCGACTCGGTCGTAAAACGAAAATTAGGGTTACCAACTAGTTCTGTTTTTACTCAAGGTTATTGTGGTTATAAAGTTTTTTTACAGCATAGATACTCTGTGTACTTTGTATGTATCTCTGTGGTTTATAATGTTAATTTAAAAAATCGAATCAGATGAACAAATCCAGTGCATAGCTCCTTTTTTACTGAACCATAGTTTGTCATTCGTAACTCAACTTTTTTTTCGATGTTTAAGTTTTTGGTTTTTTTTATATAACTTTTTGTGAATCTGAGGGCACGGTAGTAGTGGAGCAAAAAAGCGATACGGCCGTACCATCCTTTACTCGAATCAGTTCAGGTCATTTTCGACCCCTTATAACTACATTGTGGATAAAACTAGAACCCTGAATATTTGCCTAATCAATCTATTTTATTTAAAACATAAAAGATTTTTAATATTAAATTGGTCACTATAAGATGTTGTTAGGTTAGTTAATTACGTAAGAACTTAAAACAGAAGGCCCCTTAAGTAGGGACTTAATAAAGTCGACTTAATAAAGCCGACTTGGTATTCCATGGATCTCACATTTTTTTACGGTAGAAGAACTGAGCTGCGAATGCATCAAATTTGTATGATAGATACAATTTAGGAATATATATAGTATTTTTAAATTTCATTTCAATTTGAAGAAACTAAGAAATGTTGTATTCTAGATTTTTTTATCGGACTGACTAGACTATTGGCCTATCAAAGACTTAACACCTTCACCGGACTACTTACTAGAAATTATTTATTGTTTGTATAATAGACAAATTATTAAATTTACGAACAAAAAATTTCGCTTCTTTGTAACAATATCAGATAATAATAATACCGACCTGTATACTTGCCGGAACTCTACGTTCAATAGGTACGAAAATAAACAATGGAGGGTCAATAAAGAAAAGGTTTCCCATTGTATCATCCTTTTTAGTGTTGCCGTAGTACAATAGGTGAAAAATTGATCTGCTATCTCGTAATCTTGATTTCATCAACAGTTCTGATCGTTCGATTAACTTCTTCGCTCCAAGCTAAGTGATTCAATAAATATAATGCAGACAGCTAGGATACAGATATCTAAATTTAAGAACACGATTAATGGGTAAATAATGCAATACGTATATGGTTAAATAAAATATAATTCAACCCAGACCAATATATTAAGCTAAGCAGTAATGACAGAATTTTATCGACAACAAATTAGCAAGTGGGTTATAGAGGTTAAATAGAGACGAAATGATAAAAAAAATAAAAGACAAGTTACAATAAATCCAAATAAAATGAAGAATGAAGAGAACGAACTCACGGGCACCAGTTAATCTATACACATAAATAAAATTGAAGTATCTGTTTGTAGTGCCAAAATTACAGTTTTTTTACTAAACAGATATGCGAGTAAATGCGGTGTTTAGAACAAAAACATTTTTTTTTAATGTTTGTTTATTTGTCTTCGGATAATCTTCGAAACGATTGAACCGTAGGTTTTGTAGGTGGTAGAGCTACGCTGAAGCTATTAATGGTTTCAGCATGAATGGGTCGGCTCGACCGGGTCAGTACCACCCTCTCACAGAAAACCGACGTGAAGTAACAGTGCTTGTTTGCATTGTTGCGTTTCGTTCGGTCAGTGAGAGCGCCGGAGGTCCCATCTCCCCTCCCCTTCCCCCTTCCATTAGTCCCCCTCTCCCCCAAGACAGGTTGGCAACGCACTTGCGACTCCCCTGCTGTTGCAAGTGTCTATGGACGGTGGTGATCACTTAACATCAGGTGACCCACATGTCCGTTTGCCTCCTATGATATAAAAAAAAAAAAAAACCGATTTACGGGATATTCACTAGCAGACAGCTGATGAGTAATCTAAACCGCTTTTATTTTAGAAAAAATAGGGTTATCGCTCAAGTAAAGATGCAGAGTTTATGCTGAGCAAATTGTTTACTAAATTCCACGCGGACGAAGTCACGGGCACAAGTTAGCTATAAACAAATTTGTACACGTTTCGCACATTATTTATGTAAATATAAATTAACGAATAAAATTATATACTATACCAAGAGTTAGGTACATTCATTGAACTTTTGTAGAGTCACCAACGACGGCGACTCGTCAGAATATTAATGGCACATAATATGTTCTGAATACTTGTTATAACTTTTCCCATTACGTTGCTCAGATTTACATGGGGAAAAATGACGTATAAAGATGCTATAACAAAACTCAATGAAAGTTTGTCGTATGGGCCGTGATTACCAATGTCAATTATGTATTTATACCATCTGATACCATCCACACTGAAGAATTAAAGTAAAAGTTATTTTATTTTCAAATTTTAAATTTCATTATAGAATTTATTTGTTTGGAAATATTAACACTATATTTATTACTTAATTAAAAACTCTGTACGTAGTTATAATACTAGATTAATTGTAGAACTCAAGAGATTGTTTGATGTTTTCTTTGTTTGAACACGACAATCTCTGGACGGAAATATTAGTCAGATTTGAACCGCAGTTGCATAGAATTATTCTTTTTAAATTTAACTAGCGGGCCCGGTAGACGTTGTCCCGCACTGATTATAAAAAAAAATCCTTGACAAACTATATACTAAAACGTTTCTCATGAATCACATTATCTACTGGTGAAAACCGCATGAAAATCCGTTCAGTAGTTTTTGAGTTTATCGCGTTCAGACAAACGCGGTAGGGGACTTTGTTTTATACTATGTAATGAAAATGTATTTATCGACGAAGGTTGTAGACCATTAAACGTCAAACTATGACTGTTACGGAAGAATTACCATACAAAGTGTAGTTCAGAAATTGACAAAATGAAACGCAAATGTAAACGAGGGGTACAACTACTTCAAATTATAAACAGAAAGAGTAAAAAAATAACTATTTTTATTAAGCACAAATGTATTTAACTAAATACATTCGTGTTAATCCTCTGAAACTGTTCTTTGGTAGTTAATTATTTAGTAACATACGTCCATGGTCACTTTCATAAGTCTAGGGCATTCTATAAGAAAATAAAGAAAATTTATTAAGTAGCACTCCCGAGGGCATAGTTGGATCGCCTCGTCTGATAGTAACTATAACTGTACGCACCTTTTAAAACTGGAAAGCACTAGGTCCATTATTATTGATTTGTTGTGGAAATTCATAGGTTTTAATATTTTGTAAATCCATTTATTCCGAGTGGTTTACGTTTATACAAACTAGTAAATTCGATTTTATTTTGTAAATCATTGTACACGTTTTTATCCGTTTTAAGAATTAATCTGATATCATTTTTAAACTTGTTAAAAATGTATACTGTATATGTGCAAAATAAATCTATAAATACTATTTTTATTGCATACTTTGAAACCATTTAATAATGAAACAGTTCAATAATAAATTTGCTTGTTTGACCTTATATTTACATTGTTAATTCTATACAATAATTGTTTATGTACAAAATGTAAAAAGATTATATAGAGCAGTAAAGGTAAAGTAACATTGTGAGGTCTGAAGTCTGAAAAAGGTTCAAAGACCTATACTATAGATCTCCAGAAAATATTCAGTAACAAATTATAAGATTTCTCGAAATAACTATTCCTACTCTTTTCATTTATGAAAATAAGAATTTAAAACATGTAAAATAATGTCGATTAATAGTAACATATTATTAGGTTCTATTTTGAAATACTTTTCACAAAACTTCCACAAAGTGTAAGTAGGTACGCAGTCAGTAATGCGCTTAAAATAAGGCTGTCGTACCTCCACTGGCAGACAAAAGCATCAGCCTACATACCTAAAAGCTCCATTGTAAGTACGTTACTATTATTGTTTGCTTCGCATTCACTCAGAACAAGGCAATCGAAAGCTTTGGTATTTTTCAACTATTTGTTCAGGACAATACAGTGGAGAAATATTTGCCAAATATTCGAAATTCTTAAAAGTGTCAAATATTTGATCTCGTTATATTGTCGCGGATCTGTATCTGACATAAAAAGTGCGATTTATAAAAAAAATAGTAATACGATATATAATCAATACATATTATAAAACAAAGTCCACTGCCACGTCTGTCTGTCTGTTCGCGGTAAACTCAAAACCTACTGAACGGATTTTTATGCGGTTTTCATCAATACATATAGTGATTATTTAGGAAGGTTTATGGATATAATGTCAAGGTTTTTTTTATAATCAGAGCGGGATAACGGCCACCGGGGCCGCTAGTGGTATCATATTTATTTTGTATTTATTCGGAAATAAATATATAAATGTTATCAATGTTATAGCCACGTGGAAGTGTTAGGAAGATGTTGTTTCTAAATATTTATCGTTTCTTTAGTAAAACAATGCGTGAACAACATATTATGTCCACGAAGCTCATGCATTCAGTTCCCGTTAAGGTTAATGACAATTTTACTTTGTCACTATTTTGTTAATGCCATACACAACTTACCAATTAAATGACTATTAATATAGTAATCTTGCATAGTAGATTTCGTTTCCATTTTTTTAGTATATAAGTAAGATGAATTCATAGTAGAAGTCCAAGCAGTTGTTAAATGGACATAATAATAAACACTTCAAAGATTTAATAATAAGCAAGTTCAGTACAAAAACGCTATTGTGTATAGATATGATAATAGCAAACTTAAAGGGCAGCCTGTACAAGGTTGGACTGCGGAGTATCACCATTTCCCAAAGCATAATAATGCTCTCATTGATGTTACGATTCAAAGGCTGTATCTGACAACACAAGATGTTTTATCTCAATCACCAGGAGTAGTAAACGGTGAAGACTGGCTTCAGGATTACGGTGCTTTTGTAATCAGTATTGTAATGCTATATGCCACAAGTATCATATAACATCAAATACAATCACATCTGTTTGCTATTCCATAACTTAAAAAACAATGTTTTAGTATATTTAGCTTATATATTATAAATATTCAGACGTACGCAAATAATAATAGGAATCTACTTTTCATTTTACCTTTCCTTAACTTTATGAAAGTGGCTGATGATGGATGGTTATTTATTTAATGTATTTTCGCTCATGTTTACGTCATGTTTAAAAACAAACACCAAAAAAACAACGCATCTTACCCTATTATTACATATAATAAACAAATGCTATCAACTATAAATCTATAAGAACAAAGCCGAATATTTTGTTATATATCACCAATGTTTTTAGGTCGTACATATATGTACTGTAGCATAGTATGTTATATTTAACGGTATCAGTTCTTTGAATGGTGACGATAAAAATAGCGAACACATGTTCGTTTACCGCCAGATGCCCTGCGACCTTACGTTCAGTTCGTTTTATAACATAACACGCATTTTATGCACACACAACATTGCCTGTAAATATCGTCGGTTACCGTAATTTACGGTACATTGGAGTTTATCGGGAATACACAGCGTACATTGTCTCATACGAGTATTTGGTTAGGTAACCTTGGAAGTCGTATTCCTCTATGTAAAGCACACTATTAGGTAATTGTATAATCTATACATCTAATAAAAATGTAAATCTGATTTGTCTGTACTTTTTCAATTTTAGTGAAAAAAATTGTTGTAGATGTTTAGGAATAAGTAATATTTCAAGTAAATATTCAAATTTCAATAACATTTCAATCATTTTTAGAAATGTCTGTCTATCTATCTGTCCGTCTGTCTGTTTGTATGAACACGTATCACTGTTAACGTACTGTGTTACCAATAAAACTAAAAATCATAAAGCATATCTTCGACAATAACTTAGACTTTGTTTCAGTAAAATCGACCCACTCTATCAAAAGTTATTGTAATTTTAATGACGACGCGGCGTAAGCACGGGAGAAAAGTAGATAAGTAAATGGACTTAATACATCCAGACTTACTTTACTAGACATACTTTATTAATCACTGTTTTTTACATAAGGTTCCACGCAGACGAAGTCGCGGGCACTGCTAGTCTATAATAATATTAAAAAGCTGGAGGGTCTGTTTGTTTGGTTGAACGCGCTAATCTCAAGTACTACTGATCCGATTTGAAAAATTCTTACAGTGTTAGATGAATCATTTATCGAGGAAGGCTATAGGCTATATATCATCACGCTAAGACCAATAGGAGAGGAGCACCAATGAAGAATGTTTCAACATCGTGGTGTTTTTTCCTTTTGAGAGCTTCCGCTGCGTGTTAACATTCGCCCAAAGTAACTATTTCACGCGGACGAGGTCACGGGCAGAAGCTAGTATTAAATTAAAATGATAAACATTGTGACTGATGAAGCGGTAACGAAATGTCAGTAATTGTAATTTACAATACCTCCGGTGATATCGAATCGTCAATGTATAATTGAATTGAATTCTGGTTCTGATGTTTGTACAATTACGTTATAACCAGGTAATAGATATGGTCTACTTTGTCTAAGGAGATTGATAGACTGATTTCAACAAAGGTTATTAGTATATTTTAAATAGGAAGCAATTAAGGCTTAGCGCTAGAATATTCGAATGCTACATTCATCGACGACAGTACGAATCCTAACTAACATTATAAATGCGATAGTGAGTTTATTTGTTTTGTTACGCTTTCAAGCCCTAACTACTCAACACATCACCGTGTAATGTTGCATCCACGTTGTTAGGAGTATAAAAAGGATGTAGTAACCTTTCATCCAGAAAAAAATGCTCTATTCCGAAGAGAGGATCAAATCTGCATTAACAAGAGTGAAGCCGCGAGCACAGGCTAGTAATACATAAATTTGTGAAAGAAAATACTATGACGAAGTCACAGCGTGATGGTAAGCTAATTTTCATGTTAAACTGACTTGATATAAATTTCAAATTAAATTTATGCCACCAAACGCTCATCGGAGTATTTTCACGTTATGGTCAGCCATATTCCTGGGCTTAGCATGTACGAATCTTCCAATCAAACACTATCATATAAATCAAAATATTGTTTTAGTAATGTAGATTAAAAAGATTAGTTTACAATTTGTTCTCTACGATGTTTAAACTATAAATTATGCTATAACGTAAAAGTCTGTGATGACAGATGTTGACCGGAATAAAAAAGTCTTCGCCAAACTTGACCTTGACTTGACCGCTCTGAACATAGTTGCGCAGACCACAAATTTAAGTATAAATAAACTTATTATAATATGTAATGTATATCATTAAATGTCTAATATCTAGACAACTTAAGGATAAACAAATACCAATTCTAGATTCCTATAATTATATTTTTACTGTATTCTGTATTAAACTTTTGACTGTATTACTTACACGCAGGGCCAAACTTACGTCTGGAAGCGGCCAAAAAGATTGTCCAGAACTGTAAATACAAATTAATACTTAATTCCATAGTATAGGACATTTCAAATACTGTTGGTTATATATAATATGTTTTTAAATTATTTCTATTTAAAGGTCAAAATCGATTTCAGACCAAATCAGACGATTTGAGACGAATCGATATCAGTGCCAGTGTATGTACATTTAGTTTTAATAACAAAGTAATTGTATAATAGAATAATTAAATCTCGAAAGTAAAGCGTATTTACATTTTAATTCACCGTCTTTTTTTTATTTCCGTGTAAAATGTATTTTTATGCGAGGATCATATTAACCGACTTTAATACTTAATATTATAATTTTAAAGTCTTTTTTTAAAGTTGTATATTTATATTTCATTTTACAATCCCCGTAAAAAATAGTTCACATATTATTTGTTTTCTCGAAACTAGTTTATTAAAATCATTAATCGTAAACAAATTTTACTATTTTATATACGGTTTATTATTTTTCATATTCATCTTCTGTTGCGATGTGAATTTATGCTATACAAAAAACTTCGCGAATAAAATATAAACTCATTACGTATAATTTATACTTATGTTTGTATTTACATTTTTAATAAGTTCTGTGTTGATAAAAAAGGCATAGAATATATTCAGTACCAACTTGTGCCGCCGACTTCATTCTCGTTAAAATGTTTTGTTTTTGTTCCATATAACTATGTATTTTATTTGGATTACTTTAGACTGTTTTTTATTTTTAATTGTAATGTTGTTATTAGCGAATAACCTGTATAATCTTTTCAACGCTCTTAAGTCACTTCGCTTTCATTATATCTTTACTGCTTGGCTCTCATAGAAAAGTTTATGAACGTTACCTAGACTATATACTCTTAAAAGTCCTTCTTCTTGTAAAATTCTTGTCTAAATTAGTTTAGTCGTCTCGTAGACTAGTCTATACAAATAATTGGCACTTACATTTTTTATACGTATTTATTATAAGGGTGTTTCGAATTGATTCTTAAAAGTCTGGTAAAAAATTGAGTTTCGTTTTATTTGAATTTACGTTCGTAAAAATAAGTCGAACTAAATTATATTGAATTCATAATTTTCCTTTGAGTTCTTACTCTTGCTTTATAGTCCTAAAACTGGATAATACGATTCGTAAAAACGTTGATAATTAGTCATAAACTAGAATTGATCTTGAGCAATCTAACACTTTATTAATTAAAAATCTTATTATTATTTATTTTATTTTATATTATAACCTCTGCGTATGTAACATGGGTTGAATAACGTAATATAGAAAAATAATATGTATAAATTTAAAATATTTCAGTCTTCATTTCATATATTAAAAAGAATGTCACATAAATCAACCTCTTTAGTATGTAATCTTATTAGTTATATAAGATTATATATATATAATCTTTTGCCCACGGTTTGGCGGGCAGTAATCTCGACTCGACTCGGGTGTCGTCTCGCGCGCCCCCGTCAGGGGGCGCGCGGGGGGACCGCATCAGGGTTGCCCCTCTGGCGGTGGCTTCGCTCTCCCCCTGCGTTAGCAGGGGTGTCTAATGTTGAGGTGAGTGTCATCTTGTGATGACGCTGCCCCGTTTTTGTCCGTCTCGTTTTCTAGTGCTTTCTCGACCTCATTCTAGTCCCGAATGAAGTGTGCAGTGCGGCTTTCTTCTCATAGTTCAGTCTTGCGTGTTTTATTCGATCCCTGGTTTCCGCCTCGATAGCCTTGGCTTCTTCCAGGGAGGCTCTCTGTAGCTTGGCATCCTGTTCGCTGTAAATAGCCTCTGATATGGTACTTAGTTCTTTCAGAAGGGTTTCTATGGTGACCTCACTCTTTTCTTTGCTAGGTTTTCTCCTTTCTCTGGTCTTTCTGGTTCCCTGGGGGGGTGGGGGGTCATTGGCGGGGGCCATAAGGCTCGCCGGCGCCGTCTCCTCCACCATCCTTGGGGCCGGTTTAGGCTCTCTTTTTCGTCGCTCGGTGCCGGTCCGGGCCACGGTGCCGGCCCGGCGATTTCTTAGCTCGCGTTTAAAAACTTGGCAATTCCTTCTGTTGTTGGCAGTGTGGGCGCCTCCGCAGTTCGCGCAGGTCGCCGGTTCTTCAATAGGGCGATCGCATTGCCTTGCGTAGTGCGGCCCCCCGCACCGTACGCAAGCAATTTCCCTGTGGCACTGCTGTGACGAGTGCCGAAATTGCTGGCACCTGAAACATTGTGCCAGCCGGCGTTCTCCTCTCCAGGCTTCTATTTTGACTGGCAGTCTCAGAAGTGTTTCCACTGCATAGATGGCGGGCGTGAGCTCGGGCGTTCTTTTTAGGACGGTGTAGTAAACGCACCCGTTTCTACCACTCCGCCCGTTAATCTGTCGGGCGTGTTCGGCCTCGAAGCCTTTTTCTTTTAGGTCCTCTATTATTTTTAATGGGTCCGTCTCTCTCGGGAGGCCGCGGATAGCGACCTTGAGGGCTTGTCTCGGTTGGGGTGAGTATGTGAACCAACTCACCCCTTCTTGGATCTTGAGGTAGTCGCAAACTAAATTGTATTCTTCAACGTCACTCGGGATAAACCGGAGTCCGTTTCCGAAGGCTCGTACATTAGGGTTGCGACCGAGCATCCCTTCCAACCGTTGTAGATGCTCGACCCATTCGGGGAGGCTTTCCACAACGATCGGCGGGAGGTGTTGCTTGGCGGCTAAACCTTGTTGTGGTCTTAATGTTTCTTCGGCTAAACCTTGAGGTGGTCTTATCTCGACGGAGCTCGCTGATTGGCCGGATTTTTCCGGCGGCGGCGCTGTGATCGCGGCGTATGACAGCACATTCGCGGATGGCGCCACTGTGCGATCAGTGGTCTTGAGCTCGCGCGGTATAGCTTTCGCGGGTTCCGTACTCGGTACGGGGGGGGGCTGCTCGCGGGCAGCCCCTCGCGACGTAGCGGGCGCTGGCGTGGGTGCGACCGCCTGCGCCGCTGGTTTTCCGCGCGACATTGAGACTTCTTGAATCTTCGACCTTTTCGGGTCCGGAGATTGGACGTCTGGTGATGTCTGTGGCATGTTCTGTCGTTGTTCGGGTGTCTCGGTGGGGCCGGGTACGGTGTCGCTGCGCTTGCGGCGCAGTGCCCTACCTATCGGCCCGACTTGGCTATCCGGGATTTTCGGTGGCTTCAGAGTCCCTTTTGCGGCACGTTCAAGCGCCGCGGCGTCTTCGGTAGAAGGCTTCTTCCCCTCGTCCTCTGCCTCCTTGAGGCGCAAGTACAGCGCCATCCAGCGGGTCATCCCCACCGACAACGTCCGAGCTGAAATGAGCTCGGCGAGAGTGACAATATCACTCTCGTGAACGACTGCCGATGGGGACCCCCCCCCGGGCGACCTCTGTCGCGCCCCTGAGGGCTGGGAACTAGGAGCGGGCACGGTGGTGCGGTGTCCGGTGTGAATTGCGGTGGTCTTCGTATTTGCGGTCGTCTGGTCCGTAGGCAAAGCTGTGGTTGTCGAAAGGCATTCTGTTTGGCCCTGAAAAGGGCCTTTTTTGGTGGGTCTCGAGGCCGTCGCCGGCCGGGGCGCGGCGGCAGCGGGGCGCATCGTCACGCAGGACAAGCGGATCGCGGAACTCACGAAAGACGTCCTCGTGCGTATAGACGACGGAACGGTCTGGGCAGTAATCATTTTAACGTATTACATTTAACTTATCATTCGCGAATAGTACTTTTCTCTGGATTAAATGTACCCTGCGTCGTATTCTGTGCTCCTGGAAATGTGTATGCAAGTAGTTAAGACGTGAAAGCGTAACAAACAAATAAACTCACGTTCTCATTTATAATATTATTTTGGAAAAGAAAGCCTCGCTTGCTAATTTATTATTATATAGACCGGTTCTACTAACACAGCTACACTCAACCTGCGGTCCGCTGGGGTTTTATAGTTGGCCCAACTGATTATACTTTGTTTTCAATTATTTTAAATTTTGTGCCCTTCAGAAAAGCTATGAGCACGCTGAGTAAATTAAATAGATCCCAGATAACGCGTTCCTTATGATATAAGGGTTATATATATACCAAGCTTCTTTTATTGGACAACCATTTTTCAATACATTAATACGTGGATAATTTGAAATTACGTTTTTTTTTATTTAAAACCTAAATATTTGTATTTTGAGGCCCGCAACACCAAGAGTAAAACGTGTTTGTGACCCCTTTAAAAAAAAGGTTGAGGACCACAGTACTAACAGAACTAAAATATATACTGGTTTGAGAAGCGCATAATAATACAAGTTAATGCAGAAGTCGTTTTAATTTTATATCAAACTTATAGCTTAATATTTAAAACTGGATTTTGTTCGTTCCTTCGCTCTCTTCACATAGACCTCGGGACTATTATATTTTTTGTGGGCGAAAGATACCCTCTAGACGTTAATGCAAAATTTAATAATGACTAGTTGAATAGCTAAGGCGTGAAAGTGTAACAAATAAACTAATTTCGTATTAATACCATTAGTTAGGACTGTTGACGTATTTGCAGAGACGAACGTAGAAATAAAAATTCATATCAAATATGGTTTGCTTGTTAGTTCCGCTTATGGCACTTTAAAAGATAAAAATTTTATAAATAATATTACATTAACTCACTCGAAAAATTATGTAAGACTCTAGTATTTTTTTTTATTTATTTAGGAGCTTTTTTTGACTATATCAGCTCCATAGTAAACTTAACTTAATTTACACGCTGAATATCTTAGACTCTAGTATCATTATTCATAAGACGGTTAGTATGTAATATATATTAATAAACCTATTGTTCTGTCAGTACATGTATCTTTTTTAAATTTCGTGTTAGACATTTATTAATTCGATGCTGAATATGAGATGAAAGAAATGGTATTCACATGTCTAAATTTGACATAAAAATGGTATGATTGAACATAACTTAATTTTATACATAATTAGTATATGTCATTTCGAAATCAATGAGCTATATAAATAACTAGCTGACCCGTGCATCTTCGTCTGCACCAAATCGGTTATTACCGGTTTCAAACGCAAAAACTCATAAAATACTTAAAACCCGAATGCAGCGACATCTACCGTCTCTAATTGTGAATCCAAACTACCCAGCGACTCACTCGGGCATATACCCAGTTGGTATGTGAGAAATATTTTTTAAAATAAACCTAGAACCCGTTGCATATTTTAGTGACAGTTCTTTTTACACATATTCTTCAACTTTGTCGACATTATTGAAGAGAACTTTCTTTACAACCATTGTGGTTTGAATATCAATGAAAATGTTTCATGACATAGAGACAAACACATGCATCAATAGAGTTTAGCTTATTAGATTTTATGCTTTTAATTCAACTGATTGATAATTTCAGCATAGAAACGTCATGTTGCCGTAGCGCAAATATAACGTACTAGCTGACCCGTGCAACTTCGTTTGCAGCAAATCGGCTGTTACCGGTTTCAATTGTATTTTAAACGCATTAAAAAAAAAAACATAATCCCAGATTGCAGCTATACCTACCGTTTCCAATTGTGAATCCAAACAACCCAGAGACTCACTCAAACATACCCTGTTAGTATGTGAGAACTCTTTTAAAATACACCGAGAACCCGTTCGCAGCATCACCTACCGGGTCCAATTAAGATAAAATATAACCTACATATATTGGCGATAACTGTCTTCCCGATACCCTTTGAGTTACTCCTGCGCCACTCATCTCCGTACCCATTCACAATTAGCGTAGATCCCGCGACAGCGTCAGGGCAATAATTTTGCAGGCTTATAGATTATATTTCGCATTATCTTCTGACTAACTTCATCAATTAACATTTTCTACATTAAATTTCTATTTTGATTTAATTGTTTAACCCATAAGAAATTGTAAAGTCTACGTAAAATCTGCATCCACACGTAATCTTTTCAAATTTATTTTGCTTTTGTCATATAAACCATCTTTTTACCTGAGATATTAAACTTAGATATATGGTGTCGTAGACTTTTTCGTAAAAGTAATGAATATTTTTGCTATAGATTTTATTTTTTTATTCCAAACTCTTCAAGCAGCGCTCGCTATATTATAGATTTTTTGCCGAGATCAGTTACATTTCTTGTAATTAATTATTGAAAATATATATATAATATAATATATATTATTAATTATTTGCCATATTAAAAAAAATATATTGCTATAGCACAAAGAAAACTTTACCAAAAACCGTTAAGAATTTCATTAACTACAAATTTTTGACTTTTATCCGTTATCTTTGAGAACCCCTTGTGTTTTATGGGACAAAAAGTATCCTAGATGTTACTTTATAATATAAGTTATCACTGTGTCATGATTGGTTCAGTATTTCGGAGTGATATGTGTATACAGAAATAGACAGATCGACAAAAATTCTAAATTAATTATTTTTGGCTTCTATAACGAAAACAAAGTCTACCCCGATTATAATTTTCAAAAAATATTTAATTTACAGATTTGACCTTGTTACAGTTTTATTATATGTATAGATAATATCATAAAGTTAGTATGCTTGATCTCGCCAATATCAAGAAATACTGGTCCAATTTTTAAAATTTTTGGCTTTTATAATGTAAACAAAGTCTACCCCGATTATAATTTTCAAAAAATATTTAATTTACAGATTTGGCCTTGTTACAGTTTTATTGTATGTATAGATAACATTTTAAATTTTTTTTGCTTGAACTCGCTAATCTCAAGAAATACTTGTCGGATTAAAAAAAAAAGTGGGGTTAGATAGCTCATCCATCGAGGAAGGCTATATATAATATATATTACTACGCTAAGACCAATGGGGGCGGAGTACCGATGAAGAATGTTCCAAAATAGAGATTTTTCTCGGGTTCGGGGGCCAAATGTAACTATTACACGCGGATGAAGTCGAGGGCAGAAGCTAGTATGTTATATCGATGTATAAACTACTACCTTCCAAAGTTTCGTGAAAATCTGTCTAGTAGTTTTTGTGTAAATTTCTTCTCTTTTATGTTTTCTTAAAAGTAAAATAAACAGACATACAAATGTGATATATATGTAAAACATGGCCTAAATGTTATACCGGCGTATAAGCCACTACCATACCAAATTTTGTCAAAATCCGTCCAGTAGTTTTTGCGTGAATCCTGTACAAACGACAGACAGACAGACAGACAGACCGACAGACAGACAAAAATTTTAAAAACTATAGAAATGTGTTCTGCCTTTGATTGTAAACCCTCCCAGAGTATTTTTTCTTTAAAATATTTAATGTACAGATTTCGTCCCGTTAGCCTTTTATTATATGTATAGATTGTACATATGCATTATGCAGACCGACGAAAACGTCAGTTGGAATCTCAACGGTCACTTATTTTGTTATATGTTTTTTTAAGAAGCAAAAGGGGATGAAACATAGCTAAAATTTTTAGCTAATCTGTCTGCTATATTGTATGCACTAATATAAAAATAATATATATTATATAGAACAAAGAAAATTTACCAAAATCCGTCAAGAATTTTATCAACTACAAATTTTTGACTTTGGTCCGTTATCCTAGAGAACCCTTTGCATTTTAAGGAACAAAAAGTATTCTAGATGTAACTTTATAATATTAGTTATCGCTGTGTCAAGTTTTGTCAAAATTAGTACTTTCTGAATGATACGTGTTCACAGGGACAGACAGACTTACAAAATTTGTAAAAGGATTATTTTTGGCTTCTATATCGATAACAAAGTCTACTACTCCGATTATAATTTTCAAAAAATATTTAATGTCCACATTTAGCCTAGTTACAGTTTTATTATATGTATGTATAGACAATGTCTTAGTCAATTTAAATGCCTTTTTGTATGCAGAAAGTGTTTTTTTTTTAAATGAGTTTAGCCACTTTGCAATAGGGTGCGAGATATTTAATTTTAAAGACAATGTGAACGTAGACACAGTTCAAAGCTAGTCTATAATCTCGTTCGCTTTTATAACTTAAAACAAATGTTATTTTTTAAAATGCTTATAAACGTGAATTATGTAATATTGAAAATCGATAATTTCCACATGTTACTGTTTAGTTTAATATATATAAAAATTACTTAAAATATTTCTCTATAAAGAACTGAATACAACTTAACTTTGCCCTGAACTTGAAGCACAAATAGAAAACGTGCACGGAATAAATGCAACATAATACAAGGTTAGGTCTTAATATGGTTTAATAGAATCAATAAATAGTCCTGTGGACCCATTCAATTTAAACAGTACTAAGGTAGAAGAATGAGTCAGCCATACTAAGAAACGGCCTTTAACAGAGGTCGCAACACCTGAACACTTGGCATTATGACAAGTTGCATAATCCTCGGACGACTTTAGCTGAGAAAACAGGAAACCACATTTGAGTCACCAGTTATAAACAAATAATATAATAAATCTCTACGAACTCTACACTGCAAAGAGCACATGATTCATTTTATTACTGTTAAGTAAGTTTTGATCAGGTATTTATTCTCTTTTTTTATCCAGTTTTTAATGTTAAAATGTTGAAGAATTACTATTAAACAAAAAATAACAATTATTATAATAAACTAGCAAAAGCCCGCACCCTCGATTGTTTTTTTTTTCGAACTGACTACGCTATTAGCCTAGCAAGACTTTAACAGTTTCACCGGACTACACTCTCGATTAAAAAAATACTTAGGTCGCCAACATTCATGTTGATTATGACAAATGTTGCGATATAAATCGTTTTCTATCGTAATAAGAATGATTATCTAAAGGTTTCTTGGTGCAATTGTAGTAAGCTCGGAGATCACGGGTTTGACTTTATGGTGATGAGCGTGATTCTCTGTTCTATATCCGAATGTTAAATATCTATATTTTTTAGTGTGTTAGATAAATAATTCATTGCTTCAAAAGTACTTTTATTAAGTTTTAAATACATAGAAACAGACAATAGCATAGAATTCAACAGAAGACGCTTGCTTGTTTACGGTCAATCACAATATATGTGCATATTACATCACTTGTTTATTTACCACAATACAAACTCTGAACTCGATGACGTTGGTCAGAGTAACCATTTAAAAGTGGACGATTTAAATTCTTTAAAATAATAAAAGAGTAATTTTGACATACACCCAAAAGGATTATGAATATTTTACACGTTAGGTAATTAAGGTTAATTATTTAAATTATCAAGATCATGTTTAAAATTTTTTATCTATACTAATATTATAAAGAGGTAAAGTTTGTGAGTTTGTGACGTTGTGACGTTCTAGGGGGTAATCTCAGAAACTACTAAATCGATTTTGAAATTCTTTTACCAATAGAAATCCACGTTATTTGTGAGTGTCATAGGCTATAATACATCATCACGCGAAGTCTAATAGGAGCGGAGCAACAATGAAAAATGTTTTAAAATCGGGATATTTTTCCCTTTTGAGAGCTTCCGCTGCGTTTTAGCCCAAAATAACTATTCCACGAGTACGAAGTCGCGGGCAGAAGCTATTAACTAATTATATTATCTATACTAATATTATAAAGAGGTAAAGTTTGTGAGTTGTATTGGGTAATATCTGGGGAGTCGGAGAAAAAATGGTCGAACGAAAGCGTTTCTTAAGAACGCTGCCTTAACCATGAGAGATATATGATTGAGTTCTAGAGAAAAGTTGTAGCTTGATAATGCCTATTACCGCCCAACGAAGTGGGCACGGGTCGGCTAGTTTTTAATAAATGCATATATTACTTGTGTCAAGTTCTAATTCCATTACTTATAACATGACTCCACGGTTTTAGCCATTGAGTGAACTATTACAACGAATGTTTAAGTATTCAATTTTTAAGACATATTTATAATCTTTATTAACAGCTGTATTAATACCTCAAAATTTACAATTTTATAATAAAGTTAAATTAAAGGAAAGATATTGTAGATTACTATTTAGCATATCTGTAAACCGGTAAGATGTATTATTGTAAAACTGTTCTACAAAAAGCAATTGTTTCACGTGTGAAAATTCAGAAATTGTTTTAAATTCTTTCCATAGTATTTAGAACTTTACCTGTAAATTTTAAAAGCCTGGAGAAGTTTCACAATTTTCTACAAGACCGAAACCGAATCATTTGCTATTTAGTCTGAAATTAGAACAAATTCAGACTAATTTAACAATGTTAATATTCTGAAAATATTTTCTAGTTGTTTACCTTAACATAACTAGGTATGTGATTAAAAGTTGTAACAGAAACAAACATATATATATATAGTGAATGGACAACGTTTTTATTTTATTTTTGCATTGCCTCTTGCTACAAAAAAAATATATATTATATTTTTGTACTCAACAAGCTTTTATTTCTAACGAGTCACGGGTCGCGTGTCAAAAAGTGTGATTTTACGACACGGTGCTTTTTCGACAAAAAAGTGTATATAAAAATTCGCCAGGCATTTTATCTCTGAAATTCTGTCCATACAGCAAGCTCAGAACATTCACCTATGTAATTCTATACGTAAACCTGAATATTTACCTCTTTACACGGTTTCCAGCTTATCCTAACATTCAGAGATATCATCGAATGACGTATATTTTTATGAAAATGAATCTTAAAAAAATCTTTATTCTTTACATCTGCTCCTTAAAAATATAAGAATTCTTTTAACAATATCCTAAAATTTTTTTTCTATACTTTTAACTTGCTTTTTTTTAAAATAAACAGAAACCGTTGAATTTATACTTAAAATATCGCTGGACAAAATTGAAGGCCTACAAAATATTATTTTCTCAATTCTATTTAAAATTTTATGAGAAACTAGCGGTGCTCGCGAGTTTATCCGCGTGTAGCCTAATATAAAAAAACTGTGATTAATAAAATCATCTGAATGTGGTTAGTCCGTTTACTTATCTACTTTTCTCTCGTACTTAAGTCGCGTCGTCATTAAAATTACAATTACTTTTGATATAGTGAACCGAGTTTAATGAAACCATAACTAAATGTTACTCGAGGATATGCTCTGTAATTTTCATGGTGAGATTTATTGTGAACGTAGTGCCTTAGCAGTGACGCGTATCCATACCAACCAACAGACAGACAGACTTTACTAAAAATGATTGAAATATATTTTATTACTTATTCCTATTCACCTGCATCTATTTTTTTACAATAATCAAAAAAAACAGACACGTTACATTTACATTCTTATTACATGTATAGAAGAAGATTATACTTATAGGTGGAAGTAAAATATATAAAATAGAGTAGATAGATAACAAAGAACATACCATAATGAATGAAAGGTGGTCAATGCCTTTCACAATTTATATAAGATAATTAAAATAAATAATTCAGATAATATGTTAGAGTGAATAGAAGCGGCTTTCCACAATTTTCACTCGTATAATGAAGCATTAGTCATCTCGGCGAGTTTTTGCCGTTTTCCTTCTTTTAACTAATGGCCCTATTAGCATTTCTTAGACAATAATTTAATACTTCCTCGGTTCTCTCGGAAAACATTTAACAAATGGTGATATCATTTTTTGTATTTTGAGATTCACGTCCACTTTATATTTAGAGCATATTGAAAAATCAGGAAACTAATAAGACGATGAGTTAAACGCAGAAAATGTTAGAAGTGAAAACAGTTGAAATGAGAAATATTTTATTTGTAACTTGCGTATTAACATATTTAATTCGTTATGAGTGTATATATAGAAACTTCATAAAAAAATATTATTACAAAAGAAAGACAAGTAATCCAATATATATTAATAATAGAAAACATCCTCAAGAAAATCAAGAAGATCATCAAGAAATCCTATAATAATTTATGGACCATTTAATTTATATATCAATTATAGCTGAGGATATTTGATTGAAGAAGGCGTTACTTTGCAGAAATCCATAATTAAATATTATAGTGGACGTTACTTTGCACTTCCGTCTAGAATAGATTGGGCACTACCACTTCTCACTGCAACAAAAAACGTTTGATCTTATTTATCCGAGTGTAACTGAAAAAGTTTACCCAGGTAAACTTTTTTAGGTATAGTCGAATAAATAAAAGGGTACACTTTTTCAAGTATACTCGGATATATAAATCAAAGGTGTTTTGTTGCGGTAACATGTGGTAGCGGCCAATCTATTCCAGGCGGAAGTGCAAAGTAACATCCACTATAACATTTATAGCTGAGAGACCTTATTACATAAATAAATAATATCACCGATTACATAAAGAGAAATGTGACATTATGATTAAAAATTAACAATAAAAATAACAATATAGGGGACAACTTATTAAATCAAATTATATGTATGTAGATTGTAGACACATATATTACTAACTTTATCTGCCATTCCGCTCACGTGAATTGCAATTTCTATTCAAACCAATTCTGTTGATGATCGGTTAATTAGAAATTAATTCACCACTTGATGGCGCGTTATATTAAACAGATAGCATAAAACTCTCTCCGTGAAGAAACCGTTAAGTGTGACAACTTTTACGACAATAGCTCAAACAATATTTGAGTTTATCGATGTCAGTTATACATCAATAACCATGTTATATCTAGATAGCTGGTTCTAGTAAGTTTCGTTGAGCATTAAAAAAATAACAAAAGGTCAATCGACTGCAAAAAATCTCTAGAATCATCTACGAAAACTTCTGCATCGAATAGTCTCGGTTCTATGCCGATACGTTTAGTTTTGACGTGATTAACTCTCAAAGGAACTGTATTTTCATTATTATATAGATAGATACATAGATGAAGATAAAAGAGTTCAGGACATTCTCCACCTATATTTATATAAAAGATATTATTATTATAAAATTATTATTATTATTATTAAAGATATACTGGCTATTGAAGAGTCTTAATCTTTAAAAAAAACTAGAAACAGTTACTGTTTTTCCGTACCATCAACTACATTTAATTGTAGCCCGGTGTAGCTGTAAAGGACCGTCAGCTCAATAGCGTGTTCAGTTCGAAAAAAAAAAATGTTTAATATCATTATCATCATCATTACATAGTATAAAACAAAGTCCCCTACCGCGTCTGTCTGTCTGTCTGTTCGCGATAAACTCAAAAACTACTGAACAGATTTTCAAACGGTTTTCACCAGCGGATAAAGTGATTCATGAGGAAACGTTTTAGTATATAGTTTGTCAAGGATTTTTTTATAATCAAGGCGGAACAACTTCTACCGGGCCCGCTAGTATTTCACTAAATTGAAAACGAATGCATAATGCCGTATTTGTATACGCTCGAAGCTAACGTAAAAGAACAAAATTCATGAAAATTATATGCAATGTATATAGCGGTACACTGTTGGGCAATAAATTATCCCAATACACATAAAATAAATCTTATTAGTTTACGAAGAAATGCAATTGTACTAATCATAAGTCGATATAAACTCAATATTCAATAATCTCACTACCAACGCGTGATGAAGCCTGTCAATCATCGGCCCTTTCCTTTTTGACCCTTCTAAATCAATTACGTCATACATAATACGATGATATAATATATGATAAACTTGAGGAAATGGAATGTACATTATTCAACATACACGAACCACAATATTGGATTTTAATATTGATATCGCTAGATTGGTATCGCTTGAATGCTGTGTTCGGAAAATGTGAAGCCTCCAAATTGTGTGGTGAAAAACATGTTGGCAGCCAACTCTAGATTTAATATCGTGTATCGCTGAATTCCATTCAATATAATAATGTAACATAGCTGTTTTACTGAAACAATGACCAGAAATTATGTTAAAATTATTTTTGAGACTTTTTAATCGTCCCCGCGTCAATCGTACATACAATTTATATGTTTCGAAAACTTTGATTGAGATTACGCTTTCTTCTGTAAATAATTACCTACTGTTTTTATTATACACTAGCTGATAGCCCTGACTTCGTTTGTATTCTTTATTGACTTAACAATATATTCTATGCATAGAAGGAAGAATAACAGAAATAACAAAATTTAGTTAGAAGGTATACTTCTTTGGCGTAACAAGATAAAAATCTTTTCAAAAATTTTATCTTTCGCCTTATTCTACGTTTGTAGAAAAAACGACACTTATAATAGAAAAAAGGTATTTAATACATTGAAAGTTTTAATACAAAGAAATACAAACAACAAATACAAAGAAACAAAATGTTGACTATAGCTAACCTCAGGGTTCGTGACGGTGTGCGCGCACATCGTAAAAATTTACTCTCATTATTTCTCCCTAACGCGCCAAAAGAAGTATAACTTGAAAAATATACTTTGCTTACAAGATATCTTCAGACTTTTATAGAACTTATAAATTGTTTAATAATTATCATTTTCGTCTTTTTACTAATTTTAATAAAGTCATGCGGGCGAACGATACTTTTCCAATTGAAACCTTATGAACACGACGTCAAGACTGTTGATATAAGGCAGTAAATAGACCTTTTGAAATAAAACTGTGTACAATTCTAAACCAATATATATAAATAATATATAAATCAATACAAATAATAAAAATGTATACTATAAAATACAAGTTACAGAACATAATAAACTATATTTCTGTTTTACAGGTTTGATTTTTTTATATAATTTCGTATGGAGTAAATTCATTATTTTCCGAGATATATAGGATATTTCATAATTAAATTTGAGTTGGAAGGCTGTAAGTTACCAGCAAAAGCATGTGACGAGTGAGTTCGTGCTTTGAATTTGTAATGGCTATACTGGGTAAAATAAATCCAATTTGTGAACATCAACAATTTATTTTAATTTTTTTTTACTTCTTTCCTGCAATCGATTTAATATTTCTTTAATGTCGTACCTTTCATATTTAATTATTGTATTTCTTGATACCTTTTTTAATCCAAATCACGTAATTTGTTTCAATGAAGTTATAATAACATTAAAATATCCAGTCATCAGATTACTCGAAGAAAATGACGTTGATTAAGATTTTCAACTCTTCGTTACTTATTCACTATCGTCGAGGTTTGAAAATTTTTGTATATTATCAATATATATTAACTTTTAATTACTCAGTAAAATACGATAATGAAAATAATTATGTACTTTGAAAATAAAAGTCTATGTGCCAACTTATTTATAATTACTTCATTAAAATTATTAATAGGCTTACATTGTAGTGTCGTTGTAATTAAGATGTCATCGTTTACTATATATAAAACTTATTAAAAATATATGAAACATGTATATCGTAGATATAGTTTACTCGGTTGTTATGTAACTAAAACGGTAATAGTAATATTTTAACGAAGAATTACTTTAGTATTATTTCCTTGACACGCGGTAACAATTACATACTACATCTATAACGTTGATTTTGTATTATTTTCGTATTCGGTTTTAGTAGGTGGTAGAGTCATGCTGAAGCTATTACTGGTTTCAGCATAAATTGGTCGGCTCGCCCGAGGTACTACCACCCTCTCACAGATACACCGACGTGAAGTAACAGTGCTTGCATTGTTGCCTTCCCTTACCCATCTCCCCTCCTCCTCCTTCTTTAAAAGGCCGGCAACGCACTTGCGACTCACCTGGTGTTGCTAGTGTCTATGGACGGCGGTGGTCACTTAACAACAGGTGACTCGCATATTCGTTCATCCCCTATTAATAAAAAAAATAATTAATCAGTCTAAATTATTAACACGTATCTTTTAGTACTTTATGTCATATTTATCGACTATATCGAATTTCAGAATCATCATCTATAGTAATGCGTCCTTATACTTATATAGCAAAATAACTTTTCCATTTCAACAATTGGCGTATCCAATATACAGTTCTAACCGGTCTCAATACTTGTGATACAATAGACCGGGCCGCACACTCACATGAAACTGTGAACGTTTCTCAGTTAACCCTTAATCGAATTCGCTCTTAGCTTACTTTTAATTTATTTGCGTTGGCATTCCCACTTTAATGTCGCCGCACGAACTCCCAGGGTTATTTAGATAAATAACCAATTACCTCGATACGATTTAATCTACCGTCAGCTGTAGATGTGATCTGGAATTTATAACGAAGCACAAAAACACATAAAATGCGAACCAAATTTTAAACAGTGAATTAATATCCATTTGGTCACATGTTCTGTATTGAATGTCATGCACCTACATAATCTAATTAAATGTTCAAATGTTTAGGTCAATTTGCAAAAATGCTCAAAGCGTTTATAACTTTGATTAAACGCACCGTGTTTACGCAACAATCGATTTGTAAATATATGAAGTTCCACATAGGGGCGTGATCA
The DNA here is from genome assembly GCA_036509395.1 of Antheraea yamamai. NCBI lineage: Eukaryota > Metazoa > Arthropoda > Insecta > Lepidoptera > Saturniidae > Antheraea > Antheraea yamamai. The sequence continues at coordinate 11,416,883 of AP028432.1, forward strand.
CATCACAATCGGAATAGCCAAAACGATTACGTGAACTGGAAGGGCGAGCCGTCACTAACCCCATTTGTACAAATTGACCGACTAAACATACAGACAATCGACTCTTTACTCTCTCATGACTGTACACCTACCAACATAGATATAGATTGAAGAATATATTTTAAGAAACATAATAAATATCAATTTAAAGACAATAGTTAAGTAAACTTTATTATAGCCCTTTCCTATTTCCGTGTTCAACGGTTTGAGGAAAATAAACTAAACGGAAATTACATTTTTGCTCATCCCTGCTTAAATAAATTATTTTTAAAATATCATTATTATTATTTAGTATAAAACAAAATCCGCTACCGCGTCTGTCTGTCTGTTCGTGATAAACTCAAAAACTATTAAACGGATCTTAATGCGGTTTTCCTCAGTGGATAAAGTGATTCATGAGGAACGTTTTGGTATATAATTTGTCAAGGCTTTTTTTTTAATAATCAGGGATGGACAATTGTCTGCCTGACCCGCTAGTTCATTTATAAAATGTATTTTAAACAATTTATAGATAGGATATCCAGCTCTAACGTTTGTTTAAAAATAAGGTTTAAGTTCAAAATCAGCTGGTTTATTATTTCTAAACAATACATCTTTTATTTCATTCTGGGGACAATATATCCTTTATAAGCTGGATAGAGTTAATTTTAGTGGAATATGGAAATAGTAGTAACTTTTGAACCTATTATCGGGGGTCGACGCTTTTACAACGTCAGGCGCTATCTAGATATAACCGAGTCGGTCGTATTCGATTTTATGACTTTTTAGTTATACAGCGGAGATCCCAAATATATGTACTTACTACGTACATATGAATAACGAGTTCTACAATTAAATTAAAAATATAGTAATTCAAACAGCCTAGAATGTCTTTCAGAATTTATGTTTTAAAGAATTGATTAAAGAATATTGACGCATATTATATTATTTACTACATTGTTAAAACCTGATATGAAATTACATTATATTTCCTTTTTGATAAAAAGAAAATTGAGTTTTATCTTAGCTAATTGGTAATAGTATACAACCAATGATATTATATGTGTACCTTTTACTTATAGTGTATTCTAATGTCTTTGTCAAAAGAGTTGTTAGAGGATATTTACTTAGCAATAGAGAAATGAATATAAGTAAAACCATTGCATTTTAATATTATTTTTTATCCTCAGTTTGTAGGTTGAAGTATATTTACCGAAATTATAAAATAATTATATACGATTAAATGGTAATTTACTATCATAACGTATTAATTAAAAGTTATTGAATCGCTTTTTATATTAACCGTTTTCTTAATCAATTCATATATACATGAAATTCTGTGAGTTTTTTTCTTTTTATATCAAAGGAGGCAAACGAACAGGTGAGTCACCTGATGTTAAGTGGTCACCACCGTCCATAGACACTAGCAACACTAGGGGTCAAGTGCGTTGTCAGCCTGTGTATGGGGGAGGTAGAGGAGAAAGGGAAGGGGAGGGAAAAGGAGCTGAGCCCTCCGTGCTTTCATTGACCGAACGAAAAGCAACAATGCAAGCGCTGTTACTTCACGTCGGTTTTCTGTGAGAGAGTGTCGGTACTACCCCGGGCGAGTTTACGTTTAGTAGTTTATGAGTAGTCAAGATATTTCAGATATATTCCAAAGCATATTGAAATGAGAAATACATAGAAATCACAATTGTACACACTTTTTAATCAGTGTGTGTTCATACGTAGTAAATTCTGCTTTCAGGTGAATAAATGTTCGAGGATGTACCTTTAAAAGATGCTTATGAAGGATTTTCGTTTTATTCCCAGCTGTGTGGAGGCCGGGCGCACCGTCGCCACCGCCTGCTCCGAGTGTCGCGCGCAGTCCGGGCGCTCCGCCCCCGCCGCCGCCGCCACCCGTCTGGGTGCCCGGCAGCGCGGGCGCTTCACCCCAAGCCCAGCGCAAAACCTTCCGCCCAGTGCATTTTGAAGAAACTCCACCCAGCCGTCGCAAATTTGGAGTAAGTACATACAGAACGGTAATTAGGTATTTTGTGTGTACTCGCCTAGCTAACAACGACTCTAAGTTAGTAAGTACAAAACAACTGAGCGCATCACTTATGGCTCTTAAGAGCCGTTCACATAAGGATTAAATAAGGATATTGAAATAACAACAATAATAGTCTACTAAAGTACATGAGATAATCCTTTATAATTCTTTAATTTTGCTTAATATTTTTAAAATAAAATTACACAGAATTAAATTGTACAGAAGATACCGAGTATGTGTGAATTTTAAAATATGGTGTTATTTATTTTCATATCTCAAAATATATAGTGTTTATCAACAAATATTAAACGTTGATAATGTTCCATATTTGTGTGTAGATACCTGAAAATGCCAGCGTAAATATTGTATTTATAAATCGAATGTATTCGTTAATAAAAAATGTGATACAAGAAAAAATTGTAAATGGTAACTTAAAGGAATTGACGTTTATGATAAACTTATATCTCATTTCTTTAAACCATATCTTTTATATTATCATTGTATAAAATAGACAGACATGCAACAACATCGTTCATTACTTTACAGAATTCAGAACAAAACGGTGGCACGAGCGGATCAGAGAGCGAAGGACGTCTAAAGACATCGCATAGCGCACCCGTTACAGGGTTCCATACTTTGGGAAGTCCATCGGTGAGCAGTCGCCTGCCGCGTGCACCGAATCCTACAGTCACCTTGCTTCAAAAAGCTAGAGGTAACATTACTTATTGTTACGTTCGTTATTTATCACGCTACACTTGAGGACCGATCCTTCTCTAGGTTTAGCGTGGTTACCATCACAGATCATATCATCATTTAACATAAGTACAAAAAAAAGAAAAGTTGAAAAGTCTGTAGCGTTCACCCTTAGCAGAGTTCGTGTACTTGGTTGTTAGATTAGGTAATTTGTGAAAAGCATTTTTTGTAACGATAGAATAGCCGTGTGTAAAATTGAACTTTCTATATTTAGTATAAGGTCCCACGTCATATACTCCAATAAGCGTTTTTGAAGTCATACTTCTTTTGGCGCGTTAGGGAAAAATGATGAGAGTAAATTTTTACGATGCGCGCGCACACCGTCACGAAAACCCGACACCCTGAAGTTAGCTATAGTCAACATTTTGTCTCTTTGTATTTGTTGTTGTTATTTCTTTGTATTAAAACATTCAATGTATGAAATACCTTTTTTCTATTGTTAGTGTCGTTTTTCCTACAAACTTTCCTACAAACTATCTTAAGGCGAAAGATGAAATTTTTGAAAAGATTTTTATCTTGTTACGCCAAAGAAGTATAACTTCTAACGCGTGTACATAAGTACACACACCTTTTTTTCATATTACTTTTATTTCCCCCAATTACCCTGCAATCTTCGCAAATTTAATTTCCACTAGTAAATATATCCAACAAACTAGCTATTCTGACAACTCTAAGAGGCTATAAATATATTTTTTTCAATTATAAAGGACATTATATAGATTAAAAAGGTTTCATTAAACGAAAGGGTTACATAGAGATATTAATTAAATAAAGAAAACTCTGTAAATTGTTTTACAGAATTTAAACGTTAATTTTCGTTTGATTGTAGTCGTATTGTATACGTTTGTTTGTCTCTACGTACAAAGCTAGGTATCTCATTAAACATACGCTATCAACGCAATAAAGTCAAACATTTTCATTGCCGGAATATATAGCGTCGTATTTCTAGACATACGTAACACTGAGATTAAAATCGCGTCGTAGCTGTACAATATTTGTTTAATATTAAAACATTTATGGGTAGTCGACCAACTTCTTTTGCTCAAAATGATATTAATCATAGAACAATCTGACACATTTCTGTTTTTTCTAAATCTTAATATATATATTTCTTGTGTGCGTGTGTATGTGACTGAACTCCTCCTAAACGACTGGACCGATTTTGATGAAATTTTGTATGCGTGTTCCAGTGGATCCGGGAATGGTTTAGATTCACAATTGGACCCGGTAGGTGGCGCTGCGGTTGAATTTTTGATTTTTTTTTCTATTATCAAGGCAGGACAACGTCCGCCCGGCCCGCTAGTTCTGTATATAATTCTTCGTTTAATGAGATTTTGAAATAAAAGATACGCGTATGTATATATTTATTATCACTATTTATTATTTATTGATGTTCCATGTCATATTTTGAAGTTACACTTCTTTTGGCGCGTTAGGGAAAAATGATGAGAGTAAATTTTTACGATGCGCACGCACACCGTCACGAAAAACCGACACCCTGAAGTTATTACGATGCGCGCGCACACCGGCACGAAAAACCGACACCCTGAAGTTAGCTATAGTTAACATTTTGTTTCTTTGTATTTGTTGTTTGCATTTCTTTGTATTAAAACTTTCAATGTATTAAATACCTTTTTTCTATTGTTAGTATCGTTTTTTCTACAAACGTAGAATAAGGCGAAAGGTAAAATTTTTGAAAAGATTTTTATCTTGTTACGCCAAAGAAGTATAATTTCTAACGCGTGTACATAAATACACACACACTTTTTTTTTAACAATACATAATTTCTACGTATATTCAATGTACAAAAATGATGGGAAAAGCTATAAAGTTATGCATAGTTTATGCTGATTTTATTCTGTTTTTGTTCTAGTAAATTCAGAATAATTAAATTTCCATCAAATCTTTTTGGACAGTTTACATACGAGTGTGCCAGAAGTGTCTAATATTTTAATTATTCTTAAATAAATTAATAAATATGAGATAACACTTTAACACACTGATATTTAATGCCCGTCGAAGCATTTATTTTACTTAACACCTACACGCCATACAAAAATCAGTCACTTGCGTGAATATAACTCGTAGTCCCCTAGTCTAATAGAAGGGCTTATTACAATTAATCAATAATTTAATTTATTACGTTAATAAATTAAATTATTGAGAACATGCATAACTAATATGACTAATGGTCCTCCAGTGGTCGTAATTCAACCATAGTTCATTATTTTTTTAAGTTCTAGTTGTACTCAGGTTTGTTTTCCCAATAAATGTACAAATATTCTAGATTAGTAGATAACCAAATCGTGTGGTATGACGTTTAGAGATTTATTACTAGATGCGTCGACTCGGAGATACTTTTTGATAGCTACTAATAGAAAAAAAAATAAAGGAAATCAGTTGACAAACACGAGGAAAAGATACTGACCTGTTTTATATTCGCCTGTTTTCACATAACTTCGGCCAAGTTTTTACAAAATAAAATAACATTAAGAATACTTCAAACTACAGTCACATCCCCAACATCTTTAACAATAGCAATGAAAATCCTTCGAATCGCAACTCAAGAGATAACTAAATCAGAACTCTTGATGTCGGTATTTCCACCTCGCCTTCCCGATTGAATAGGTGGAAATGTGAAAAAGGTGTGTCACGTTATAACGAACGCTGACGAGGGTCAAACGATGTCATTATGAAACTTTAATATTGTACGAGTGGAGATGACAATTTTCCAGTAAACGAATTCCTGTGACGTCTTGTAAATGATAAAACCTTTATAATATAGTTAGATTGATTTTTATTCTTACTTGGTAGTAAAAAAGAAATCACATTGACCGAGCTTTCTAGGGGGTAACTTAGCGAATAAGTTCTACGTCGTAATTTACTGATGATTTACCTCAATTTTTTTGGCAGGCTGCAAAATGAAATGTGTATCATTACAGTATTTTTAGATACTGTATATATACTTCTATTTTTAAGTAACATTGATTGTGCATTTTTCTCATGTTAGTCAGTATAAAATATTGGAATATATGATATAGATATGGGAAGTATTATTCAACTAATTTGTATGTAAAATTGTATGTATTTAAAATTACACCTTTCTGTAATATGTAACGTCTCGTAAACATTTTTAAGATAACATGAAATTTCTACTTTCCAGACGGCCATATCACTCGAGGCACAAGTTATCTTCAATCCGAGAGAGACAGCGCACGCTTACCCCGGGATCGCCCGTCACCACCAAAGGGTGATCCAGGTATTTTTTTTTTAATTGACTACGCTATTGACCTGACGAGATTTCACAGCTTCATTGGACTACTAGGGCGAACGCTTTAGGTACTTCTCGGCTTGGGTACAAGCTCAAGTGAGCCAAAGTGGCTTGGGCAATGTTGCCTTGGATGCAATACCGCGAATCTGTCTAAGCTAAACTAAGCTAGTTATTTATACATATAAGAATTCGTTAGGCCTAAACGTGTACCGGTATGTGTGCTTCACGAATTTAAACATGTATTTCGTATTTAATAACTAGTCTAAACTAAACTCACCCAGTTCAAAAACAAATTATAGTACGAGTGTAGTGTAATAGCTGTAGTGTTAATAATAATTTCCAAATATTATAGTGGATGTTACTTTGCACTTCCGTCTGGAATTGAGTAACCACTACTACGTGTCACTGCTAGAGAAAGTGTTTTTTACTAAAAACAATATAAAGAAAGAATTAAAACCGCATTCCTTGGTTGAACCTGACTTGCAGTGACACGCAGTAGTGGTTACTCGATTCCAGACGGAAGTGCAAAGTAACATCCACTATAATATTTAATGATGGATTTCCTCAAAGTATCGCCTTCTACAATCAAAAACAATTTCCAATTTATCAATCAATTTCAATCAATACTTCTACTAATGAAATTTACATATAGCATACGCTCCCACGTTGCAGCATACAGCATTCCGTGATTATCCAATGTATATTTAATAATCAAGCAGTATGTTAGAGACCTGTACCCAAATCGATACATCCCTACTTCAAAAAAAATATTAAGCTAATTGAAAATATAAGGGCCACCAAGATATATACAATACGTAACTTACCCTATGAAAACAGCGCCTCAAAAACCTTGGTCTTATCACACTAGAACAGCGTGGGCAAAGGAGCAGGTTAATCGAAACATATAAAATCCTCACTGTGATTATTACGATGTGCCCAGCCTTAAAGATATTTACAAGCTGAATGACTGAAGGAATGATTTTTTTTTATATTTCAGTGCATGCGTTACGTAAAGAATACGCAAGTGAAAGTGAGGTGGAAAGGAGCGACTACGAACGTGGGGGCATTCGGAAAATGGCTGATGCTCAGAAGAAGGTAGAAGGAATCGGACCGACTACTAAAGACGGCATACCTGTCGCACTCAGATCTGTAAGTATAATAATAAAAACATTTAGATTCCGTGATAATTTTAACAGAAAAATACATACATACAATACAGACAATTAAATTGTTATTTTCTATCTATGTAAATAGAAGTGGATGTTGGTAGGTACTATATAAATAAAAACTTCATTAATGTATAATCGAATACTTTTAAATTTGGCACGCGTAAGTGTTTTTTCATAGAAAGGATTTTTATACTACCCATTTTACTACAATAATTCGTTAATAGATGGCGCTGCAGCACATCAGCTCGTGTACTGTTCAATCAATTTCTCAAAATTACTCAACTATTTATTTAGAAATAAATAGTTGAACTCAAACGATAAAAGCAACAAATAATCATACCCAGGTGTATGTTGAAAATATAGTTCTATGAGGTTCAGTTAATTACTAAATCTATTGGCATAGTACCTACTATGAGTATGCGATGCAGAATGATAAATTATGAAGAGATGGTTCCAGGATACTTATTTTTTGGATTCGATTGACCCCTGGTCATTTTTTTTATTGTCAAAACAAACGGGTGGTAATCCGTTAGTAACAAATAAAGAGAAACCCGTGCAGGATGATTGGGCATCACTTGAAAAATACTAAATGATTATAAAGGAGTTTTCCGATAGATATCAAATATAACATATAAATCCATGAAAGATCTTGGCTACGAATCATTACGCTTTGCTATTATAACTAAGAAGGAATTATAGAAAAAATGACAGCCAAAAGCAACCTTAATACAGTTAAAACAAGCAGATCTTTATATGACAATGATGGCAAACAATCCCGAGGTCCATCTGATTGTAAAGCATTAATAAAACCTATAGACGCTTGCAGCACCAAAAGCATAATATACCTACACGTTTACAACAATAAAACTGAATTCACATGCACGAAATTGCGTGCATGAGTTACTTTAGATTAATTTGAAGTATATTAAATTAACACGAAATCAAAAATACAATAAAAATAAAAACAAGTTTCTTTATATTCTTTAATCTTTAGCGTCTGACCATAAACCTCATAAACGCTAAACCTAATGGGGAGATTGGCTCTCAAGTGCAGCTACCGGTACACGCCAACAGATTTTTGGAGACAGATTTTCAACCTCAGGATGGTAACTAACCAGGCGGATTTAGAATAAGCCCTACCATACTATGGTTTCGTCACAATGTTCACCGAAAGCTCGGACACAGTTACAAGGATTCGAACGTAGATCGGTCAACACGGTACATTTATAACCGAATGTTGATTGTGATTGTGATGTGGATTAAGCGGTCACTTCGCTGGTGCCATCGCATTGAGTGTCACAAATTCCGAATACTATTATATATAGAACAATTAATTATGTTACGCACAAAAAAATATTCCGAATCTATCAATTATCTGTTTGTTAATTACCACGCGACGACGAGTTTGATTGCTAGTGCTGAAGACGTATATAATAAAGAATAATAATCTTCATTTAAAAATAACAATTATCTATACCTTCATTACATAGTATAAAACAAAGTCCCATACCGCGTCTGTCTGTCTGTCTGTTCGCGATAAACTCAAAAACTACTGAACGGATCTTTATGCGGTTTTCACCAGTGGATACAGTGATTCACGGGGAACGTTTTGGTATATAATTTGTCCAGGATTTTTTTATAATTAGGGTGGGACAACGTCTGCCGGGCCCGCTAGTAGTAGTATATAATTGTAATTCATATAGTCAGTAAAATACAATATTTAATTGGGACGGTTATCTGTATGATAGTAATAATTATGTGATAACGTGATTAAACTTGATAAATGAAATTAATGACCGTACTTGGACACCTTATATTATGATTGTAATCAGAATTATACTGTGACAATATTTGCTCTATGTCATTTAAGTGTTTCACATTCCAATGAGATCATCATATATTAAATAAATTTTATTCGCAGATGCGAAAACATTGAAAGAATGCCTTATAGATAATGCTGTATGGATATGACAAACACAAATTGTATGTGATATTTACAGGAAGTAAAAGATCCTTCAAGGTGGTACAAAAAGATGTACGACACTATACATAAGAATAAATACGACGGTAAGTAGAATGTAAGACATTTAGTTACAAATATACAGAGGAATCTCGGTACAACGAACCTCGATAAATGGAAAATATATACAAACTCTATAGAAATCCCTGTTCTCTGCAAGCTCCAGTACTTCTATTATTCAGAGTAGGAACCCTTGACAAGTTGAAATAATCAGTATTTCCTTACAAGGTATTTCAGTACATATTTTCTAAATATATTTGTCCTATCTGTCTCGAAAATATCAACATTTGATTGTAACATGTCAACAAAACTAAACGAATAAGCTTTTAGTAAATTATTATTATATCATTTACTCTTATAATATTATAGATAAAAGAGATAATAAACAAGAATTTAATTTTTCTTTTAACTCAAAATGAGAAGAATAAAACGACACATCTCCAAGTGGAATATTTTTCTATGAAAAAATCTTTAAAAACCTCTATAACTCGAATTATTTCGCGTCTCCTTTGAAGTTCGGCTTACCGAGATTCTACTGTATGACATAATGAATGTTTCGATGTTGTCTGCTTACTTAGATATATGTATTCTTTTTCAGACGATTATGTGACTATACGGTACAAAAACCGCCGAGGTGATTATAAAAGTCTTTCCAAATTTATTTTACAAAACGGTGGTTGTATAACTCCACGTCGAATTGCATATAGAGTTCAATAGCAGTTAGTGGCTTTTACAGCATTTGTAAATACACTTGGCTTTTCATGTTAATCATATCATAAAAGTGAGTTAACCTTTGTCGGCATTGTGATGTCGCCCTTTTCATTAAAATTAATACAATCAATATTTATAATAACAAATAGGACGTAGACGAATATTCCCTTTAAGATTAAAAATAAATTGGAGACGTCATAAGATACAGAATCAAGTTACGGAATTAAACTTACATATTATTCTTATACACCTAACCATCTTGTAATGTTCAATGCCCCATCAATATAAATAACAAAACTTAATCGAGAAACAAAATTTCTATTACATTAATTTTGAAGCAGCATTTCAATAAATATATATATATATATATATATATATATATATATATATATATATATATATATAAACTTTCGTGGAATGTTTCGGTAAATCAGATTTAATTTCCATGAAAAATAATCTACATTATCAAGTTCTACTTTCAGTCCGGCAATTAATATATTCTCGTCCAAATAACATGGTACTTTTAACATTTAACGTTTTAATAAAAACATAATCAACGAGTTAACTTGCATATACAACATTAATTAACAACATAGAATACTAATAATACTTGCATATAATTAAATATGATAAAACTTGCATAATAATAGTGCTGGTTCATTAAAGCGTGTAATATCACTAACTTAATTAATGAATAACATTCAAGGGAACTCAGAGTTTCAAAGTTATTCTAATGTAACCGTAATTTTGTGTTTATTTTTAATTTATATCGTCACTAGACGCCTTACGTCACACAACGAAGACCGCTAAGCGTTCTAGAATCATCGCAAGATTTATTTGAGTTTCTACATATATTTTTGTAAGATAAACTTGCATAGAGTTAACTAGATCATCATCATATTATTTAGCTAATTAATCCCATCTTACTTTTAGTCTGTAATCTGTGGTGCACCTTGTGGGAAGACACAGATTATCTTATCATTATTATGTATGAAGAAGTATATTTTAGTGTAATGCAAAAAGAGATGTCTGCATATTTCAATAAAAAATGTATTATAAATTAATTAATCTGGTCTGCTAGATATCAACTAAATTCAGCCCTCGTCAATCTTTTTGATCGCTCTGAATATACAAGTGTAGAACAGTTTTAGTTTATGTACGTATTATATTATACTAGCGGGCCCGGCAGACGTTGTCCCGCTCTGAATATAAAAAAAATCTTGACAAATTATATACTAAAACCTTCCTCATGAATCACTTTATCCATTGGTAAAAACCGCATGCAGATCCGGTCAGTACTTTTTGAGTTTATCGCGAACAGACAGACAGACAGACGCGGTAGGGGACTTTGTTTTATACTATGTAATGATATATAACATCGAGATACCTTAATGATAAATAAAAGTCCATTTCAGATTTCTATAATAATATTTTTACTTTGTTTTGTATTAGAGATGGCAGAGCCACACTGAAGCTATTACTGGTTTCACAATGAATGGGTCGGCTCGCCCGGGGTAGTACCACCCTCTCGCAGAAAACTGACGTGAAGTAACAGTGCTTGCGTTGTTGCGTTTCGTTGGGTCAGTGAGAGCGCCGTAGGCCCACCTTCCCTCTCCCCCTCCCCTCCCCCTCCCCAAAACACAGAGTGGCAACGTACTTGCGACTACCCTGGTGTTGTTAGTGTTTATGGACGGCGGTGATCACTTAACATCAGGAGACACACCTGTTCATTTGCCTCCCTTAAAAAAAAAAGTACTCAAAGTTAACAAAAAGATTGACGAGGACTCTAGATAAATGTTTTGTATATTAATAAGCTCATCTTCTTAGGCCACCCAGAGCGAGTATCAAGCAACAAATCACAGTATGCATATTTCGACCCTCGCTCGGGCTATCTGAGCGAGCCTGAGGGCGGACTCAGTCGACTCGGTTCAAGCACGTGGAGTGATGCATACGACAGCGATATTGCAACGGGCCCCAGGCGACGTACAGCTTCGGTTCAAGAAGATAGACGTAGCGACATCACCACGACTTACTTACCTAGTAATAAGTGAGTTTGAAGGTTTTGATAATATTAAATTTCATTCGCAAATTCACATTCTAGATGTCTATTTCCTTTACGTCGTACATTTAACGAAACAAATCAATTAGCGTTACATTCATTCGGTGAGCATAATGTCCATCATAATTACCCCAATAAAAGTTATCTACCAAGAATTTGCTTAACCACAATTGTCAAATAGTAGCAATTTATTTTTACAGATAGAATGTTTTATGAAATGACTTCCCGATTCCCACGACTTCGTCTGCGTCGTTTATCATCTCAATTGTTTTGTTATATTTCAAAGGCAGCTTGAGTTTTTCCAACATTTATCGTTATATTTTAAACAATTTACAAAAAAAAGACATAAACAATTATATACCTAAACCTTCCTCGTGAATCACTCTATCTACTAATGAAAACTGTCTGAAAATCAGCTCTGTAGTTATTGAGTTTATCGCGGATAGACAGACAGACAGATGCGGCGGACGACTATCTTTTATAATATGTAGTGATATCAAATTGTGGTGCAACTTAATATAATATTGTATATAAAATACCAATTCTCTAACTCATGAATGACAGAAGTTACTGAGCCAGAGAGAGCAAAGAAAGTTAAGCCGTACATAATATTTACGTAAATTATTGACAACATTGAAATAAGAAATTCCACCAACAGCACATGTACTCAGTTTTATACGCTCTTTTTATTTACCACTAAGTATATCGGAAATATAAAACAAGTCCACTTTTCAGGTACAGTACGCTGGCATCGGCCAGAGCTAGCCAAGAAATGTATAGAAATCAACCAGGAAGAATAGAAGATTACGTACCAGGGCGATCCTCTGTGATTGATAAAGAAGCTAAGCAGGTGATAGCAGTCGCTTGTAAAATATAAATATTTTTCACTTGTATATTTTATTCATACATACACATAAGCTACTAATATCATTTCATTGATTTATGCCTTTTGTATACGTTTAAAATGAAATTTATTTTTGAATTGATATACGAAATAAACATATATCTATGTTAAAAAGATATGAACGAAATAAGTTTCATTTAAAGCTGGGTACTAATTTTTACAATCGTGAAATTAATAGTAAGCTATAAATTTGATCGTGTTATGTAATAGTATAACATAAAGTGATTATCTAAAAAGATTTAACATGACATCTTTTGTTTGTTAATTTATAACATCTGAAACATTTTTCTATCGCGCACTTTCTATACTACAAAATTTATGGATATTTTAGTTTCATAGTACATCAAGTTAGAATGCTTTATATACCCCTATTTCTTTAGTTTATTTGACATACGCATCGTCTAAATTATGCTTAATATGTAATTTTACAATAATTTTAGTAATATTTATGCACATATATCGTCCGTAGATATAGTGATATTTAGAAATAATATCGAACTACAATATGTAAAGTACAAATTGATTAGAAAAAACTACTAGATCCGAAGATAATCGTAGAACTAGCTACAATAGTATTCTGTAAAATGTAAGCTTATTTAATTTCACGATTGGAATATATCGGAACATTTTGGGTCGACTCATTCATAACATCTCGTTCATTTCTTCAATATAATCGATTATATTATACTAATTACATAGTTTCGATTTTAAAATCTTAACATGGGCGTACTTAGGGTAAGATGTTTTGTACCTTTCATATTATTAGAAAATAATTCTAATCTTTTCGAAACATTATGAAAATTAAGGGTCCATACTGCATATACATTTTCGCAAGCAGGTTCGTGGAAGTTCTCATATAAGCTAAAAGCTACAAGTGCGATAAATATCCACACTCTTAAATAATTACTCTACACACTACACTCTTAACACACTCTTAAGTTCATCCGCTCGCCTTACGTCTTGCATCCTTTAATTTGGACCAAGAATAAAACTGAACGAAACGAGAACGAGCTGATTAGAGGAGACGAGGATGCTATTCACACTCTTGCATTTAAGTCACCTCGTATCTCCTTATGTAGTTAGACGCAATAAATATGGAATGGAAAGTTTAACGTAATGATTAAATACACTTATGGCATTAATATGGTTTGCTATTTTATTTTCTTAAGGAGCAAAATTTACATACATTATCTAAATATGTTATTTCATTTAAACTGAAAACATATTCCAAAATATTATATTACCTACAAAGTCATAGTATTAGATGTACGCACTCATAACAATCCTTATAAATCTACGATTTAGAAGAGTGTGACAAGAGAAAAACAAAAATTAAATATAATAAATCTCTTAATATGAAATAAGCTTTACAGGTTTGAGATCTTGATTTTCAACAATCTATATCCTAAGTACGCCCACGACTCTATACACTATCCACAAAGGAAACGATAGCAAAATTATTTTTCTTTTCTAGTGGTGGGACGAGGTCATGGACATTTTTGATGGGGTACGAAACCTTTTTTCTATATTGTACCTACTTCGTGTATATGTGTTAACTACACTAATTGACGGTGAACACATTCAATTCTTAATCACGATTCACACATTGTTTAAGTATACGATAATGTCGGTATTGTAAATGAAAATACACTGACGAATATATTTATAGATTATATTTATAAAATACTAAAAGTTTATGAGAAATAACATCCAATTATCTGTAAAGCTTTTTGAATGTCAATCATTTCTCAGTTCAATCTCTCATCATTTGAAAATGCTTTAGATAAATGAGAAAGTATCAGATGTTTTTCTATCTTAGCATGAAAGTCATATAGATAACATTTTATCAAAAATATAAAATCAACTTTAATATAATTTATTCTAGAAAAACTCACCGGAACGCCTTCGACCATACTTAATTGCCTACCTAGTTTAGAACTGTTAAAAACCTGACAATATCTCAGTCACAATTAATTTTTCTATTGGTTTTTGAGGAGACTTCAGATGTATTTTCATTTTAGGTCCAATACTAATATATTTTAAAAGGATCTTCGTGACGATACCGTCTTTAATAAAGAACGCAATTCCTAAATCAGCTCAGAAATGACAAAGCTCTCCGGAACCTTCTCCTTTTTAAAGTCGGTTAAAAATAAAAAAAATATTAAGTTAAATATTGAACAACTCTTTGTTATTATTGAGATTAGAATAATATGGAATCTAAATTCAACAAAGTATTAGAATTAATTTATTCATATATTAAATTGGATGACAAATCATGTGTTTAGCCTGATTCGATGTTTATTGAATATTTTCTCTAAACAACGACGATAACATTTTAGATCGTTTATCAATGTGGGAAAAGAAATTATATTCATAATTTCCATATCGACCTGCTTAACTCACAAGCGAAAGTTAAACTCATGTTCCCTGTATTTTGATGTGATAACATGCATAACCGTGTGTGAGTGTTTGACTAACGCGTAATTTCTCATGACGTTTCTGCTCGGTGGTGGCTCGCGGCTCCTAACAGTGGCTAGACGAGAACTCCCCTCTGCCTCCATATACGACATTGCTCGCGCGCGCCATACAAAAGAGTGTAAGGGCTTAGTCATAGACCGCCAAAACGATTAATTGAAGCAGCAAATTTGTACATATTAGTTACCTAAATACAAACATTTTATGGGACGTTTTTTTGACTAAGAATTAACAACGACAGGCGGTACTTTAAACAGACATTGCTCTGTTGCCGCTTCAGTTACATCTTGAAACTTTAAGATGCAATAAATAGTCTAAAAAGCCTAATAAAACTTATAACATAAAAATTGAGAATTTCAATTGATCGTCTCGGCGACACATTATATAAAATATGAATCATACTCTGTATGTTGTGTTTGTGTGTTTATTGTATTGCTAAAGATATGTTTGCCTGCACGGTACTCTCTCTTTCGACATTGTGATATTATTTTCTGTAATATTTTTTCAGGTCTTACCCTAATTTTTTTTCAAATTACTTAACACCACAACAACGTAAAGGATAACAATGTAATAAATAGATAAATTATACTTAATTTGTAATATATTTATCGAGACAATAATTAGGATTCTGATCCCAGTTCTAAACCTTTTATAGATCTATGAACATTGCATTAAACAACAAGCGTCATTATTTGCCTAATCTTAATATGAATATAGTTTTATATTTTCATATAACATATGAAAATAAAAACAAATATTACCGTAACTTTAACGGTAAAAGGCTGTATTGTTGTGCAAAATTAATATGTACTTACGTTTTACCTGTGAAATTGACGATTTTTAATACTGGCTAGTTTGAAATTCTATATTATTCAATAGGTCATATTCAAATTAATCACATATTTTAGTATCATAAATGAAAAAAAGTTAATGATGATAAATGAAAACTACAAAAAAAGTCCCGAACTTTGTCAATGTTCAAATAATTACCTTTTTAGCCTTCAATGTGACTGATAAAATATTTTTCACTAATATAAATAAAATTGGAAATATATAGAGAGTTTCGAAAAATGGCTATTGCCTAAAAACAATAATAAAATCACGTCCAAGCTTACATTAGCTTGTTGAATCTGAACACAAATTCTAAATGGGAATGTCACTAGTAGTGAAAATACTACGGATTCCATATAAAAATTGGAACTTTTGTTACATTGGTTGAATTAAGAGAAGCAGCTAAACCATCAGTCTAAGCGCAAATTAAGTCAAGTTATGATTTTTGTGGGTTTGTGCCGTTATTTTTAATTAGAACTTCGTGAATGAATAATAAAGTAATATTTAATCATGGCTGAACCATGTGCATGCCAAAAATAATCATATGCATAGTGTATGGTGTAGTTATACAACTGTGTGAGTAACATTATTTTCGAATTTACAGCATGTTTTTCTCTCTTCTTAATGTGTTTTCCCTATTAAATCATTATAATCATTATTCGTCACAAAGGATTAATTTGAAACTTTATATTTTTTCAATATACATGTATAATTAATATGTCTATATTAATATATAGAATATAGAATAATAATTATTACTAATGTAACGTGTTAGTAAACTGATGCTTTTTTATCAAACTAATCTTAGCGGTGGCTTCGATGACGTTGCATTTTATCTAATGCATTTGTGTATCTAAGGATTTTCTTGTATCGAAACTGGAAGTCTTAAATTTAATTCATTGGACAAATATCCGATATCGCTTTTACGAATTAATTTCACCGCAAGATCTTCTTCAATATATCATTTTGGCATATATTGCTTTATCATGCGTAAAGTCCGTTACCTACATTTATTTTTAGTGAATGAGCTACTTATGGTTATACGTAGTTTAATTATAATATTTAAAAAATATACCTAAATTAAACAGACGTAAAATGAATTTTAATTTTTAAAAAACATTATAGTTTATCCATCATAACTTGAAGAAAAATAAAGCTGGCATTAGAAAATGAGTATTAGTTTATTTTTTTTCTTACAGCAAAATATCACAAGTACAACATCTCTACCACAAGCATCGCCTAAAGAGAAAAAAGACATCACATCGGCCATTTTATTGAAATCAAACATGGCAAAGTAAGTTAAAACGGTATAATTTAATTTATTTTTAAATAAAAAATATATAGTAAGTGAAAATGTTTCCGTAAATATAATTTCTTTTGTACTGTAGAGCTCTTAAAGAATCAGGGTATGAATCGGACTCTACTCTGATATTTCGACGGAGAGACGATACAGAAGCGCCGTTGTCCCCTGCAGAGAGACGCGCCGCATATAGAGATTTGCAAGCAGGTGGCGAACCACCATTAAGAGGATTCCGTTCTCCAGCACCGCCAAGACAAGGTAAGCCTATAGATTAATAATATTATACCTTGTGGATAATGTTGTATCTGTGGTTGATTCGCTGGAACCTCTGGCAATATTTGCATACATATTTGAAATAAAACTAACTATACTATTTTGGTTAATACCACTTCTAATGTTTTGTGGCTCTTTGACAAATCTAACCCATTATACACGGACAGTTAGTTTTATTTCAAAATTCTCAAGCAACTGTATGTTATACAAATTTAAAATATATATACATCAATATCGATTAGCCGTAAATTTATATCATAATTCGATTTTTTGTTATCGAACTAAAAAAAAAAGTTTTACAAAAATACTTAAGAAATTATTAATTTTTGAACTGCAATTTAATTCTACCTTTAAAGCGATATATTTTGTATGCATGATTCTGTAAATACTATATTATAATCAGGGTGTTGGTTTTTATGTAATTACTTATAAGTTATTGATGGTTAGAACTAACATTGCTGTATTAAGAAAGTTGGCAATATTAAAAAATATATAATACAAAGCATATACTTACCCACTCTACCCATTATTTATGCCTAGATATCTAATTATAGTAGTAGTCTGAATAAGGTTTGTATACGCTATTGTCGGATGCGTCAGCTCAAGGCCAACTATAACGACACAAATAACATAATTGAGTATACATAAGTTTTACACTGTAATGCACGTGAGGTGAGTACAAATTTTAATTTTATACAGCTGGCATGTTTATACTTATAAATTGGTGCTGGGTCTTCGGCTGTATTACCAGGTAAAACAATTGCATGAGCACCCTTGTTGACTCCAAAAATAAACAAACACCGTAAAAAGCAAACTTAATTCACCGAGTTTTAATTTTTATCACTGTAGCAGTAGACACATATCAAATGCAAAATTGCTTCCAGATCACAAAATTGAAGTTACACAAGAATCACGTTGTTATCATATCTAACAAACGAGGCTACTTGGCGATTGTACCTACTTGATATTTCACAGACGAATCGGAAATCGAATACATTCCCATATCTTCAACACTGACGAAGATAAGAATCCACAAGAAAACACCTGGATTACATGAGGTCATATGTTATCCTATTACAAAAATTGAACCAGATGTGACAACAAAGTTAAGAACTTGTACAGAATCTATATTTCATTTTGAAGAACCTAGTTTACTTCTTGATCATCCACCAGCTCCACCTCGTCGTATTTCATCTAAAAATAGCAAAACTCTTAGATTGGTAACTTTGACTGAACCAATATCATCTCCAAGTAAGAGATTATTAGATCGATCTCAAACTAATGTTGATTACCTGAGAAGTAAAATTAATAACAAGTTGTCTAGACAGAATACTCATATTATAATTAACAAGGAAAGTGACAACGGTAAAATTTCCAGATTTAACAAACTTCGTGTAACATCGTTATCAGCACCTCCTGCCGTCGATAGAAAAACGGTTGTGATGGACAAGTCGGGACAAAAAACTAAAATAGCTACAAAAATACAAAACACCAGCAGTTTTGCATCATCACGGAAAATGATATTACCTATAGAATACTCTAATTCTATACATAACCGATATAGGGTACCTTCAACATCGGTAGTAATTGAGAAAGGAGCTGGTAGAAGAACGCCTATTTCGAATATTTTGGATAAAGTAACACCGTTGGATAAGTTATGGAGTGCAGAAAAACGGAACGAGCAGATAGATATGACAAAAGCTAGCAAATCTGTATCGCGCACCAATAACGGTTCACAATATAAAGGTTTTTCTTTAAAACCTGAAGCAAATATGAAATCGTTAGCACCCACTACAACTCACAAAAGTAGAGATATGATCAGAACTGCAGAAAAAGTTCAAAAAATGAAAATATCAAACCTGCATACAAAATCTAATCCTTGTTTATCTACCCGTAATGACCAAAAAGGTAATAAATCTGGCAATATACAGACTGCATCAAAGATATCAAAATCCACTATAAGTCTTTCATCAGGTATTAAAAAACAAAATCAAATTAAAACAGCTGTTGTCACAAATCTTAACAAGAAAAAGGCACTAGAAAATATTGTATGTAAACCTCGCGTATCTCCTTGTCATGAATCCTGTAGCAAGAAAAATAAAGATCTAACTAAGAACATAAAAATGAAAAATAACAAATCGAAATACCCTAAAAAACATGTTAAAGGTTTAGAATTAAGTTATCAATTTGGTGATAGCTCGAAGGAAGCTTCAAATTCAGGTTCGTTAGAAAAACTTTATGGACATGAAATAAATAAAACTAAAGAAAACAAACATTCACGAGATACAATTATATCGGATTCATTCTTTCAACACCTTTTTCTCGGGAAACCATGTGATCAGATAATAGCTTATCCTTTATATGAACATAGAACGTCAGTGCTTCAAAAAGCAAAAATATTTCAATCACTTCCTAATGACAATCAAATTTCGAAATTTCAAAATACGTATTTAATACATAGAAAGCCAGTGTCACTATCTTGTTTCAAAATGTTGGATAGATATCATAGTCCAAGTGGAGTGCACAGTCCTCGATCTGTGTCTTGGCCAGGAAGAATACAACTTAATACACGAAAATTTGGTAGTCTTTCAAAATATGAAAATTTTGGATCAACATCCTCTTTATCAAGTGTTAGAAGTAAGAGTGAGCCTCCCATCAATAAGATATATTTTTCGCAAACAAGTAGACCTAAATCACCCGTTGTTCTTTTTTATAACAAAGAATTTACTCCAGATATTAATACTACATGCTCATTATCACCTACATTACAAAAAGAAACAAATAAATCAATACAAATATCGTGTAATAAACCATTACTCGCTGTAATGAAGCAGTCGGTATCACCTCCAAAGATTATATTAACCCAAACCACACGACCTGTTTCACCAATATTAGTTAAACATTTACCTAATCTAGAAATGACAAAGAAAGTTATAAAAGATGACAAATTTCCATCCACCATTTTATTCTCTCAAACACCAAAAGCTGCATCCCCAAGATTAAACAAAAAGCCTGTAGTAATAAGTAAATTAAGCAGAAGTAATTCAACATCACCTTTACCTGCCAGGTCTCCCTCTTGTCGCCGAATACACAGCGTCCGATTACATAGTACTAAACAGTATGATGAAGCACCTAAAATTATAACTCGAACTCGAAGTGCTGGTGATGTAGACAATAGACTGTTATTTCATTATAAAATGAAATCAAAAACAAAAAGTGATTCGAATTTACACGTCACTGATCCAGATTACGATGAATATTTACGTGATATGCAAAATAGTAAAGTACGATCTGATCGATTTCGAGAACTTAATAGATATTATACATATTTGGAAAGAGTGGCAGAGTTGGAAAGAGCTACTTCAACTTGTGATATGCGTCACAGAAGAAAGGATGAAGAAATAGTTGATTTCGATCGTTGGAAAAAAATAAGAGCAATAGAAAGAGCCGAAGAAGAACTTAATAATCTCTATCTTAAATTGAAAATCGCTCAAGATGAGAATGATGTTCTTTTTTACCCTAGAGATTTGAAAGATTTCCGCTGGAACTATGATAGAGAAAGGGGACTAAAAATAAAGGAAAAATCTGTGGAAAACCTTAAAGATCATTTTCAGCAATTATCTCATTTTGATTCATTAGAATTAGAACAAATTCCTTCTAAAGACACCTATAAACCGTTATGGCGTGGAACCAGTGTCGCTGAGACTGCATTTCATATTAATAAGCTGAATGAACAAAAAAAGAAACAAACACAACTTAAGATTAAACCTACTGTGACCTTGCAAACCGAAACATCATTGTGTAATCTACGTAGTAAAATTGGTTTAGGTAATCGTTTATGGAGCAGTTTATCAATGGATCAAGTAAATGCTCTAAAAAATCAGTTAAATGCCATTTATAGCAAGGAATTTGAATCGAAATGTAATGAAAAAAAGGAAAGTGATATCTACACCATTAACGTGATTGGTAATAAGAGCGATCCACAGAATTCTTCTTTACACGTCAGATGTAATTCATTAGTTACATCTAATTATTCTTCTGATCCAGAAAAATCGATGAAACTAAGCAAATCAGAATCCATTGCAGCTATGCCATGTCCTGTTACGTCAGTTAAAGAATTGAAAAATAATGTTAACAAAATACAAATGAGTTTAAGTGAAATCGAAAAGAGAAAAATATCACAAACACTTAGTAAAGAACTTCTTAATAGAATAAATAACTACGATAACGAAAATAAACAAGTACTTAAGCAAGAAAAAGATAGCAGTAAAGCTAAGGAATACATTAAAGAGGAAGAAAATATTTCATTTAACAGTAAGCATTTAAATGAGCCATTACAAGGACCAAGTACCAGTTTTGAAAGTATTTATGATGATAAAAAAAGACATGTTGTATATCCTACTGAAAAAGTTGAGATAGAACACCCATCGTCTGCTAGTGAAACCGAAACTGTTAGTTCAGATATATCTAATAAAACAACAATATACCGAGGTCCAAGCAAAGAAGTAAAAAAAAAAGTTGAATATTTTGAGTCCGTTAACAACATTACTGATACATCAAAATCTACATATCAAAATAAAGAAAACACGTGCGGAAAAGAAAATAAGTATTTAGAGAAGACAAAAAAATTGCAACGGAATGATAAACCCAAATTACAAATAAATCAAATAGTTCAATCACAGTCTTGTACAAACTTTAAAGAGTTATTTGGAGAAAGTGAAAAAAATAAATTTTTGTCGCTCCCTATTGATCCCGATTTACAGTCAAGATCAATGTCACCCCATTCAGTAATTTACACAGCCGATCGGCAGACGCCTGAATCGCTAAAGTTTTCTAGCGACGAGACAATCTGGCGTAGTCGAAGCCCATCGCCCGACCCGGAACGATATTGGCGTGCGTATTTAAATTTAGCTCAGCGGGGTGATGTGCGGCGGCTTGTTCGACGCTTCGATTCACCTACTGCGGTCGGTACTATACTGCGTCGCCATCGTAGTGACCCAGAAATTGCAAGAAACCTATTAAATAATAATTGGCCTTTTTTGGAGAAATTTTCCCCACGAAAGGATAAATGTAAAGTAATGTTGCCTGTAGCCCGCGTCCCACTTAGAACCACAAATCGATTTATGCCTCATATAGATATTATATCCAAACTAGCCTCTTTAAAAAGGCGTACTAGAGCTCCTAGATCAAGATCAGCCGAAGAAGCATCGGAATGCAGACCAGGTGAAGTCGATCGTATTCGGCGCAGATTCGAAGCTATATCACTATTAGGACACGTATACACATCAGCTCCCGATGTCACTGAACTCTATGACATTGCACCATATTTAAGAGGGTCGTGGGTAGCTCATCGATATCCAAAACCCAGTGACAATAACAGATCCATTAAGGATCCTTCTACCCTAGTTCGTGGCCAGACATCTCCGATCAGGAAAGATGTCGTCACGCTATGTACCCAAAAAGATCCTGTGAAACTAAGTTCAATTTTGAAGATTGACACCGTACCAAAAGAAGAATTTGATTCGTCATTGCATCGTCCGGTGAATCGCTACGAACCACCGAGGGCTCCTCCGCGTCCACCGCCGGCTTCCTGGCCACAATACCTTTCGCCCTACGTCACATCATCGCGACACACAGTCACATTTCAAGGTTAATTTCTGAAATTTTATAATACCGTACATATTTTAAAACTCAGCTATAAAATGTTTAATTTTGGAGCGACCTGTGGTATAAGCTTTCTTTGTTAAAGTTTTATTGATTCTCGTTATGATTTCCACTGTCTCTTGTGCGTGACTCGCTTAACTTTGCGTGTTTGCTGGATGCTTCATTTTCATTTTCATTTATTACCTGTATATACATTGATTACTTGAAATTTTTAAAAATGTTTAATATTGAGATTATATAAGAAAAATAATATATTTTTTATTGATATTTTTATATTTTAACTTATACCTGACATAACGATGATCAATATATGTAACTTTAACTTTAGTAAAAAGTTTTCTTTTTTGGGTAGTATCTTATTATTTATTTTATTATGTACTGATAGAAACCAACTCAGTACCAGAACCACCGCGCAGAACACTACATGGGAGCTACTCAGATACAGGTATGTATTATATTAATTTGTATCACATTATATACAATTTTAAAATTAAATCAACGTGACAGTTCTTTAGAACATCGATAACAATGTTCTCATAAAAATAAATTGTATGAAATACTAACCCACTTTTACTATAAGATTAGGTAACATTTTCTCTACCGTCAAAAATTGCTCGAACTAGCTATCTGAGATTGGATAGCGCCATTCTATCTACACTATTTGTGCGAATAAAAAGAAACAATAGTCTTTGTTCATAAGAAGCGGCGCCTATCTTATTCCTTAGAGCACCGCTGTCAGCGTACGTAGTACTTATTTTAGTCAATTCATATCACAAAAATATAATATATACATACTTGTAATATTAAACAGTTCCCAAATAAATCATCTCATAGTAATCTCGCAGTCAATGCGCGATTTGCGTCATTCACCTTGATTGGAGAACCAAAAGTTGTTGGTTGAGTTTTTTCAATTGTAAATAGTTTGTCTTAACATTCGTATAAGTGCGGAGTGCTTCTGTCGGTGAATTTATTAACGCATTATATTAGTGATGAATCCTATAGGTATTTGTTTTAGTAATACAACATCGATAACTTTATCTTTGCTCGGTGATAAACAGTTTTTATCTGTAACATCATGACTACAGTTTGAAAGTGAAACACCAATGTAGCTGTTGTGTGAAATGTTAATGAAGTGAATAAGTGTTTAAAGTGCGAAAATGAGTCTTACAAAAGACATTCCTAAAACTCGAAATACCTTAAACTTTGAAAGTGATATAATCTACGACGACGACGGGTTTTTCAGTGATGTACCCATTTCTGGATCATTATCAAGATCGATGTTAGCGCTTAACACATATGTAAAAAAGAATTTGTTATGTGATGAGAATGGTGAATACGAGGAATGTGATGATATCGCTTACTTTTCGAAGGAAAGTAGCCCTAATGATTCAGTTATAAAGTGTGATAATGAAAGTATAAGAAGTAATTACTCCAATGAGAAAATTGAAGAAGTAAAATCAGAGTTAGTATCTACTTTAGTATTTACTTCAAGGGTTTCAAGTGAACCCGTAAATGAATCATTATATGACAATGAACAAACGGATAATTTCAAATCTATTCAATTATTTGATTTATCAAAAACGAATGAGGAAAAGGCCAATGATGTTTCTGATGATTTTAATTGTTTTGGACAGAGTGAATATTATTATGTGAGCGAATATAACTCAGACTTAGAATCATCTGCTTTGAATGATGAGCAATCAAGTAATTGTGCATCTGAAAATGATCACAATAATTTACGAACTATTACAAATACTGTAGTGCGAATAGCTTACAGCGATATTCGTAGTCAATCGGACATCAATTCTGAATATGTTGATAACTCTATATCTATATCGCAAACGAAACAGCAACCGAGTTATTCCGACATTGTAACAACAGCAGTGAATCTTATCAAAGAAAATGATAGTAATAGTTTGTTCCAATATAAAACAACTACAACTGGATTGCAAAAGAAACAATCACAAATTGGTAATAACTTCGAGTCAAACTTTGATTATGATCTACCCAAAAATATAAACAGTAATGCGCAAATAGTGAAATCAGATGTTTTAACTGAGCATGGTGAGATAAATGACGGTAGCAGCAATCTCAGTAATACACGACAGGGACATGAACTTTCACACATTTTAAATGATTATTTCATAACAAATAGTGAAACTGGAAGTGAAAACAATGGTACAGAAACAGTCGTCCGTCGTGAAAATCGAAACAGTCTACAGAAGCAAGAAAACCGGCATACAGTTCATGAATTTACTGAGTGGGGAAACAGAACGAATATCTATCCAGACGTATATGCTCCTTTACCATACAGTATGTATAACATTTATTTTAAAAGAACTTACATATATGTGGCCAGAAAAGCAAAATAACAGTAGTGACGCCAATGTCCATTGTTCGACAAAAAATGCAATCATGTGATTTGAATATAAAATAGACAACTGGGTAAATGTCTTTAATAACATGATTACTTAACAATACTATATTTGAGATTTCATCTTCTATCTATTTAACCGCAGAATTTGTCTGCTTTTGTAATAAACACTACTAAGGTTCGGATAAAAAAAAAACTGAATCCACATATACGTAGTTAATCTTATCATTTGGAGTGTTGTCCATCAATAAACTGGCAAGTGCATTTCTAGTACATAATAATTTAATAAAATATTATCTCTCTTTAATATACTCAACTATATTTCATTTAGATATAAATAATTTTATCAATAACCTGAAAACGATAAAGGCATATTTAAAACTTTTGTGGCAATTTTTGAAATATTAAAAAAAATACCACGCTAAGGTACAAAGACGAAATTAATATTATAATTACATTGGATGCGTAAACGTATTTGATTACAAACAGAAGTTGTTAGATTTGATACACGTGACATAACTTGACACATGTGCGTCTATTCAGTGAAAGTAAATAAATAGTAGGTAATGTTCAGTATGCTTACATTGCTTACTTATGGTCAGTTGTTATTGTGGCAGTGGGAGATACCAAAGCTGTCGAGTCGACTTGTCGTCAATGGATTATAAGTCCATCTATCGCGACAGACGATCTCCGACAGACGTCTTGTTAAATATAGAAATTCTTATTTTTTATTTTTTTTATTTATGTATTTGTTTTTGTGAATTGTTTGTTCAAACGTGATCATTTTTTGAGATGGGTATACTGAAACAAATTATAAAGATGACATCGAATGGTTTGTTATTTATATATACTTTAGTAGTTGATAAATAAGTCTAGCTAAAATTATAATCTCTATTCTATTGCCTGTTTAATGTATTAATAACACTATTTTAACAAATATTAATTATTTTTATAGAATCTGAAAAATAAAGGATAAAGATGTCCTTAACTGTTTTATGTCTGCCTATTTATATATATATAGATTTTCAAGTACAGAGTCATGTTAAATTATTTATTTCCAAAGTAATAATAAATTATTTTTTTTTAAATTAAGAAATTTGTAAACAATTTAATCATTTTCTTTATTGAAAAATAGATACCACACTCCATATCTTATTCGTTGGTTATGCTTGACTAACAGATTGTGAAATATTTTGGATGTTATTCCGTAACTAGAGATCGTTTGTAATTCGATATCATACTCTATTTTTCAAGTAATCGGATCTGCCTAATGTAATTTATAAGAAATTTATTAGACCATCACAAAAGTTTATAATCTGCGAATAACCCTATGCAGTTAATCTTAGTATGTAAGTTTTAATTTGACATATCTTATTAGTAATTGTAGTAGAGCTTAAAAAGGTTTCGTGTAACCGATTTAATTAGTAACATTATCGGTTTATGGTAGACATGTGCCGACGTGATGATTAAGCTTGCGTTTCCTTTGGGAGTTGAATTTTCCTCGTAATACGATAAATCGCTTATACATACAGATTGTTTCACAAACTAGTTTATATTTTACTAGCTTCTGCCCGCAACTTCGTCCGTGTGGATTAATTACGTTGAGCTAACGCTAACATGTAGCGAAAGAGCTCTAAAGGAAAGAAAACATTTTGAAACATTATTCATTGGTGCTCCGCTCCTATTTACCTTTAACTAATTTGACTTTAACGACTTAACGATTTGATATATAGCCTTCCTCGATAAATGAGCTAACTAACATTGAAAGATTTTTTCAAATCGAACCAGTAGTTCCTTCGGCGTTATAATATTAGTATAGATTATAAGAATTTAAACATATAATCACAGTAACTCATGTCACGAACATTACCTATCAATATCAAGATGTTTTTATTACAGTTCCAATCGAATATGACCGATTTATTTAGTATTTACATTATTCAGGATCTGCTGTTCTTATTCATCTCAACCATGACGTTCGATCTCTATCATGGGTTTGTGCCCATTGATATTCATATATATCTCGAACGATGTCAAATTTATGCTTCTTAAGTCACCCGACAAGAACTTGCTTCTAAAACGACTAGCTTATGGCCTCTATTGTCAATGTAGTTAAATTTTTTTTATAAGATCTGATCGCAACATTTTAAACATTCTTTCTAATATCGGTCATTTTTTTCTTGAATAACGCTGCTGTCATCGAAATGACGTATCATCAATACATTTTATGAAATAGTTTCAGTTCAAAATTATACCTTTCTTGTATAACCGAAGATAATAATGGCACCCTTATGGGATCATA
The DNA here is from genome assembly GCA_036509395.1 of Antheraea yamamai. Classification (NCBI taxonomy): domain Eukaryota; kingdom Metazoa; phylum Arthropoda; class Insecta; order Lepidoptera; family Saturniidae; genus Antheraea; species Antheraea yamamai. The sequence continues at coordinate 11,445,040 of AP028432.1, forward strand.
AGAAAAATTGGTAAACTGACTTATTATGAAATAATTATTTTACTGAAGAAATAAGTTCATAATATGCTTGTATCATTCCCCAATAATATGATTGTTGTGATCAAAATAATATCCCTATTTCAAGAAACGTTCTCAAAGTAAATTATTCAAAGGGTAAAATTTACACGCAAAATAAAAACTAACAACAACATGACAACGACTATTTAGTAATGTCGCAGTGTTATTGAAAAAAAATTAAATTCCACACGAAAAAACTTCTACTATAATTATACATACGAATGTATCTAAAAGCTTACCTTATAAGGTTTAAAATCCCACGCAAACATATTTAAGAGACAGTACGTTGTTTCTGTAGTTGTAAAAACCAACATTAGTGTTGTAAGCACGTACTAGGAATGGACTTTTTAAGAAAGTCGACAACGGCAATAGCCGTTACTTGAATATATATTTCAAAGAATAGTATTCAGTACGTTATGCTGTTACGACTCCGTTCGAAAATCTTATCTCTTTCTGTCCTCAAATCAGTATAAAGATAAACAATTTTCATTTCCGTACAAAATATTTGTCAAACCCATTGAACTCGATTTGTGTTACGTGTCAACACATCATCGGCAAATACCAAATATTGCCTATCAAAATGTTACCGCATCGTTGGCCACGCCATAACACTTCGATCCGCTTTCACTTCCACCGTTGAAGTAAAAGTTCTTATGTGAAATAGACTGATAGTAATAGAACGTCGGATCTGTATGATTTACTTGTAATCAAATCTAATTTCATACAAATATTATTATTATAAATAGGTCAAAGTTATTAATATTACCGTAATTCTATTGATTGGGTTTTCAATGAAAATTGATAAAAATCTATACATATAGTAAAATTTTATTAGTAATGAAATACAATTCAATTATTTTTAGAAATATCTGTCTGTTTGTTCGAACACAAATCGCTGTTGAAGTACTTCGTTCATGATAAAATCTTTATAAGAAAATCACAAATCATATCCTCGAGTAACATTTAGTTTTAGTTCCATTAAAATCGGTTCACTCTCTCATAAGTTATTAAGAGAGAAGATATTGTAATTTTAATGATGACGCGACTTAAGTACGAAAGAAAAGGAGATAAATAAATGAACTTAATATATTCAGATGATTTTATTAGTCCCTGTTTTTTTTACATTACGTTCTACGCGGACGAAGTCGCGGCACAGCTAGTGAATAATGAGATTCTTATAGAAATGAAGACAAAACGGAATGTATAATATAGAACATATATTGTTATATTTTACTGTAGTATGTAAAAACAATGTAACCATTTAAAGTCACATTTAAACTACAGTATTATTAATTAATCTATATCTATACACATAATAAGAAAGAATGTAATTCTAACGTGTCTGTACTTTTTCGACCTTCGTGAAAAAAATTGTTGCAGGTGTCTAGGAATTAGTAATAAAATACATTTCAATCATTTTTAGAAATGTCTGTCTGTATGTTTGTATGAACACGCATCACTGCTAACGTACGGCGTTCATGATAAAATCTTTGTAAGGAAATCATAAAACATATCTACGAGAATAACTTAATCCTTGCTTTATTAAAATTGGTCTACTCTATCAAAAGTTATTGTAACTTCAATGACGCCTCGAGTTAAATACGAGAGAAGAGTAATAATCTAACACTACTGTTATAAAGCCGAAGGGTTTGTTTGTTTGGTTGAACGTGCTAATCTCAGGAACTACTGGTCTGATTTGAAAAATTCTTTCAATGTTAAATAGCTCATTTATCGAGCAAAGCTATAGGCTATATATCATCACGCTAAGATCAACAGGAGCGGAGCAACAATGTAGAATGTTTCAAAATCGTTTTATTTTCCTTTTGAGAGCTTCCGCTACGTGTTAGTGTTAGCCCAAAGTAACTATTCCACGCCGACGAAGTCGCGGGCAATAGCTAGCTAGTATAATAATAAACATGGACGGTTAAAAAACTTTTCAACTTAATTTTTGATTGCTACCTTTATAATAACATGCAAATGGTTAACAACTAACTCAATAGAAGTTATTTATGTTTCGAATAGAAATCATAATGTATAAAAAAGTTAAGGTTTTAATTGGATATTAGTTTGTGTTGTATTATAATATCCGTATAGGTTTCAAATCACGCAGAATGCCAAACAAATTATACAGAAACTCGTTAACGGAATTGTAAGGGTTTTCGTATTTAATATATAGGATTTGTCAACTTCAGTTGATTGACATCATAGCATAAATTACCCTGTCGAAGAGTAACTGACTCGGGATTAAATGCATTTACTTTATTTAAAACGTATCTGTTTACGCGTTATTATTATATTTACTTGTATTTTCTGTATATTGATCGACATACCAAGGTCATTTCCATATGTTAACATTGCACAATTAATGTTTCTTTAATTACCTCTTTCGTTTCTATCCATTTTATACCAGGTGAAACAACTCTTACAGTCTCAATAAAACACATTATCATTACATAAAAAATCCTAGCAACATAATTGTTCAATTGTCACATAACTTTGTGTTAACAAAAACTTATAGTACTGCGGTACATAATACCTGGTGCAACATATAAGTTCTATTCTACTCGTTCTACAGCGTTCTGTTACTAATATACTGATGCCAGATTGTTTATTTACAGAATCCCCTCGTCGGTATGTGGAGAGCGATGTTAATATCCACTATCGATGCCCGGTGAGACAAGACCCCTTGCCTCTGGTACCCGAGCGCGAGCTCGCGCGCCAGCAGGCAGAGCATATGAAGAGGCTATACCGAGAGCAAAGGCGGACTAAATATTTACAGGTAAATACTCTGTTATATAATTTACTTCGAGACTTAAATATTTAAACACTGTCGACATATTTTTCTAATTTCCTAAATTTATTTGTCTTTAAAAATATTGTGTATTTTATTGAAGTATATATATAGTATTTTTATTATATTACTCGCTTAATTATATTGTTATACTAGCGGTCCCGGCAGACGTTGTCCCGCCCTGATTAAAAATAAATCCTTGACAAATTATATACCAAAACGTTCTTCATGAATCACTTTATCCACTGGTGAAAACCGCATGAAAATCTGTTCAGTAGTTTTTGAGTTTATCGCGAACAGACAGACAGACAGACGCGGTAGGGGACTTTATTTTATACTATGTAATGATTTATTTACTTTCAGCCATTTCGATTGAAATGTATGTGATAAACTCAAATTGGTATGTCAAATGATAACAGGGTTGTGAAATATCGCAGTTACTTTATTACATTACATTTTATATTATTTATTTTAACTTATAATACGTGGGTTAGCTTATGCAGTATTTGAATAAATATATCCTCTTATGTATGAATATTAATTCTCATTCTACCAAGCTTCCGGCTATTCACCACATAAAGATAATTTTATAGCAGTTTTTATTTTGCCAACTATCAATTCCAATACATATCGTTATCTTAATTGGAAAATAAACGGATATGTTAAGTATTTTGGTGTAGGTGAGGCGATGATTATTAATTTTGTTGGAAGTAATTACGTCAGCACTAAAGGAATTCTATAGTCATTATTCATTTTTGCAAATTCTTTTTTTCTCATACTACAAAGTCCTCTCTCTGCCACGTCTGTCTGTCTGTTCGCGATAAACTGAACTACTGAACGGATTTTCATGCCGTTTTCACCAGTAGATAAAGTGATTCACGAGGAAGATTTAGGTGTATTGTTAAGTTATTTTTATTATTAGGGCGGGAGAAAGTCCGCCGGGCCCGGTAACTTTTTGTAAATAAAAAAACTGTCAAAAACAAACATAAAGTCAATTATTAGTACTGTCATAAAACAATTAAATCTAGAATTAAATATATTTGAAATCTAATATTCAGTGTTGAATGGAGTTTTGTTCTTATTAAAACGATCGATATACGATTAAAGGTAGCTATATCGGAATGCGATTACCATGTCAGAGAATCGTTTATCGGTAATAGCCTACAACCAACAAATTACACGCTACAAGCTGTTTGATCGGTGTCAAATCTTAGACTGCAAAACATAGCGTCTTATTTCAAGGCAATATATATTTTCCAGAGGAAATAAATTAATATTAAAAAACATTAATAGAGCAGTACGCAAATTAACAAACAGTATTTCTTTCCAAATATTTTAATTGTTATTAAGTTATATTAATACGTATATACCCATATAGGTTATACCCAGAGTAATGGCTATACGTTCGTAACATAGAAACTATATTCACGGCTCCGGACGCTTCTGTTATTATTTGTCGCAATAAATAATTGTATTACAGTAAAATTAATATTATGTAACTATTCTCCGTTTCTATATACAATTTTATGTAGTAACTGTTACAGAAGTGTTCCGGTGTCTGAAAAACCCTTACTTCAACTGTCATAGTGATCGGTTAATTTCAGATATTTATATCAATATTCAATGTTATAAAAAAGGAGTTAACTGGTAGAAATAGTCACGTAAGAAAAATGTGTTATGCCTCCTCCGTATGATGTTCTCAGTCTCTTTTTTTCTGTTGTATACGTGCAGGTATAAAAATTCGAGCAACAAGGTTCGTGCGTTGCCTGTTGTATAATATTAATACTGAAGGTGTGCAAATCTTATAAGTTTTTGTTATTTATATTTGTATGTACCTAATTAAAGGAACTTCGTTCAAAACGGCCCCAGACCACATGATGTTGTTATATTGTTTTTATATAACAAATTCAAAAATTTAAAATACCTTCTTTGATATCTTAAACATTCTATATGAAATAAGAATAAGCTTGATTAATAACCTATATATATATATATAGGTTATTAATCAAGCTTATATAACTTACCTATATATATATATATATATATATATATATATATATATATATATATATATATTACTAAAATAAATATCAAACTAGTACACGTCCTGTGTACTTATCGAAATGAATTAGGTAAAGTATTTTTCGAAATTGCGAAACCTTATCAGCTTTCGTTCCTACGGCACGTCGCGCGACGGACTCATCCGACCATTGAAAATCATTCCAATATCCACGACAACACACTCGCTCGTATTTATATGGAAAATAATAGAACCACGGAATATTAATCATATATATTTATTAGAAAGATTGCTTTGATTTTTGAGAGATACACTCGGTATGTAATTTTTTTTTTGTCATTAACCAAGCTTCATTATATTTATTTTCAGTCAAAAATGTCTGATATATTTATTATTTGTATTTAAAAAAGCTATTAATAAACCTGCATAACAGCTTTCGTTAAAATATTTAAAAAAATAAGATATTAATATACATATGCCAATACTGGCGGCTGGTTTTTATATTTTATACCATAAGCAATAAATATATTATAATAGTCTCTTTGTCTCGCCCTGATAATAAAAAAAACCTTGAAAAATTATATACTTAAATCTTCCTCATGAATTTATCTACTGGTGAAAACCGGATGAAAATCCGTTCAGTAGTTTTTGAGTTTATCGCGAACAGACAGATAGACGTAGCAGAGGACTTTGTCTTATAATATGCAGTTACAAATATAAATTATAATAGCGTTAGTGACAGAAATTATTTAATTATAGAACATCAAATATAACACAAACGAAGAAGCGAAAAATTTTAAACCAAAAAAAATATAATCGATAAAAGTTACGGAATATAAATCGATTTTATATTGACCATTTACTTTTCACAGACTATTTAATTGAAGTCGGATTAACTAATTCTGTTTATTCGAATACATGTATCTCGACTATGAATGGATATTTTAAAATATATCAGCAACGCTAACTAATTTTGTAAATGTCAGTGTGAGTTTGTTCATTTGTTTGTTAGGTTTTACTTATTAATTACTCAACCAAACGTCATTAAATTGTGAATATATGTTATCAGGAATACGGTAAAAGATATAACATACCTCCCATACACAAAAATTTTTGTCCCCTTGGATTAATCAAATTTACGTTAATGTGAGTGAAGCCTCGAGAAAAGCTAGTGTATATTATATATGTGTCGTTACATTTCAAAATAAGATAAATCCAATATTAGCCGTTCCTAATATTTTACGTTATTTTTCAAGATCTTCAAATTTTGTACGTGTTAAATATAAAGATAAAAAAAAGTATGTGTGTGTACTTATGTACACGCGTTAGAAGTTAAACTTCTTTGGCGTAACAAGATAAAAATCTTTTCAAAATTTTATCTTTCGCCTTATTCTACGTTTGTAGAAAAAACGACGCTAACAATAGAAAAAAGGTATTTTATACATTGAAAGTTTTAATACAAAGAAACAAAATATTGACTATAGCCAACTTCAGGGCGTCGGTTTTTCGTGACGGTGTGCGCGCGCATCTTAATATTTACTCTCATCATTTTTCCCCACGCGCCATAAGAAGTATAACTTCAAAAACTAAAACGTTATTAATGGCAAAATTTGCAGTCGTTCTCGGTGTACAAAAACTGGAAATCTTAAAAAAATTAAACATCGCATATGAGTGATTAAAATTGTATTTAGCGCCATTTTGTAACGACTCATATATTGATAGCTTGCAATTCGTTAACATTCATACAGATGTAAACTTTGAACCATTTGTATTAAAACAATTACATTATGTTATAAGAAACATGTAACATAAAACAGTATGAAATGAATAAATAAGTGTACCAAGAGTGAAAATAGTGTACTAATATCGACCATTAAAGTATACCTAAAATTTACTTCTTCCGTTGTATAAAAACTTCTACTATTCTGTTGATAAAATATTCAAAGTAAACTAATCGTCATTTATTTAAAAAAATAAATGTATAAACACCGGGTCGACGCGACGCTTACACGCACTTTCCATATGTCCCCATTAAATGACGTAAAAGCATTTCATTGATTTCTCTTCGTTCACAAGATGTGATGAAAATGTTCGGGTTTACCTACCGATAGTTAATCTCGACTCGATAAGCCCTTGGATAAAAGTGAAATCAACCGTACCTACTCTCGTCTACGCAACTCACTGGTTTTTCGAGTTTTTTTGTATTCTTGTACAACTTTTACTTTTAATTATCCGCCAAATCTCGTCTCGTATAGTAGGATATTTGTAATTTTATCTGTAATGTTACAATAGAGGGATAGCATTGTAATTGTGCATGTCACAGTCGCGATTAGAAATGGAGAGCGTAACGAGAAACTCATTGTACAGTACCACAATACGGTAGTACGGAGTAACACCGTGACGTTTCGCTACACGGTGTCTTTTAATTCAGAACAATTTGCATATCTAATACGAATACAATAAATAACATTGGTACGTTGTGTCGTCATACACTTCATTACTTATCTGTATATTATTATTACTATAAAAAAATCAACAGATGAAATATTTTATTTGAGCGCGTTAATCTCCTGGAACGAATAGTCAGATTTGTTTTTTTTTTTCATTTTATAGTTTACTAGCGGCCCGCTCCGGCTTCGCACGGGTATAAAATATATAGCCTATATCATTCACTGAAAAAATGATTAAAATCGATCCAGTAGTTTTGATTTATTCATTACTGCCCGTGTCCCGCCTGCGTTTCTTGCAATGTAAGCGGAAAAAATGTAATTATTTACAACATCACATTAGAAACCTCAAAAATAACAGTATTTCTCCACTATTTAATGGATGTTATTATAGATATAAAACTTCCTCTTCAATCACTCTATCTATTAAAAAAAAACTGCATCAAAATCCGTTGCGTAGTTTTAAAGATTTAAGCATACATAGGGATATAGGGACAGAGAAAGCGACTTTGTGTTATATTATGTAGTGATGTAGCATCACGCTATGACACTTAGAAGCGGAGTAATTACCATAAAAAGGGCAGGTTGGAAAGCATACTGAGCGAGTACGGAGTTTGGTACGGAGTGTTGGAGGTCGAGAGTAAAAAAAATTAAATGCGAATGAAACCACGAGGCACGACTAAAGGAGTATGAATCTTCACCTATGCACTGTTTTCATTATATTGTTTTAAAATTACTTTTCTAGATTATCGTGAATGATTGTCATATGACACTGCACTGTACTGCACAATGCACTTGCGACTCCCCTAGTGTTGCAAGTGTCTTTGGACGGTGGTGATCACTTAACATCAGGTGACCCACATGTTCGTTTGCCTCCTATGATATAAAAAAGAAATATAGATTGTTTGTCGTATAATAATTAGTTTCCCGCCCCAGCTACGCAAAAGTGTACCACAATGTACTGAACTAAAATGACAGTTATGATGAATGAACGTCAATCTGGCAATATTTTTGAAGATCTCCCTACCGTCTTTTGTCTGACTAACTCACTCACTTTTTATATGGAGATATTTGAAACGAAATTTTTCACTCTTCCGTCCGATTTTTTAAACATTTTCTTTCATGCCTCGTCCTGATAAACACAACAAAAAAAACAGAATTATCCAAATAGATGCAGCGGTTCAGAAGTTGTGCACTTGCATACATTCGACAGTTGATTTTTATTTGTACATATTAATCGTATTTGTACTTGTAACTGATGACGTAACAGTGCTTAGGAAGTAAATGTGAATTTTATTGTAAGCAATGTCTTCTATACATATATTAAGAATGTAAATCTAACGTGTCTATACTTTATCGATTTTCGTGATCCTGAAAAAGATTATTGCAGGCGTCTAAGAATAACTAATAAAATGCATTTCAATCATTTTTAGAAATGTCTGTCTGTTTATATCTATAGTAATACTATAAAGCTGGTGGGTTTGTTTATTTATTTTTTTATCAAAAGCAGGCAAACGAACAGGTGGGTCACCTGATGTTAAGTGATCACCACCGTCCATAGACACTAGCAACACCAGGGGAGTCGCAAGTGCGTTGCCAGCCTGTGTATGGGGGAGGGGTAGGGAAAGGGGGAAGGAGGTGGGCCTTCGGCGTTCTCACTGACCGAACGAAACGCAACAATGCAAGCACTGTTACTTCACGTCAGTGTTTCCGTGAGAGGGTGGTACTACCCCGGGCGAGCTGACTCATTCTACAGCGTGGCTCTACCACCTTCAAAAAAAAAAAGTTTGTTTGAAGGATTCTTTCAGCGTTAGCTTATTTATCGAGGAAGGCTATATTTTATCACGCTAAGATCAATAGGAGCGGAGCACCAATGAAAAATGTTTAAAAAAATTTTTTTTTCTCCTTTTGAGACCTTCCGTTGCGTGTTAGTTAGCCCAAAGTAACTATTCCACGTGGACGAAGTCGCGCGCAGAAGCTAGTACTTAAATATATTTCTTATTATCCTTCAATCTTTTCGAATATTTTGTATTATAAATGTTCTCCCATAACAAAAACTCTTATATATAACATAAATATATGGTGGCCTTGTATCTAGCGCATTCCATTCAAAAATTCGTAGGTAATGAATATTATACAAGCATACATACCTTCGATTATTGATACCATCTACTATTCGAATTTCAACCTTAACTTTGTGAATTAAAGAGGGATATCATTAAAGTATCCGAAAACTTACGATATCCTAGTAAAACTTGTATCGTTCAAAATTGATAACATGAACGTACATGATGGACATACGTAAGCGAGATACCGGTTAGCAGTTCTTCTCGGTACGGTGCAAAGGAAGCATGTGTAGGAAATACCTACTGTATATAGCCGATTGTTTTACGAAAAATTTAAAATACCGAAGAATGGTGACGTTACTCAAAGTTCGTAATAAACTATTATTTTTACCTATTTATTTTTAGTTTCATGCATCAATGCATAGGGCACGATAAACATCCATAAGTACAATAATGCACTCAAGGTATTAATTTGAAAACGTTGTTTAATACATAGTATAGATAACTAATTTATAATATATATTTTTTTAATGTTGTCTATTTTTTATACATATTGAAGTGACGTTAAAATAGAAACGACCTTGATAGCGGGAATGTCTTATTTTACGATATAAATGGGTATTTAAGCTTATATGAGTTTATTTTTAAATTGCAGGAAAATAAGATTCGTCATTTAGATATCGATCTGTTTGATACATCAATAAAGGTGACGGATAAGTGTGATCACCCTTTTGAATGAGTGTTCTAAATAATATCGTTTCTGAAATGTTAACATAGTATTTATTTTAAAGGTTCAAACTATTCGTGTGTGTAATAGCATCGTACTCATTATATTTTAATTCCAGAGAGTAAAATCATTTAACAGTTTCATCGATTTCTTTTTTTCCATTTTGAATAACATATTTTGGTTTGCTTTGTACTGTAATAGCCAAAGGTTTATTTATTTTTTTGCAACTGCATTATGCATTCGCTGCGCTTTTTCCTCAGACGCGGGGATCCGATACTTTAAGAGTGGTTATTTCATTGTTTTTGGTAGTTTTATTTTTTCTTTTTGGCTTTTCGCAAGTCTGACTTTCGGGATCTCTTTGTTATCATCGCTAATGTAAAAAGGTTTTTAGTTCTAGGGATTTATCCAATTAGGGTTTCATTTATGAGTCTAGTTTTTATATATAAAGTAATATTATATTTCTAAACACACTATTTAGCGTCATCTCGCTAATTTCAACAGTCCTGTGAATGTCAACGACCGAATGGCCTTGTGATTGATTGCAAATGATACTACAATTATTTAGGTAATCGAGACATCAACAATATTTGACATAGCTCGTTCTATCTGAATTTTATTATACTTCATATGTTGTCAGATAGGTGGCTATATGTGCTTTGTGATAGATTTCCTAGTTTACAGTGATGACCAGACAGGCGGGAATTATAAAGATTCCTACCACCATGTCAACTGGTGTATGGAAAAAAATGAGCCATCACGGGACACCTGGCAGAAGTGAAGCATCGAAATTGTTTTGTATAAGTTATATATCTTAAAGAACAGATTACGACAGGTATCAGCTATGGCATAATGGAAAAATAAAGAATTTAAAATTTGTTCCATGAAATAATTACTGTTTATTTATTTTATTACATAAATATTCATTTTTATTGAATACAAAATACAAAAATTCAACTAGGCGCAGACGCGGAGTGTTTCGGTGTAGTCGACAAAACAATTTGAATCTTATGTTTCAACAGATATGGTTGCAAATGTTTTTGAGTATTTCGTTAATAGTGCAAAGTTCGTGTTTTGGGTCGCACGTCGCGCCAAGCCTAAATCAGGTTTACCCTATAGATGTTTCACGTCAAAAAAGAACTAATTTCAAAAAGAAAACTGTTTGTTTATTGTTAAGCTACCAGATAGTCCCTCTACATGTATAATATATGAATTTTGTATAGTATTAAATTATACACTATAACTATATTTTACAGGAACTACAAGATATGCAAAACCGTCGCCACCAGGATAACTTCACACCGTCACAAAAGACAATTGTTCCCTTGAATCGATACGACGAAGCCGATAAAGTGACAGCAAAAGCACTATATACATTCAATGGGCAAACCCCAAGAGAACTCAGTTTCAGGAAAGGGGAAATCATACACGTGAGACGCCAGATCGATGCGAATTGGTATGAAGGAGAAGTCCACGGGAAAATTGGATTATTCCCCTATAATTACGTTGAGGTATACATCTACTTCTAAAGTTTTACTGTTCTCTATATAGCGTTACATTAAGTATGCAGACTTAAAGATTGAACTCTTTACTTGCTTTTACTACCAAACCAATTTAACACCACAGAAGTTTGCTCTTGTTTCAAAAATTTGTTTTGTATATTCACTAGGTGATACCCGCCAACTACGCTAAGCACATTTAAAAAAATGGTAGAGGGACAACCGCATCCAAAAAATAAGTAGCCAAAAAACATCTATAAAAAAATCGCATGGATTGATAATAATCATATGCCCGTTACATTCAGTATTTTTGACGTCATTAAGCCTAAAAGAAACTATACTTTTATTATACGTATATATATAGATAGATAGATAAAGAAGGTAGTTAGTTGCAAACCTCTGATTCTTATACGTAGTTGAAAACAACGACACTATACTATAAAATCCTTGAATATATTAATAGCTTCTTAGTTACCAAGTATAGCACTAAAATGAATAACAATAGACTCAGTGTTTCTATTTGACTCTTCCTACATTTATTTTAGTCTCTTTTACAATACATTTCTGATTTAAAAATGTATAGTTATTATAACTCTGAAACCCAAATAAATATTAATCAAAATATTTATTTCTGTTAAAATTCATTTTCAGTTTTGTTGGTCCCTTCCGTAATACTTTCTATTACAATTTCAGCTACAAAAAAGTGACACAGTTCAAACCCCTAAGAAAATTACCACCATAGAAGGTCGGGCGCGTGCCAAATTCGACTTCATCGCGCAGACGAACCTCGAGCTCCCGTTGAAGAAAGGCGAGGTAGTAGTTCTCACGCGACGCATAGACCAGAACTGGTGGGAGGGTAGAAACGGTGTCAAAACTGGAATTTTCCCGGATAGCTACGTGACCGTGTTACAAGAACCTACTCATAGTAAACCAGGTAAATTTAATATTACTACAAGTTTAAACATTTACGAATAAGGTAGGCACGTTTCCATTGTATTCATTGGACTGCGCTAAGTGGCTTCACTCGTCGGTTTAGACATCTGTTACACCACGTCAATTAACTTTATACCATTTAACTTAAAATTAACATGTTTGATAAAATAATTTAGATTGTTAATTCATTTCAATTGTAGTAGTATATATATAGTTATGTTCTCAAATCTTAAGTAGTGAATGACATCAGAGAAATTGATTGATTCTGTATTAGTTTATTTTTTCATCAAATGGGACTGATGATTACAGCAATAATTATGGCACCTATAACAGCTTGAATTTTCTGTTCAAAATTCAATCTTATATAAGCAGCTACGTATACAGCGATATGTGTTTTCTTATCGTGAAGAAATGGGGCTAGTGATGTGGTGCGCATGCTCAGGAGATTGAAAGTAAATGAAAAACATTGTTTATAATCAAACTTGTATTCCTGCTTTCATTTTTTTTTCTCTACACATAAAATATATTATTTTAAGATAATAAACAAGCCAGAAAAAGTCGCGGATATCAAGTAGTAATAAATATAAACGTATTACTTTCAGAACCTAAACCTATATTGAGTACGGATAAACCAGTTGCGTCACCTGCAGCTCACGGGTTACTCAACGGTACGGACAAACGGAGCATGGGCTCACACAGTTACACGCCGCAACCGAACAGTCCCGCCCTCGCGAACGCCCCACCTGCCACGCAACCACTGCCAGGTATTACAATCTGAAATGATGAATATGGTATATTAAAATAAATAAAATAAAAAGCCTTATATTTCATTGGAAAAAATATCAAACTTTTTTGTTCACAGTTTAGATTCTTATCATAAATTTAACCTACGTAGGTTTCTAATTTTAACATATAAACACTTGTATGTAGTTTATTTAAATAAATAGTAATAATATAGTATAAATAATAATAGTATAAATATACTACTTCCAAAATCCCTTCTCGGGTGAAAGCCTCCTCCAAAGATTTCCAACGTTCCTTATTTTGGACTTTTTCTATCCAGTTATGACCAGCCGTCTTGACGATCTCGTCTTGCCATCTCGTAAGAAATAATTCTACGTCTATAGCGCTTCCCCAGAGGTAGAGATGAAGGAGGAAATGGTATTGTTATAGCGTTCTAGAACTCTTAAGAATCTAATAAAAAGATTCAAAGCGAGTACTTAACGTTTGGAATTTCAATACTCCGTTAGGTTCAACTACTGAACATAAATCTACCCAAGGGAGATTTCGGCGTGACCTTAGTCTGGCATTTAGTGGCTTTTATATTATATCCATGATCTTGTGTTATTTGACTCTATATTTTGTAATATTGGTGGTATATTACGTAATATAGTTCGGGTACTGTGCACAAGTGAAGTGGATGGAAAATAATACCACGGACCATGAAATCTGAGATGCCACAAAAACTCCCTGGAAAGTTCTAACAGGGGGCCACCATCTCGTTTGAATATGGAAATTATCGCAAGACACTTGTAATATTATTACACGAGACTAGCTATGCCCGCGACTCCATCCGCGTGGAACCTAATGTAAAAAAGAGCCTAATAAAATCATATCTGAATACATTAAGTCCATTTACTTATCTTCTTTTCTCTCGTACTTAAGTCGCGTCGTCATTAAAATTACAATAATTTTTGCTAGAGTGAACCGATTTTAATAAAACTATGACTAGATGTTAGTCGAGGACATGATTTTTTTGTTTTGAAATTTTATCGTATATGCAGTACTTTAGCTGTGACGCGTGTTCGAACAAACAGACAGATAGACATTTCTAAAAATGATTTAAATTTAGTAATTGAAAGTCATCTGCAACCATTTTTTTCACTAAAATCTAAAAAGTATAGATTTTATATTCTTATTATATGTATAGAAGATAATGACAGTAGTAATCTGAAAGATTGGCTGCCAACAATAAAATTAAAAAATGTTTCCAAAGAAAATAATAAATTACTATAAAATATAGGTCAAAATGAAATTGTAAAGTGACGGAAATCAATCTCAAATATATTTTAGTTACTTTTATTCACTCACAACATTTTTTCAATTATTGTTACAACGACATTCCTGTTATATACATATTATATCATACATATAATCTCTATAGTCAAAATACTACAGTATTATTCACTTTAATAATTAAATAAGAGCCCTAATATCTTATTTCACATATTCGTGTTAGACGAGGATTCATAAAAAATAATTTAAATAGTATAATAGACAATAACTAATATATCAATGTCAAAATCAGTGTAATAATTGAAACGAAGTTCTTTATTCAAATTAGTATTATGAGAAAGTGTTATTAAAATTTCAGGTTACGTGGCAAAGCCCGCTCAGGCCACCCTCACCCCCTCAGACCGCGGGTACGGTCCACCGACGGGTGCTGGAGTCGACCTGAACAACGCGGAGCCTTTATACGTCGATACCAATGCCGAAGCTGTGCCGTTAGTATTGTTCAAGTCCTTTTCCAATTTTGTTGTTTTCACACAAATATATTCGGAATCAGCAATATAATGAGAGAGGGGTGGTCGTAATTTCACACGAGTCACTTCTCTTCGTGTTTATTTAGGTACTAACTTTTGTCGGCGGGTTTGCAGCCGTTGCAACCTTCAAGAACAGAGTACTTTTTTCTAAGTATAAGATACCCTATGTCATTTACTGTATTTCTGGCAAATTGTATGCAAAATTCCATTGAGTATTAAGACTTGCGTAAGAGTAACAAACAAAGAAACTTACATGCTCATTTATTATATTCGTTACAATAAGCCACAACGAAGTATCGTTACGTTAATTAAAATCTGTACTAAAATATGAATGTTATTTTCAAAAGAATTAAAAAGAAAAGTTTTTACAAGACAAAATGACAACGTTTTCTGAATTACACTACTTGTGTAGGCATTAAATAGAATAATAAGTGGAGTACTATTATTGATAGTAAATAATAATAATAACATTTCAATAATAGTAATAATATTATTATTACTATTATTGAGATGATGCCTGCTCCCGTGTAACATGCTCAGATAACACAATGATCGGTGAAAGTTCTATTTAGCCTCGGGTTTCCTAATGAAACAAGGTAGAGCAATTTATAGCGCTATTGAAAATATAAAAAATATATATTTTTATTTTATTTTAGGCAACCAATCTTTCAGTACATCGTCGAGTAGGTAATAAAATTACAAATGTCTTGCGATAATTGCAATGTTCCAACAAGATGGTGGCTCCTTATTTCGGTAGTTTTTCTGGTATCTCCGTGGTATTATTTTTCATCTACTTCATTTGTGCACAATAACTGAGCTATATTACGTAAAACACCATAAATATTACAAAACATAGAGTCAAATAACACGAGATTAATTGATAAAGTGTAAAATCTACTACATGACAGACTAAGACCCCATCAAAAACTCTCTTCGACCGTCGTGTAAAGGAAATCATCGGAAGCACTTTTTTATTTTATGCCTTTTTAACGTCCTTGTTATCTTGATGTGTACTTAGATAAAAACGCATCGAATCTAGGTTATTGTATGTTTATTGTTTAGAAGATTTCATATTTAAATTTAAAAAAATCTCTAATAATTGTTATTTCATAATGCAGATATCGTGCCATGTACAAATACCGACCGCAGAACCCCGACGAGTTAGAACTACAGGAGGGTGACACCGTATATGTATTGGAGAAATGCGACGACGGTTGGTACGTCGGTTCCAGCCAACGCACCGGACGCTTCGGCACTTTCCCAGGTAAAATTTATTGAAGTAAAAACTGCTTTGGCCTCGTTGTGGTTTGAAATTCGAATAACGAAACAAACCAATTTAAAAAGAAGCAAACATACACGAGAAAATGAAATCGGAAGAGTTTTTGGTGGGATTTTGGTCTGTCATGTAGTGTATTTTATATTTTATTCATAATCTTGTGTTACTTGACTCTATATTGTGTAAAATTGGTGGTGTTTTATGTAATATCGTTTGATTATTGTGCATAAGTGAAGTGAATGGAAAATAATACCACGGACCATGAATTCTGAGATGCCACAAAAACTCCATGGAAAGTTCTAACAAGATGGCCAACATCTTGTTAGTTCATTGCAATTATATCAAGAAACTTGTAATATCGGTACTCACTTGACAATGGCAGTAATAGTCTAAAAGATTGGTTGCCAAAAATAAAGTAAAAAAAAATGAAATCGAGTATGATAATATCGTTTATATGAACATTTTACGAAGGCTTAAATTCTACCGCGTGTGGACTTCACACATGTTTTTTTTTTATATATTGAAATCATTTAACAACCATTGTAGTCTACCTAATTTTAATTGACCAATAAAATAGGACATAAGATAAAACAATACATTTTTATTTACTTATTTATTCAAGTCTTAATCAATTCGTTAAAATGCCATTAATATCATCGTCCAATTAGCGACTAGTATTTTTTGTGAATGATTCCAACGTTTTAAAAGAATATCGTATAAAATAGGCAAACAATTAAAAATATAAACATTTACTACGCACCTCCTTATGATGTTTTTATTGTAATAAAAATATAATTTGAACTCCTCTCTTTGTCACTATCATCACATCACTATCACCATCATTATTTAACATTAAGTGAGATTGTGGTCAACCGCTAAAGGCTATAAGGTATATATTTTTTTTAATGACATATTTGTAGATCATTATATTGCAAAAAAAAAAAAGTCAATATTGACACTCTTCTTCTTCTATTTTATTTTACTGTCATTGTCAAGTGACTAACGATATTACAAGTTTCTTGATATAATTACAATGAACTAACAAGATGGTGGCCGTCTTGTTAGAACTTTCCTGGGAGTTTTTGTGGCAAGTCAGAAACCATGGTCCGTAGTATTATTTCCGATCCACTTCACTTGTGCATAATAACCAAACTATATTACGAAAAGCACCACCGACATTACACAATATAGAGCCAAATAACGCAAGACTATGGATAAAATATAAAGACCACTACATGGCATTCCAAGATTCCGCCAAAAACTCAATTTTGACATTCATTGGATTTTTTTAACACGCGGTGCACATTGCAATAACAGCGGTTAATAATAAATAAACAAAAGGACTTTGTCAAGCAGAGTTCCTACATATATTCGAGAAAGTAGCGTTAGGTTAGAAACAAAATTAAACTGCGAATTGTTGCGTATTTTTAGACGCCGTTTTTTGTAGTGTTTTTATTATTTATACCGATATTTTTTGTTATATATTTGTGTAAGCTGTAATTATGATTTAATTATATTTTCTCAGGTAACTACGTGGAACGTATCTGATAGCGCGAGCCTTCATTACTGCGACGTTTGAGGCGTGCTACCTTGTGCACGCGACGTCGACGCTAACGTGCTCGCACAAACACACACACACGCATGCGCAGAGTACTCGCATCCCCTTCTCAGACAAACAACGTTTGTCCAGTGATTAGTATTTTATACCTTTTCCATTATTTTATATCAGATTTCTTATCCCTCGAAAGTAATGTTTATTGTCGCGAGCGACGAAATAATGGCGTTCTATTGGCATTTTACCAATTATATTATAACTAAAAAGTTGTAGATATGTTACCTACATGATATTTTTACAAAATAAATGGCACGATAACGCACATATACGTAAAGTAATATTATAACGTCACACTGTCTTAGATAAAATGTGGAAGTAAGATGGCATATTCTCAATATCGGTGGTCGAAAAGAAATAGTTATATGTTGCTTAGATACGGAAGGATGGCGGGTCAGCCGTCAAAAATAAACTCGTTAGCCAAGTTTTACAAGGCGCTGTCGAAGTGCTTATGACGTATCAGCAGCTTTTTAGTTATAATTTAGACTTTTAAAGCATAGACAGTCGACGTTTTCACATTAAAGTTTTCTAAATATTGTTAATGTAAATTTAAAAAAGAAGGCACATATTTGGTAATAATTTAAATGTAAATTATGTTAGTTTATTATTCTGCGCATGCGCACTATAAACTATCAGTACTGCGTAAAATAATAAATTTTTCAAATTAATCTTTTGTTCAATATATTTTACGTTACATAAGTAAACTATTTATAATAAATATTTCTAATAACACAAATTTAACGAGCCAATTCAAATTACACAACATTGGTATCGATAATCGATATCAAGTAAACTGTATAATGGAAAAAGTATAAAAAAATTACGTTAAATACTAAAACAGCATTACAAAAACAGCGTAGTAACTATATTGCTTATTACATTAACGAAAAATTGTAGGATGCCTCATTTATAATATGATTTATTTGTAAAATTTACTCAGGCCTAGATTAATGATACCAAAATACAACCATGACTTTTTTAAACATTTTGTATAAAGACGCTTTAATGTAAGAAGAGCCTCAATGTATATGCGAGCCTGTACTTTTTATTGGAACATTTCTTTTTATATAAAATTTTCTTATATATCAGTAGAATATTTATACTAATACCACGAAGTTCTTATCATATTTTAACAATAATATATAGAATTATAATTTTCCAATAATCAGTTTCGCTTCTTATCCCATATAACTACTTAAGTATGTAAAAGTAATCTATCCAAAGTTGTGCTGCGTCCCAAAGATATGTATTGTTTGATTGTAAAAAAATATATATATATAAAATAAAATTTCATACATAACTATAAAAACGTAGTGTAGTTATTTATTTATAACTTAGAAACGATTTGAGTTCAAGCTTATCTTTTAAAACTGACATTTTAAAAGAATATAGCTAAACTCTACATTAAGCCGCGTCTACATATATAAAGTTTTATAATACTGTGTGTCAGATAAGGCGCAATCTGTATTTTTTATTAATGTGGACGCTGCCTTACATGACTAATGTTACTAATTGTATTTCAACGTAATTGAATTCGGAAAAGTGGTTTGAAAACACTTTAAATATACACGTGGTATTTGAAAAAAATAAACTATTTTGTTAAAATTGCTAGAGGCCCTATCATGCATAAATGTTTAATAATAGGAGTCAATAAATTATTAGTTACCCCATTAACATAATCATATACGCATAGAGCATACTCAAAAACTATGCAATATTTAATATAAGTATATATAGGGCGAGTATTTGGCAACGGTTGACAATACAATATTATATGCTTAAATTTAAATAAGGTGTCAATAAAACTAAACATGAGTGCTATTAGTCTGATGTCGAGATGTATTTACCCGCAAAGAGTAGGCTGATAAATTGGCTTTTATATCGTTTAAAAAATGTCTAGTCACGAAACAGATTACGTAGGTATATCTATATTTTACATTGTTGTTTAAAATATCTGTACTTTCACTAATTATATTTATCTGATATAAATATAAAATACACATTGATTATCGTATACATTACTGTGGTGTTTTGTTTGAGAAAATTCTATAAGTAAACGTGTGTACTCATTTTACCAAAGTAATGTACCCTCGCCCTATGTAAGCGCTTCCTGTGTGGTAACTCGAACGTAATTCATTATTTTAATTATTTTTTTTAATTGTTATATTTACTTTTGTTAATTTATTTATAAAGCACAAATGTTTTTATTTTGTTGTTGACACCGATATATCTACTATATAATAACATTAATTGCTATTGTTTAAATCATCACACCTAATAAAATACTATTTATAATGGAAATGCGTTTTATTTTGACCTTTATAGTATAACTATGTATTATCAACGCACGATAGTAGTCCGGTAAAGCCTTTAAGACCTGGCTAGGTACATAGTGTAGTCAGTTCGAAAAAAAAAATACCATCATACGCAGTGCATTAAATATTTGTATATATAGGCAGACTATATTTCATTCTTATTGACTTTTGCATTATAGTTGACACGTCGAAAGTCGTTTTAGTGATACGATACGAATATACTATAAATAATTATTTTCATTCCTCCAGTAGGATTTTTTTTTTAATTTCCGACAAATTTATCACATTTTACTGGCCATTAAGTGAAATACAACCAAACAGCAACCACCGAAGGATGGATTTTTTTTTAATTTGTCGGTCTATATACCATACACTGAAATGTATAAAATAATCTGTATTTATACATATATATACAAATGGATACTGGTGTACCCTTACTAATATCATAAATGCGAAAGTGAGTTTGTTTGTCTGTTACGCTTTAACGCCTAAGCTACTGAACTTTCATCAAGACGAACATCACGAAATTCTGTAAACATGTTGTCAGGCATATAGAAAAGGGTATATATAAGAATACTTTTCATTCGTAAAGACAGTACTGTTCCAGAAAGATAGGGTAAATTTATATCAACACATTTTAAGCTGGGGGCAAAAGCTAGTAGAAAATATTTTCACGGTACTAATTTTATCATAAATTACCACAAACAATATATACGTGTAGGAGCTTCGGCTCACTACTAGAATATTCCAGACTAACACGGACAGCGTAATAATAAGACTTGGAGAGTGTAAAATAGACTGTGTATTAAAATTATCATAAAAGCTATTTATACAGACATGCGACATTTCATTTATATGTTCAATTGTTTGAACGATATTCTATTTACAATATTTACAAAAAGTTTCAGCCAGTCTGCCAGAGAGGATGACATTCTCGGTAGCTACATGATTCCCCCTCAAGCGAAGCGTACCGGCATCTTGATGCTTCGACCGGAACGAGTCTTCTGTAGGGTGATTGGCTCGGAAGTAGCGTTGCCTAGAGTAGTGCTTTGTTGATCCACTTCGTTGAAACCGTAGGCAGGTTTTAAACGATCGATGGATACAGTTGCTTCTCTTGTAGGCAATTGTAGGGCAAAAACTTCTGTGAAGTACTTTGTAGTGAAGATTTGTTGAGAGCGACGATACGTAGGAAATAATATTTTAATGGCTGAAGATCTGCTTGAACGAAAAATTTTATTTTGTTAGTGATGCGTAGTCTAAATGAGTCTGTAGTCTCCGCAGACGTGAAATGTCTCCGTTTTTCTTCTTGGCGACAAAATGGGCTTGACCAGGGACAGTTGCTGGGTCTGAATAAGCCTCGATACATCATGTGTTCCGTTTCGACAATTTCATCGCGATGTAGCGGTATTGTCGTGCACGGCAGTGTATCGTTTGACCAGTCGTTTCGATAAAGTGTTCGACGTTTTGATTCGAACGTAATTCATCGAAGTAAATGTTGGCGTACCTGGGAATTCAATACGTTGCGATTTGACAATCCAGGGTTGATACTGCGTGTGGTTTCGTGAACCGAGAGGCGTGCAGGAACTTTGACTGAGAGTTTTGTCGTGCTATCAATAAGCTGTCGGCTTTCGAGATCGACGATCAGCTGATGATATAGAAGAAAATCGTCTCCGAGTATTTGTTGTCAGTCTAGCTGTAGTGCTGTTCATACGGTACGAGTGTTTGATCACACCATTGCTTTGTGGGTGGTACGGCGTCGTATGCACTCGTTGGACTGTTCGACTTCCTAGTGATGTGTTAGATGCGGTAGTTACGTTCCCCGCTGGTAGATTCCTGGCAGGGTAAAATGCATCGTCTTGCATTCTTGCCAAACCGTCGATGAGAGTAGCATCATGGTGACGGCGACGTAGTCTTGCAGGAATCTCGCGAGTGAAAATTGTAATAAGCTTGCGTTTACAGGATAGGAATAACAGTTTCATAACTTGGCATCGTCCTTCCTGTGTTTTTTCCGCGTGGTTACATCACTGTAGGTGTGGCGGCAATATCACGTGAGCGTGCGTGATAGTAGAACTCGGCATGACTTCGGATGAGGAGGCTCTGGTGCGCGGAAATGCATCGCGGCGACGGCGTTACTATTGTAGGAACCTCGGAATCATCTCTGGAGAGCGCTCGGAACGCGGCGTCACTAAATGTAGGAGTCTGAACTAACTTCTGAACATTTTCCGTTGGAGCTTCGCATCCCACTGCTGTCACCGCCGAAGGTGAGTCGCGTCGTCGGGGTCACCAAATGTAGGAGCTTCGGCTCACTACTAGAATATTCCAGACTAACACGGACAGCGTAATAATAAGACTTGGAGAGTGTAAAATAGACTGTGTATTAAAATTATCATAAAAGCTATTTATACAGACATGCGACATTTCATTTATATGTTCAATTGTTTGAACGATATTCTATTTACAATATTTACAAAAAGTTTCAGCCAGTCTGCCAGAGAGGATGACATTCTCGGTAGCTACATACGCACAATGTTTGATATGTGTAAATACACTGAAAAATTTACACGATATCAATTATGCAATAACTTTATAGCAACAGATGGTAATTACAATTAATAATGATAAACTTTTACGGGTCCGCAGGCACATATATACCTAATATAACGAAAAGGGTAGAGCGTATGCAAATATAATAAAGCAGAATGTAGAGAACAATTGTTGATAAAACTCAAACAGTTCATTTAATTTTCAGTGCAATACTTATATATAATATTATTATAAATAATAATATATAATATAACCGATATAAAATATATAGGCGATAAAAATGATTAATGTTGTTTTAGTAATCGTAAAAAGATATTAAAAACTTAATTATTTAATCTCAATCGGTTTTCATGACATTTTGTACCGAACCATGTATAATACTCATAAAACATTTTAATTATCAACTAACTGTAGGTATTTATCATTATATCATTATAGGTATAGTCATTCACAAATTGATAGCCTAAGAGAATTATCAGGAATAATTTTAGAGATCACTAGCGGGCCCGGCAGACGTTGTCCCGTCCTGATTATATAAAAATTCTTTACAAATTATATACCAAAACGTTCCTCATGAATTACTGTACCTACTGGTGGAAACCGCATGAAAATCCGTTCAGTAGTTTTTGAGTTTATCGCGAACAGACAGACAGACAGACGCGGTAGGGGACTTTGTTTTATACTATGTAATGATAAATTACACCCAAATTTAAATAACATCAATTATATAAAGGACCAATCAAAAATAGTTGCTGCTTAAAAATACGTGTGGGTCGCGGAGAGATGCTAATCAATAATTAAGTGTTGCTTAGTAACGGATCCAACAACCAAACATTGTGAGTTTATGTGAATGATCAAATAAAGTCCTGTAGGAGGAAGTAATCATAATAGGACATTTGCTTGTTGAATTCTACACATAGAATTAAATTATAAATAGTAAGTTTATATATTCTATAATGTCTGACGCAGATTGGAAGGAAATACTAAGTTTCTCTCAAAAAGAACTTGTAAAAACTGACAAAGAGATATTATGTGAAAGTTTGTCATGGATGGATTCAGACGACATTGAAATTAATTTCACAGATATGAAAACATTATTTAAAATCGCACAGGATATTCTGAAATATAAAACAGAACAGGTAAACTAATTTCAGATCTTTATAAAGTTTAGTTTATGAAAAATAGTTTGATACAATATTTTATCACAAAACATAAAATATTTTGCTAACTAAATAAAATTCTACTAGGTAAACGATTTACAAAGTCAGCTTGAAACAAAGACTAAAGAAGGCTCTAAATCTAAAGCAAGAAAAACTTCTAATGGTATGTAAGAACATCAAACAATTTATGTTGTACTATTCTGAAAAATAAACATTTGAAACGATTTTAGACGCTTCAATAAAAACGAGTTCCATTTCAGACACAAATAAAAAAGAAATTATAAACACGAATAAAGAAGCATTTGAAAAGTTACAATCTGATATTCCTCAATATCAAGAACATAAAAACAAGTTACAAAAAGACATTAATAATGACAAGGAAAGCGATTCCAGTCGCGCCACTTTATCTGAAATAGAAACTATAATGCACTTAGAAAATGAAATAACATTGAAAAATAAACATATAAGAAAACTTCTAAATGACATTAAGGTAAGAACGAAAATACAAATAAAGCGTGATATGATATTTCCTTAAAAATTTCCTCTCAAATATTTATTATTTTATAGATATTAGAAGAAGAAAATACAAAGTTTAAAGAAAAAGTACTGTTACTTAAAGATAAACTAACAGATGCAGCTAAGATAATCAATAACTTAACAGAACAAGTAATTACACTGAACAACGAGTATACACAGCTGAAAGGTAATATTGTGCATTTCTTAAATATAATTTGCATTTTACAGAAATATATAAAATCTTTCTTTCCAATATTCTATTAAATTGATGATACTATTTCTTACAGAAGCTTATGCGGATTCTGAGCAACTGAAGATTCAACTATCAATGACAATAGAAACCTTAAAAAACGAAGTAATGGAAAAAAAATCAAACACAGAAAATATATGTGAAGATATTAAAAGCAAAGCTCAACATTGGAAGGTATAACACGTTATATCATTACTTAAGATATATATTGTACAAGTATATCTCCCATCAAATACTTTAAAATAGTGAGAAATTACACTTGATGATATTTATTCCTTATGTTTTAGAATATAGCTCGATCAAAGAAAAACGAAGTAGAGGTTCTGTCTGCTGAAAATAAAAAACTAAAAGATCTTCTTAATGTTTCTGCGACATCCAAATTGCCTAAAGAGGTATTATTTTATTTATTTGATCTTTGTATTAAATGTATACTCTCTTTTTTCTTGTAAAACTTTTAAAGTATATATCTATGTTCTTATAAAGCAAAAACGATACATACGAGATTCTGCCTCTGACATGTAACCTTTTTCGTTTAGACTTTGCTTGTACAATGGGAAATTTTCACATAAATACAGCGTTTTTTTTACATATCAGCCAGACACGGTGATTGAAGCAGAGACTAAAATAAAAGAGTTACAAGAAAAGCTTTCGGAAGCTTCGAAAGAAATGGAACAATCTGCTAACTTTATTAAAGTATTACGAAGTGATAATATTAGACTGAGAAATATAATAGACGAAACACCTGACAGCTTTTCTGACGCGAAAAATGAAAGTGACGATGGTAAAGAGCGAGCAATAATAAACAAGTTGAAAAGGAAAGTTACCGATCTCACGGCATCGCTTCAAGTAGCTAATGAAATGGTAACTACTAGAGAAAAAGAAGTAAGTTTTTATTATTTTTTAATTCTCCTTCAGTTTGTCGTATAAAACATCTGTAACAAACAAGTCTGCTTGCTAATTTACAATATATTAGGCAATCACAACAAGTACACTTTAAAAGAACATTGTAAGAATCATAATAAACAGTGTCGATATACATACAGTGTGTTGTGTTTTGGGATCAAATGTAATAGGTGGAAACAAACAATTAATAAGGTAGAAATTTTACATGAATTTTAATAAAATTACAAATACTAGCTCAAAACAAATTTAAACTGTAACTCCGACTGTATGCTGAATATTGGAAACTTTACGATATGAATAAAACAAAGTCAGTACTATATTAAGAAAACAAACAAAGTACTATAAGCTTCTTATTTAATAAATGTGTTTTCCAAAGCGTGCATGAACAAATCATAGTTTCAATTTATATTTATCTGATAAAAAGACTATGAGTTAGGTATAGTTTAATTTTCGTAAATAGTCCAATTCTGGTATTTCATTCTTTTTCCAAATAGTTATCTGAAATAACAACACAGTTACAACAGCTAAATTCCAACGAAGGTATGTATTCCTTATTCGAAGGATTGAAGAATAAGAAACGACAATTAAAGTTAAAAGACGAAGGAATTAAAAGCTTAATTCAAGAAGTTAATGATTTAAGAGAAGAACAGAATAATTTGCAGCTTGAAAATGAAACTTTGCGGTAAGAGTTTGATCATTTTCATATAATATTGTATAATTGATAACAAATAATGACTATTGTAAATATTATATAGTGATATTAATTTTATTTTATCGGATCATTAGTAAACTTTATGTGGCGATAACTAATCATAACAAAATGTAATTATTTCGTATTAATAATTTTTGAATAACGTGTGACAATTAACTACAACTACTATATTTTAGACAACGTTTTAATATCCCGGTCGACGAAAAAATATCAACAAGAAGAATACAAAAACATTATCTCGATTTGGAACGTAATAATATAAATTTGAATAAAGAATTACGAAATTTAGAAAATAAATTAATTTCCTTGGAACTCGATAATCGAATGATGAAAACAAAATTATCTGAAATGATGAGTGTGCATAAAAAATATAGCGGTACGAATGTTAAAACTGGAGCCAGCAGTCAAAATATTATTAACAATTTTGAAGACGCAAAGGAAGGGGAAAGGTATTGACGATTTATTACTTAATATGAAATCTAAATTAATACAATCCACATTAATGATGTTTTCCACTCTAGGACCATGTCACAGGGCATACAAAACAATGGTTTCAAAAATATGGTTGAAAACGATATCGAAAATGAATTTAAAATGATTATTGAAGAAAACGAAGCTCTTCGTAAAGGCCTTCATGAAATATCTGAAAATTTAAAAGATAATAGTAAGTAAAAAGTCGTTTATTAAGTATTATATCTCTCAAAATTACAGTTATAATAAACGATGATAAATATGATAGAATTTTGCAGCTATCTTCTATCTATAATGGATGTCATCATGACGGTCTTTAAATATTATAGCAAAAATCTTGTAATAGCTATCTAAATGTTAAGGAGCGTTTTAAACTCTGTCATAAATTCATTTAAACATGTATCAATTTTTAGGTACTACTTCATCGGGAATTTTAAAATTAGAATGTCCAAGCTTAGAAGCAGTGTTACGATGTATGGAGGCACGTCATATGGCAGGTTGGTTTGCACCACACATGACAACAGCAATAGAGCTAAGAACTGCTCTAGGAGGTAAAGATGCTTTACTCGCTGCACTTCATGAAACCAGGTATAGAGTTTAAATTCATAAGGTGTTACGTAAACCTATTGTTTTTACATCTAATTATTTTTTTTAATGTCTTAATAGGATGGAAACGTATAACGTAATGAATCAACTGAGTAAAGAGTCAAAAAAATCTTTACAACTTGAACAAAAACTTATAGAAATGGAAAATAAATTCAAATCAGTAGTTGAAGATGAGATCCCTATTCACAACATAAACTTTGACGATTTCGACACTTGGGCAATAGACAGAGACATAAATAAAATTGATGTATACAACGAAAATCAAATTGAAAACATTATCGCAAAAGGTGATCGTCTTTATGAGAAAGGATTAAGGAGAAGTTTAAAATACTTTAACACAAAGTTTAAAATACTATATGATAGAATGACAACATTAGCAATAGAAACAGCAGACAATCATAATAAATGGTCAATAAAAGAAGAACAGTATAAAGCTCAACTTGAAAGTTTTACAAACCAGATAGAAGGAAGTGATGACGATAGCAGTGATATATCGCCCGGAATTGTTCCTTATTTAAAAAATTCAACCTTACAAAGAAAATTTTTATACATAGAAGAAATATATAAATACACGAAAACCCTATATGAAAATATAAAGAACGAAAATTTAGAACTCAAAAAAGAAATTATGGCTATAACATCAGAGTATGAAACACAAATCCAAAATTTAATACTGTCACTGATAGCTCTTACTGATAAATTACGATCATCTATATGTATTGAGCTATTTTGGAAACAAAATAGAGCGCTTCGCGAATTAAACTTAAAATATAGAAAATTATTGGAAGAAAACTTTGATAGTCGTAATAACACTATCGAATTAAATAAATGCATGACACCGAACAGTAAACAGAATATTAACAGTCTTCATTCAAATGACAATGGTATTGTACTAAATTCCTTTATGTATTACCCAAATATTCTTCGTTTCTAGTAGCCTCTAGTGTTAAAATTTATTACGAATAGTTACAGGGAACTTAGCGAATTGTGAAAAAAATCAATTGCGGGACAAATTAAAACAATTAAATATTGAAACAAAGTTACAACCTGCATATTCAAAATTTTTAGAAGATACTTTTAATAGAATAAATAAATTAGAAAAAATAAATAACGAACTTCAAGAAAATCAGGCCAAAATTATGTAAGTTGAACTAAAGATAAAACTTTCTAAGTTGTTATAATTTCCCTGAAATTACTTTTTATATATATTTATAGAGATGAATCTTTGGCAACGGTAACAAAACAAGATGTTGAAGTAATGAGAGACCAATTGGACACATTAGTAGCTGAAAACAAAGTTCTAAAAGAACAATGTCAAAGTGTAAGAAAGGAATTGGAAATTGTTTTACTACAGGTAAAACGAATTCTAGTGACTAAAGAGATGTGTAGTTTAATTTAGAATATTCAAAACTTTTGTAATCTATTGCAGATATAAAAATATATGTGATTGATAAACCTTAACATTATTTGACCGATCGCTATGATTATAATTAGAACTCTTAAATGTGTGTTAAATGTTGTTAATTCTCCTATAACTTGTTAGATGTTACTATGCAATATCTTATTATTATTAAATATTGTAATTTAACTTTGACGATGTGGGGAGCGATTGAATGTTGAATATGAATAAACATGTTCTAATAAATTATAAAAACCTAACTGTCTGCTATACAATTCTCTGTCTTAACAACGGTAATTACGATGACAGCTCTACAACGGTTGATATTTTTTTACTCTTTTATATTACTCTTAATCTTTTTACCTACCTACAAATACATACCTACATCTTTTTACCTATTCGTGAACAGAACAATATGAAAAGCATATAATATTTGTATTTAAGCGGTACAGGTAAGTCAGTTAGTGAATGCATTGTTTTTTTACGAAATATCTATAACTAATTAATTTCGGAATTCAAATCCACATGTATTAATTTTATATTTGTTTGTTTTATGACTTAGGAGAAAACCACTGATAATGGAATACGACTAGCAAAGGAACGGCTTTGGCATGTGAAATATAATGTTTTTTTTTTGTCATAGCAGGCAAACGAACAGGTGTGCCACGTGATGTTAACTAATCACTACCATCCATAGACACTAACAACACCAAGGGAGTCGAAAGTGCGTTGCCAGCCTGTGTTTGGGGGAAAGGGAGGGGGGAGGGGGAGGGGGGGTGGGCCTCCGGCGCTCTCACTGACCGAACGAAACGCAACAATGCAAACTCTGCTATTTCACGTCGCTTTTCTGTGAGAGAGTCGTACTACCCCGTGCGAGCCGACCCATTCATGCTGAAACCAATAATAGCAGCAGCGTGGATCTACCACCTACTTCTATTTTCTATTGATTTTTAAATTTATTTATATAAAAATGGCATACTAAATATGAGTTATTGTATTTTTTCTACATATTCCCATATATATAGTTGCAAGACAATCAAAAACGTCATATGGAAAATGACACGGAAGTAAATTTACTGCGGCACCAAATTTTAGACCTACAATCAAGTGGAGACAACAAAGCAATAATCGCAAGGTATGGAAATTGAAATGATACCAAATAACAAGTAACAGTAAATTACAGTTTTACATTTTGTTTCATTTTCAGGCTAAGCAATGAAGTCCTGGTTACACATTTACAATCATATGAATGTCAAAATAAATTAGAGAACTTAACATTACGTTTCAACAAAGAAAAACAATTAAGAGTGGAAGCTGAAAATATGATTAATACTTATAAGAAAAAATTTGATGTTTATGCTTACAGGTATCAGATAAAATTCAAGTAAGTTACATTCTACTGCTCTTATCTTTCTTGATAAAGTACATTTGGGCTAAACTTGATTGTTTGGTGGCCATGCTCTGAAAGCACTTGTGAAGAGATTCATCTATAGCAACGTTCAATTATTTTTTGTACAGAATACATAAAAACCGATACTAGGTCTCATATGATCCAGGTTTTTAAATTAAGTGTCCATGATGACGATTAAATCTTTAACCATTATTCAAATTCCAGGTATATGCACAAAATTTTTCAAATCTTAAGACAACAATATCAAGGAAGCGTGCCTCTTATATGTGTTGAAAATTATCTAAATAAATTTGAGGAGGTTTCTCGCAAACAATATGCTGTAAATGAGCAACTTACAGAAATTGAAGACCTACGTTCAAATTTGATGATCAAACATAGTGTATTTGATCAAATTTTGGATATCTCTAAAAACAAATGTCTAATTGACGATGGAAATTGTTCACATAAATTGCAGTATATTGTAACAGTTAGTATTTTAAAATTTGATAAATATTTAGATCTCTTATTACTCTTTAGTATACTTAAAGACATTTAAAATATACTTAAATTCATTATTAAAAACTAAAAATATGTAAAGTAAATAAATATGATAGTTTTTAATTTTATCTATAGAATTTTAGTGACGTGAATTTCTCTGAAGTAATGCTCGTGATTTCTTTTATAATAATTACAGCAAAAAATACATATTCGTGAAACTGAGCACCTCAATAAAAAACTTGAAGCAGCAGAAACATTAAGAATGGAATTGATAAATCAATGCAATAAATTAGAAAAACATTTACTACTCGTTAATCAAGCCTTTGGAAAAAAATTACCTAACTTGACAGAAAATCAATCCAAATATAAAATAAATAAATATAATGACACCAAACCCCACTTAGAAGACAAAACTGATTCAGAGGAAGAATCAACATCTAGACGTAAGTGGTACAATTGCATATTCATATCTTTCAATCGATTGTATATAGTCAGTTAAATAATGAATGCTTTACATTTTAGGAAGTCAAACTATTACGCTATCAAAACCAGAAATATTAAAGCCAGAACTTAAAGAGCAAGTCGATATAGTAGAAATTCGCAAAGTTATTTCTAAAAAAGATATTAAATATTCATCAGTAGGAACTCAGTGTAGTACTAAGATTACATCGGTCCTCAACGTAATGACTCAAACTATGTCGTGCAAATTTGAAACGCTCGACAAGATAGTGCAGACTGATGAAGATATTTTAGTCAACAATCTAAAAATATATATTAATGACCTTAAAATAGAAAATGATAATAAAAGCAGACAACTCAATGATACTTTATATGCACATAACAAAAGGGCAGAAGAAATTTTAATTTTAAATTCAGAAAAGAGTACTTTGGTATCACAAATTCAAGAGTTACATGAGAATGAGAAAGAAAAAGATAAATTTATACAACAGCTTCGAATTTCTATCGAAGAATTAAAGAAACAAATGAATGATATCACAACCACACAAAGCGAGGAACAATCTCAACTGAGACATAGAATGAATGAAGAAAATAAATCCTTATTACAAACTTTAAAACAATTGGACTATGAAAAAGACAGTATTGTTGTAGAATATAAAGAAATGTTAAACAATGAAAGAAATGAGTATTTGAAATCTATACAAGAAATGCAATTAAAGATAGTTGAATTGGAGACCAAATTAAACAGGTGAGAAAAAATTTAAGGACCTAAACACTATGTCTAAGTATGTAAAAAAAACGAAAATATTCCGAAACTATAGACTAAATAAACTGGAAATTCTATTTATCTCCTTATTTAAACGTTTGAAAAGTACTGAAGTAATTTGAAACTAGTTTTCATAAATATCTTATACCACCGAGCATATATAGTATATATAGCATAGTAAGTACATAGTAAAGTTTTATCGATAATAACTAAAACCCAATCTATACTAAGCGAAATCGATGAATAACAAATATATTAACATTTAAACATTATTAAAATTTAAATGCTTATAACCGTAAATCTCATATATTTCCTTATGTTTTACATAAAATAGAAAGGACAGTGTAGGGATCTAGGTTCTTTTCGTATGTAAAATTATTATCTTTACATAGTATAAAATGAAGTCGCTTCGGCTGTTAGTTCCCTTAGATATTTTAAACTGTTAAACGGATCTTAAAACAGTTTTCAGCAATAAATAGTGATTCAAGAGGAAGGTTTATATGTATAATACATATTATAGTACAGAAAAGGCGAAAATTCAAAGATTTGTAATGTAATGTCGTATCAAACATATTTTTGTGCGCTTAAATCGCAAACGCTGGCTAAATCTTTCGAGATAGATCAAATTAATGTACCTACTACGGAATTGTATAACTTAATAAGATGGATAAAAAAGTCCGCGGTGGTATATTTATCTCTAAAGGATAACATACAGTAACCATTTTTATCCTTTTACAAAAATACTTATTATGTGTTATTTACCAAGAAGCTATTTTATACAATACAGTTTTATTCCTTATCCAATTAAATACAATATATTCATTGTATATGCCATGAAGATCAAATCTGCCCTTAACAGTATTTCATTAAAATGTATATCTACATTGCATCCGTCCGAAGCTGGGGCGAGTCGCTAGTCAATAATAATATAAAACACACTGATTCAAAGGGTCCAAAATAAAATCATAAACTCATAGTTTTATGTTATATATTTATATATGATTATACGGGTTTATTTTATGAAAAATAAATCAAAGAATTACAATAGTTCTCTCTCATAGAACTTCAACACTTGTTTTTGTTTTAGTTACGTAGGTATTTATGACATCAATCATAACTTCACAGTTTGGAGATAATACGATACGATTATCCCACGTCTTATAGTTTGCGTAATACATTATTAATCACATGTAATTCTGTTATAGAAAAGGAAGTGACTCCAACGCCACGAACGCTGAGACGCTAAAAGACGTTATCAATAAATACACTATGAAAATTACTGAATTAGAAGAAATATGTTTCAAGCTTCAAAGTGAATTAGACGAGTGCAAAACAGAACTGTCAGTATTCAGTTTTAAGTAGCTATCATTAATTATATAATATTTAAAGTTTTTGTAAGTGACTACGTAGTGAGACAGGTATTTTTGTTTTGACGTTATCATTACGGTGTGTTACAGAACAACATATCAGAGTGAAGCGGACCGTTGGAAAGATTTAGCTACAGAAAGATTGTCAAAAATGGAGCAGCTGAATTCTCAACTCGAAGAAAGGCATTGTCATGAGGTATTATTTTGAAACCAAGCAGTTTGATAACAGTTATGTTAATAGGAAGTGGGGATAATAATCATGTAAATAATGTGTTGACACCCAACGAAAATGTACTGGGAGTTAGAATCAGTAAGACTTACCAGGATTAACAGGATATTTAATGTATTTTCTTGTGAGAACGATAGAGTACGAATACAGAATACGAAGAATTCACATGTCGTCGGCAGTTCGACTATCCTTTTTAGGACTTGTTAACGTGTACCTAAAGTAAGATTTCAATGATTGAACGAAGAGTTGGTTTTCTCTCCTTATTCCTACTAACTCATGCCATAATTACCTTAACTCCCTTCGCCTGTGTAGATTAAGGAAGTTAGATTATTTTACTTAAATCAGTTAATGCCTTAACTTATTTTTGATACTGCTTCAGGTGGAGTCATATAAAGCGGAGAATCAACATTGGTTATCACAGTTGAATGAGACGCAAAAAGAGCATATGGAACTACGTACTCGCTTGACTGAACAAAAGGCTCTGTATATAAAGCAGTTGGCAGATAAAGATGTACACATTGAACAACTAAGAACTGTCATACATAATTTGAAGGTATAATTTTAAGAGATATTATTTTCAAATTATTTTTATTTAGAAAAATTTGGTCGTACTGAATATTGATCCTACCGATCGTATATTGATGAATCGTATACTTAATTGTAAATTAAGTAGAATTTGATTATACGTACATATTTTTCCAGGGTTTAATGTTTTAAACTCTATAATAAAATTGTATGCATTTGAATAATTTATACTCTATGTTTTAACACGTATATATAAATATTAATATCGATGGTTACATTATTAGTATCATAATTTTTAGGGCCCTATTTAATCATTTATTTCCATTCCTATAGACACAAATTATCAATATGCAAACTATGATCTCGGTAAATGATCCAAGTTTTGATCTATCAGCGATTGTAGAAGTCGACGAGGCAAGTGACGTCATGTCGCAAAATGGTTCCGACAGATTGGAACTTAAATTTGATTCTACTGTAGACATGAACGATGACGATATTTTAAGGATACCTGGATCTTCTACAGCTATTTGGTATGTAGAAAACTTTAAACACGGAAATCATTTGCAGTCATAACATTTATAAAATTGTATATTCCTGTGTCATGATTTTCTCACAAATCAGTTCGCTATAATAAGGTTTGTAGAACAATGAAATAGTATATTAATATTTCATTAATATTTCTACGCGACTAGCTTCTCTTTTAGAATCGCTACTATTGACGCCGTCACGTATAATCCCCATGACGTGTCGTGGACATGATGCAAAGTAGTCCATGCATAATCTACACGTTCCCAAAAGTAATTATTTAATGACGACTATGCCTACGCATGAGGTGGCTCAGTCGTCTAAAGATAATCATAAAATATTGTACTTTGTACATCCATTCCGAAAAGTATACCCGTGATTATTATATGGGCCAAGGTTATACTCACTAGCCAATCGTAATATATAGATATTAGTGCCAAATCTGAACGAATATGTCGATATAATTAAATTTTAAATTTGTTTCCAAGTCTATTTGTCTAGAAAATTAGAATTACGAAGAGAATGGTAATGTGACTGTAATGTTGGGGGTTTGGGTTGAGTGAGTGAAGTCGATTGTATTCTATGAGAGCTATTTATTAGGTCTTTACCTATGAAATTGCCGTTTTGTATAAAAAAAATTTAAACGATTTTTTTTTCATGTATTTTTTATTTGTATTAATCGAAGTAATCACCCATGCAATCAATGCATCTTTGCCAACGCAGTGGCAGTTTATTGATGCCCTTCTTAAAGAAATCAGCTGGACGGGAGGCAACAAATTCTTCAAAGGCATTTTGTACTGCCTCTCGGGTATTGAATTTTTTTCTCGCCAAGGAGTTATCCAAATTCTGGAAAAAGTAGTAGTCTGTAGGCGCAAGGTCTGGTGAGTAGGGCGGATGACGGAGAACTTCCAACCCCAGTTCTTGCAACTTGGAGACCGTCTGCTGTGCAATATGAGGTCGCGCGTTGTCGTGCAGGAGCAGCGGAGACGAGCGATTGACCAATGCTGGTTGGAGATGTGCCAGCTTCTCCATCATTGTGTTCAGTTCTTCACAGTACACATCTGCAGTAATTCTCACCCCGTTTGGTAAGAAGCTGTGATGAATCACACCGCCGCTAGACCACCAAACAGTGACCATCACTTTTCTAGTGGTAAGTTTTCGTTTAGGGCATTGTTTAGGTGCTTAACCAGGATCCAACCAACTTGCTAAGCGCTTGCGGTTATCAAACAGAATCCATTTTTCATCGCAGGTAACAATGCGGTTCAAAATTCCTTCATTTGTGTGTCTGTTGAGCAGTGCAAGGCACGTCTCGACGCGTACTTCGCGCTGGCGATCATTGAGTTCGTGGGGCACCCATTTGTCAAGCTTTTTTACCTTGCCAATTTGACGCAAATGGACCAATATTGTTTTGACGCTAAAGTCGAAAGCTGCTGCTAATTCAGCCGTAGATTGTGTATCATCAGCTTCCACAATCGCCTTTAATTCGTCATTGTCGACCAAAGTCTTCGGACGACCGCGAGGTTCATTTTTCAGGTCGAAATTCCCAGAACGGAAACGTCTAAACCAATAACAGGTGGTGCGTTGGTTTGTAGTGTTAGTTCCTTAAACGTCGTTGATGTTGCGTGCCGCTTGTGCCGCGTTGCTGCCACGACGGTACTCATATTCCATAATTACTCGAATTTTTAACGTATCCACGATGACAAAAAAGATTGAAATGCGATGAAAATGTAACACTAATCAACAAAACAAATGACTACTTTTGGAAAAAGAATTCCATGTTTTTAAAATAAAATTAATTTAAAATTAGAATTCTTAGCCAAACAAAAATTATTTTGATTTGAAATGGCTAGTACTGCAGAACGGCAATTTCATAGGTAAAGACCTATTATTAACTGTCCACACTTGTAGTACTTAGGTTAATGTCGTATTATAAAGGAATATGCTCACACATTATATCTCATCTATACACAAGTGTATATGTATAGTGAAGTCATGACTCTCGTTAAAATTAAGATTCTCGTTAGGAATGTAAATGGGGTACATAATAAAATATGGATTATTATAATATTACAATTCTCGTATATCCATGACTGCAAACCATTTATTAATGTTATTAATCCTTACAGGCAAGACACTATAATAGAGAGACTCCGTCGTGAAAAGCAGTTAGCTGGTAAACAGAATGCTATCCTACGTCGACAAATAAAAGCGCTTGCAGCACGGGAAAGGCGTTCAAGACTCGACGCGCAAAATTTAAAGAATCAAATATTTCGAATGTAAGCCACTATATTTACACAATGATTTTTTATTCAATATATTATTGTATTGTCGAAGAGAATCATACCTGATGGGAAAAAAGATGAACACGATGATAAGCGTGTTCACTCAGTACAATTTTATTTATTATTTTGTAACAATTCAATATTTCTCATTTACCAATTTTGGAAAAGCAATTCTGATTTAGGGTTCTAATTCTTAGCATTTTGCATAATGAACGGAGATTCAACAGTGCTTCGTCAACTGAGTGGAACATTGATAACATCTAAATTAGTTATCGCGGTATCCGACACTCCTATGATGGGACAGAAAAGGTAAAATTGATTCGTGTAATGTCTGTAAATGTACGAGAGAACAGCCAATAGAATATTATAATGCAAACGACTCTACACTTTATGTTCGCACTTATAAGTGTTTGATCGATTATAAACAGCTATTCAAGCTTAAAGATCAGTTAATCCAAGTGTTTAGTTTTAGTTTTACATAAAAACTCAAAATAAAGTCGTAAGGAGTATGAGGTAATATTCACAACTTGTATGGATATTTTAAACCTACATCAAATTCTCCAAAACTAGAGATAAATTGAGATTTCTCCATTTTATGACGATAAGCAGCACATGCTGTATTGTACATTGAACTTAATAATGTACGTATCATTCGATATACAAATGTCTAAATATATGCCATACAAGTACCTATCAATGATCTAGTGCGTTTGATTGAAAGTGGCCTCTTTTTTTTAACGTAGGGAAATCCCTTATGGATACGCCACCCTCACGGGGGAGAGGGTGGGTTATGTCCGACTCGCACGGACTGAAACTCACGGTGGACCGACAAACCGAATTTGTTGGGGCGACAAGGGATCGTACAATGCTACACAACTTTGTAGAGCCGCCCTAACGGTTGGAAGGTGACCGCCGGGCTCCCACCTTTAGAGAGGCAGACTGAGTACACACCAGCTGCCTCCCCTCGTCCGCCGGACAAGATTTACGAAGCTTCTTTGACTTGATCATCTATCCAAAAGAGAAAAATGATCAGATAGTATATACACATTTCTGCATACCTTGGACACTTATAACGCTACATTAATAAATGTGTTGCATCCGTGGATAGATTTCTAGATGGAATAACAAAAAACAGCGAAAATTTAGTCCAGACAAAACATGCAGTTCGAGTAAAACGCAAAATATGTGGACAAAATCACGAGCAACAAACTAGTAATTATTTAAAATACAAATTAATGTGTTATTGTAAGAGATGAAACAAAATAATTTTAGCTTAGTGTATTTTTTAAAGTTTTTTTTACAGTAACACATCAGGTAATAAAGTGGCAACAGCTGAAACAACAGCGATGCAGAACAAAATAGCATCACTTCAAGCACAGTTGACGAGCGCTCGACGAGATACTCAGTCCAATGTCGCACTGTGGGATAAGTGGAAAAGGTACGAACCACCAACTATCGACCAAGCTACCAATTTACTCATTCTTTTACTCTCGAATTTAAGATTTTACATTAATAAATGCTAATTAGTTTATAATGTATATAAATAATCTAACATATTAGTGTGTTCCAAAAAACTTACGTCTTTTTCTGTTAACACTGCCACACCTTCTTCGTTCATTGCTATGATCTGAAAACAATTTTACATTCAATTTCATATACATAGGACGACAATAATTGCTGCTGATTTGTGTATTAATATATCAGTACCAAGAGATCAACCGAAACGCGGACTAATATGTCAGTACGCTTACAGTTACTTGCTATTTTATTGGTAAATTCATTGTTCTCAATCGGTCAATATATCCCTGGTATTACGTAGTTCTATTAAAATTGTTTTTCAATAACAGCTATAGAATAACGGATTCAAAAATTTCCTTCCAAAATAGTAACTGCTGGCTGTACAAAAGTTAGAACGTTATTCCGGAAACAAACAAGTAGAAGGTAATTAAGATTGTATCAATAACGTCTGTGTGTTAAATGTTATTCTTATTTATTATTTTAGAGAAAAATCTCTCATTATACGTCAGTTAAAAGCGAGTTAATATACGATAATTTTGAAATTGATATTAGTTTTTACATGTCTACTTTATAATGAAATAATGCTTCCTTTTACTAAGCCAGAAAGAAGCTTTAATTCTGCCCAATTGTCTTAAATAACTATATAGACATAAAAGTGATCACTTTGTGAAGTGAAGACAAAAGACACAAAAGTGAAGACTTTCACGGTGTTATTACAAAAAAGTTAAACACGTATTGAATACTTGCTTTAGTAAGGTTTCGAATTAAATGCACCGCGGTCGCTGGATGTTCGCCATCTTGCTCTTTTGTCTCGCTTTAGTTACGTTAGGTTAGACTTGCGAAAAAGGATAACGCGCACTTGCCTCGAGCGAGCGCGGTGCATTTAATTGGAAAACTTTTTAAAGCAAGTATTTAACTTTTTTGTAATAACACCGTCATAGTTTAATTACAGTTTTGTATGAACAAAAGCAATTGTAAAATATAAATATTGAAAACTTAAGTTATATATATAAATTCGTGAATTATTATACTATTCATATTTATATTTTACTAGCCAAATAAACATTCAGTTTTAAAATTATTCCATACTAACTTAGTACAATTTTTTATTAATTATCATGTCATGGGTTGTTTTATCCGATCGCAGTAATATTTATTATTTATGTTACTAAGATATAAAATAATAAAATTAGGAAGTATGAGTATATGATTTCGCGAATATAAGTTATTAATTAAATTTGACATAGAAGTCTATTGTATAGTCTGATAGAACACAGATTTTTTTTAAATGAAGAGGACGGGCGCTATCTTTTAAATAGAACAACAGTTTATAAAAGCGCATTTTTTTTTCTTAGAGCACAACAAGCGGCGGATCGCTGGCAGACACGTTACGAAGATAAATGTCAAGAAATGAAAAGATTAGAGTCAAGTCTTAATCTAGCAAAATCGTCTGTTGCGAGGCTTGAGAGAGAAAAACGTGTCTTACTGTCAAAATTATCTGATACTAAGAGTATGTATGACAAAATATGGACATAAATAATATTTAAGAATTTCAATTGACCTTGACAAAACTTAAATAAAAAGAAATATACAAATAAAGATAACGTTTTATTTTCAAGGTGAAAACCGTCTGACATTAGAGAAACAAGACGCTGAACCATTGGAGAAATCGCATCGTTCTATAACAGATACTAATATATCTTTGGAACATGAACGAAATGAATCGAGCTTACAATTGGTTTCGACACAAGCGCTTCTCCAAAGAGTTCAAGCGCAGCAACACAGAATAGCAGCATTAGAAATAGCTGAAAAGGTATCTTGCTTATAAAGGAAAAATAAATTTCATCTTAAATGTGACATTTTAGTAAATTGTGTTAATTACTGATTTTGATTATACCAATTACAATACATTTTATTTGTACATGTTTCTAAAAAATACCTATTTATACTGGAATTGTATCCATATTCGATTATAATCAAGATATGATCATATTTACATAATGATTTTAAAATAATGGACAGATGACCTTAATGTTACAATAAATTATATATTATATCTACATTATACGCCAAGTTAGGTATATAAAGTATATAAGTTACTCTTTACAGAGCTAGTTTGAATTTAAACAACTCTAAACCAATCTTGCATCCCTTAAAATCACGCGATTTATTTTTGGGGCTTTAAAAGTAACGTTGTAACTGATGTAATTATGTGCCCAGTGTACTATAATTGATGGAATGGTAATATACGCAACATACCATTGAATTACATTTAACCTAATATTACCATTGATTGAATTGGCTTGGTCACAGCCATGCTAAATTAACAGACAATGTACTGATGTTGGCTAACTTTTCCGTTTTGCTGCAGGCTGTTATCCCTCCACTTTACGCCATTCAAATTTACTTTGTGCCAGTCGCGTCCTCTTCAAAAATAAGACCCATATTCCTGCCTTCCTAAGAAATCTTGTAATTTCCTTTGTCACACCACGGCCCTTTTATTTCATCTGTTCACCATTCTTCAATCAAATTAATTTTGATCAACGCAGGGTAATGAACACTTAGTGTCGGAATACGAGAGATGTCTAGCTGAGATTACTTCGCTTAAAGGTCAAGTGCTTAAACTTGAATCGATGTTGCTTCAATCACAAATCAGAACACCGATTAAGAAAACTGACGACACACAACCAGAGCTAGACTACTGGAAAAGGTGAGAGATTTAAACATTTAAAAAAAAATTATTCGTCACATCAAAATAATATATCCATGATTGAAGATACAATTGACTAATGTGAGGCTTTTTGTACCATTCCATTGTCGGTATAAATTTGTGTTTGTATACTTGTATTAGCTGTTCCCGCCCGCTTTGTGGGGCGTAAATTAGTAACTATTAATAAATATAATATCCACGATGTAATCAATTCTTACGCAAAGGGTTATTACAGTCCGAGCAGCTATTCCAGTCTTATTAGAGGATAATCATCCGCACAAACATGTTTTCATATTTCTGATATTTTAATAATGATATGTTATAGGTGTTGATTATTGAAAAATTATAGAATAATTGGTTATATATTTAAAATAATAGACCATGCTACATCGATTTTGAGTTAGTGGAGCATTCATAGACAAAATTTAACTGAATACAGTGCCATAACTCACTTTAGCTTATTGATTGGGCTTATAAAAGTATAAGGTCTAAAACTTACGGTACTGAATAACTTGGGTTAACCCCAAAATTACAACAATATAATACAATTTTATGAATTAATTAAATATGGCATTTAGGTCCTGTGATTTATTTCAGTTTATTCAGCGTAATTTATTAAAAATAAAGCTAACTAATTATTATGCCCTTGATAACACTGCACTAAGTCAATTAGCTTTTTCGTTAACATTTATAGCTATTGCGAGATGCTGAAGGAGGAAAACGTCCAACTGACATTGAAAATTAATTCAATGGAAACAATACCAACCACAGCTCAACAACACCGTGTTAATGATCTTGAACAAACTATACTTACTCTAAGAGGTAAGCTACATTTAATTATCAATTATCTAGAATTTGGGAATACTAACTAAATGATAACATTTTTCTATAATGTTCAAGGTCTTGTTAGTAAGTTACATGCTGATCAGAAAGCAACTGGATCTTACAAAAGAACTGATCCCGGTCAAAGACCTTATAGTGCTCGAAGTGGCAACGACAAGGTTTGTTACAAACTTACTAAGAAAATAACGCAAACCAACAAAAACTCTATTTATTAAGTGATAAATTTTATTACAGAATCGAAATCAATTTGAATCTTACCGTCTTGAAATAGCGAATTTAAAGCGGAGCATACAAGAGAAAGACTTGCTATTAGAGAAATCAAAGGAGATGCTAAAGATTGCAGCTGAAAGAGAAGACGAACTTTTAAGAGAGGTTAGGATTTTCCAAAATTCATCTACCCTAAATGGAATTTCAAAATGATTCGCAAAACAAAACGAATGTTAATATTTTGTTATTTATTTTCAGATTGAATATTTACGTCGGCGCATAGACGATCTCACAAAATCTAAAGAAGGTTTTTAAACGCTTTGGATAAAAATATTTTATGAAATTCAATTGCGATCTTCTTTCGTGCCTGTGTTCCGAGATGAGGATAACCAACATGATGTACCTATTAATCAGCTTCGGACATTTATAAATGTTCAAACAATAATTGTTAATAATTGTGCACTATTATAATTATAAAGAAGGTCGTACCAATATCGTTTCTCGTTGAAGGTTATGTGTGAAGCCATCATAAAGTACATACAATAA
The DNA here is from genome assembly GCA_036509395.1 of Antheraea yamamai. Lineage (NCBI taxonomy): Eukaryota > Metazoa > Arthropoda > Insecta > Lepidoptera > Saturniidae > Antheraea > Antheraea yamamai. Next base: position 11,487,749 of record AP028432.1, read on the forward strand.
TTTTAAGAGCATCTAAATAAAACAACTTTTCACTCAACATTTTGTATTAATTTATATACAACATTTAAAGTAGCAATTAAGTAACATTTAAAGTAAATAAAAATACCGCCTACTTATAATTATAAAAATTATATATATTAATAACATGCTTTAAGAAATATTAATTCGGAACAATTATATCGTATTTATATATATCATAAAGACATACAAACAAACACACATAATATTTATAGTATAGCATGCAGAACAAGCGAACTTTATTGAAGCCTGAAAAAATTACTCTGCAAATAAATTTACAGTTATACCTTTAACTTCTAAATAGCAAACAAGAGCTAAAGGAGTGGACGTAAACTACGTGTTTTATTTTATTTTGATATTGTTCCAGTGTATTTCTAAAAGATCGCAAAAAAGCATTATTACCTCCAAATAGTAACCACATAAAATGAACTCATTTTTTTTCAATTTTGATCTACAACGAATCCACATTTGTAAGTCAGGTTTACTTTATTGTTATGCTAATAGTATTAAGTTACTTATAGTAAATATTACACGAAAACTGTAAAAGTAGCACGGAATAAATAAATATCTGAACTTACTCTAACGATGTCATTTCTATTGATCTCCTAGTGTATATATTGAAGAAAATTCAGCAATACAATAGGAAAATTTAAGAGAGCCTCAATTAAAATGATACACATGATTTTAACACATGAAAATCAACGCGTTAACTAAATTTTATTGACAATAAACACAAACTGATTGACGGATTACGGCGTCGCAATCCGCTAATAACATTTGCCCTTTCCTCCGTAATATCTGCACGCCAACTCAAATGCTATCATACAAAATAAATGAACCTAACAATACCTACCGAAAATATAGCCTAATACTTGTAGGGAAAATACTAAAATGTATAATTAACCTTAAATGAATATAAACGTCTCGATATTATTCCACTGTAGCACACGATTATATATATATACCTGCGTACTAGAAAAGACAGGAAGGTGTGTTGGATCATATTTGGGTACATTTTATTGACACACGCTTGCGTACTTATATACAATTTTTAACAACTAGGTACACAATTACGTGTTATACTGCCTCAATTAAGCAATACGTTTCATAAATTATATCTTATAAAGAATATCGCACAACATAGCTATAAAGAAAACTAGAAGCGTTTCTTACAATTGAGCATAATACTTACTATTACGCTCTCTAATAGCTTATTCTTAGAAAAAATTGTCAATTAATATTATAAATAACTATGTATGTTAAGTTTATGTGGAATAGCGATAAGAAAAAACCAAGCGTTAAGAATATGGAAAAAACATAAGAAATGCAAAATTGACAGGAATCAATTTAACTTATTTCTAAAGTATGCAGATGTTTTCACAAACTTTTATTTAAAAATATGATGCCCATTTAGTAATACTAAGATTCAGTTAATATTTACGTTAATATGGAACGTATAGTATATAATAAAAGAATAATAATACCTTACAGTTACACTATGAATATTAAAAACATTAATTATATAATTTACTATAATTATTTTCCGTATAAAATAACATTAATCCTTAACTTTATTTCATTTCAATAGCTGACTCTGAAACAAAAATATTGAACACAATTATTGTTGAAGTAACAAAAACATTTTATAATTGATTTCATAATTAGTATATACGATAGTATTTACTGCTGATACTATTTTTTCGTATATTTAAAAAAAAGTATCTTGTGCTCTTCTCCAGTTCCCCGTTTCGCGTTGTGTCAACTTTTCATTGCAATCGGTTCAAAGGTTTAGGCGTGAAAAGTTAAGAATTATTTAAAGTTATTTTCGCATTATTTCGCGACATTAGTGTGACTGAATTAGTCTACACAATATGCTTTATCGACATTATTAATTTTGTTTTTACTTTAATCAGAAATCGGAGAATTTTGATTTATTATTATTGTTAGAAGACAATCGCATTTAAATTGATCAATACGAATGTTATAACCATCTGTGTTTGGTTATTTGTCTCTGTTTATCAGACGGATTACAATTTTGTACAGACTATTAGAACTATATTTACTGTTAGCCTGTCATCCACAAAGATGTATATTACCAACACCTATATTAAATAAAGTCTACAAATTTTTAGAATTGACAAACTCAATGAACTTAGTAAACTTAGAAGTAGTAGAAACTTAGAAATAGAGTAGAACTTAGAAAAGATACAACTTGTTTTTACTCGTGGTTTCGCTCGCGTTAATGTAGATTTTAAAAATAAAATACAGCCTATGTTACTCGTTGATTATGTAGCTTTCTATATATGAAAGGATTTTTAAAATTGGTTAAGTATTTTTTTAGTTTCTTCATTACAAACAAAAAATCAAGTCTATTTTATTTACATTACATAGTACTATATTCTATTGGAGTACAGAAAATGAACTAAAAAATCTATTAGTATTTTAATTCTATAATTTTAACTATAATGAACTATAAGATTTATTTATCGAAACACGATACAGTGACTGCTTTTCAACGAATGATAAGTATAGTGCAATCATTGACATATAAAAACCCAAGACGCACAGTCTCGAATAAAAGTAGCGCTCAAAACCGTCCGCTAAAGCTCCCCAATATTCGTACGTGGTTATAATTATGCGATAAACTTATGATTTTGCAAATCCAACCTTACCTGAATGATTTAAAGTTGTTTTTACAAGAACGCAAGCGACGCGAGACTATTTGAAATGAGTGCATAATTTTCAATTGTGTGCATATTCGATGCGTAAGGTTTTGAGACGTTGAGTGTGCATCTTGGGTTCTTATATACATCAATGAGTTCAATCTAAAAATAAAGGCAATCACCGAGATATCTACGATTCATTGCCAGACACTCGTTGTTATGCCAACTTGCAATGTTTTTGATATTTGAATATCCAGTAATCTAATTCAATGACCTAATTCGCAAACGTGATAAACAAAGAAAGAATCACAGTGAAAGTTCTGTTTAGGTTGGTCGCGACCTTTACGGGTTCAGATTCATATCATACTGCTTGATATGATATGTTTGATACGCAGATTGACACGGAAATCAACATTTTTTAAAATACCACTATAACGGGTATCCCACCTAATGTATAGTGGTCGCGATCAATTCACACATAATTGTCGTATCCTAAGTATGCCGTATTAAGATAACTCATTATGCTCCCGTTTTATTTCTCTGTTGTTAATTTTATGATAGAACGTTGTAAAGTAACAGGCAAGACACCAAATATTTTAAGTCCCGATGGAAACTAGACTAGATACGATTTTAATAACCCTCTATAATCGTTCATTGATTACTTAAAAGCCACAATGTTACTCAAATAACATTAGAGTTTCAAAATGTGCATATAAATAGATAGAATGATATAACTGTATATCGTTATTTACCTACGCTTATAATAAAAAAAACCTGGTTGTTAATATATAATTAACAAAGAAAAAGTAAAAATGCAATATAACCTTACCTGCATCAAATTGATGACGTAAGTAATTCGAACTCAACACTTGATTGTATCCATCTACAAACAAAATAAATATTAAACCCAAAAAGGTCATAACGGCATTATGAGAAATATATAAACATATATATAAATATAATTATGAACCTTGTCCCGCCCTGATTATAAAAAAAATCCTTGACGAATTATATACCAAAATGTTCCTCGTGAATCACTTTATCCACTGGTGAAAACCGTATATCCGCATATAAAATCCGTTCAGTCGTTTTTGAGTTTATCGCGAACAGACAGACAGACAAACGCGGTAGGGGACTTTGTTTTATACTATGTAATGATTGTACATATAATAATATACGTAAAAAATAGTTTTTCAAATATATTGATAATTAAAATTTGTACTATCGAAGAGATAATATGTAAGAACAAGCAAAGGATTATGTTATTTCATTCAGACCTGTAAGCCCTTCTTTTCTCCGTATCTGGCTCTGATTCGTTTAGCTAGAGGAGGTGTGAAAAGTTCTGGGTCGGGATATAATTTACCAGCTCTCTCCCAAGGTTGTTGCTGACGCCATAGAGATGTTACAGATGCGACTACTAACACCCAAACGAAGCCAATCTGTCAAAATGATAATTTCTTATCGTGTCTATTTATAGTAAACATGATATAATTTAAAAAAGTTGATTAAATTAAAAAAATATGAGTCGTTACATTTCAAAGTAAGCTAAATCCAATTTTAGGCGATACTAATATATCACGTTATTCTATAAGATCTTCAAATTTCGTACAAGTGTGAAGTATGAAGACCATAAATAAAACTAAAAACCTTATGAACGGCAAAATTTAAATTTAATTCACGATGTATAAAAACTGGATATCTTAAAAAATTAAACACGTTATATGAACGATTGACATTGGATTCAGCCAATTTTCAAATGTAAAGACGCATAATATCAGCATTAATTTATGAAGAATTTATTGTTAGCTACTTTTGCATGTTTTGTTTTAATAAATCCGGTAATAAAACAATATCTCACCAAACTGGTCCACATATAGGAAATCTTATAGAAATAAAAATAATCACTGGAATTAGTAATGGTTGCAGGAGCTGGTTGTGTTACGTTGAAATTACAACCCTCAACGCTTAATGGTAATTTTACTGGAGACGGTCGCGGACCGCCGAAGCTAATCCATAAAGTAAATGCCATCCCGGTTAATAAACCAATGGATACTCCCTGAAAACCACAAAATTCATAATACATCATCCTAAAGAATAAAGTAATATACCATACTTGCACTCATTATTATGTCTTTAACTATATCCATATAAATAATAATCCATATGTGTTCATTTACACCAACCACATACTAAATTTAGAAAACAAAAGTCGCGAAGTTTGTCTTGTTACAAATCTAAGACCCAGTCCAATTTTGACAATTTAGAATTGTGACTTAGCGAATTATGGTAAAAACTGAATATAAAATATGGACGTACAACGTTCGAAAATTAGCGTGCCACCAAAAAAGAAGTGACAAAAAGGCCTGATGGTAAATATATAGCATCCAATAAAATTACCCTTTCATTTGCATAAGTGGTGAACATGCCAAGAGTGAATACCCCTAACAATGGGCCACCGACAGCCCCGAATATCGTTATCGCCGCTTGCAAAACTCCTCCCAAATACTCAGCAAAGAAAGCGAGTCCCAAAAACGTGAAACCGTACGTACACGCTGCCAGCTTCGTTAACCAAGGCACGAATGAGGATGGAATTTGACACCACCTAAAAGTGACAACAACAATGTAAAATAATAGTCAAAAATACATTACAAGAATAAATATTCCAGAAAAAAAAAATACAAAAAAAATTAAACTGACTTCGATATGAAAAACCAATAAGGCACTAAAAAGCGAAAAATAACTAAATTATTAAATTAACCAAATTAAATAAAACATTTATGTTGGCATCGACTTCAGATATATTATTAGGTAGCGCATTTGTACATTAGGTTGGAACGCGTGGACGCGGACGTAGTCGCGGGCACTGCTAGTTTAAAATACAAATAATGAAAAAATATTTTTTAAATGAAAATAAAGTTACAAAATGTTGTTTTCCTAGAAATAATGACATACGTGTAACAAAATCAAAATTCACATACCTGTTTCGATAAAACTAAAAGAAAGGTTTTTTGTAGGCAAAACTATTTCGTAATAAAACATTTACCGTGTTATTACAAAAAAGTTAAATATGTATTAAATACTTGGTTTAAAAAAGTTTCCTAATAAATGCACCGCGCTCGGCCGAGGCAAGTTCGCGTCATCCTTTTTCACAAGTGTAACCTGACGTAACCAAAGCGAGACAAAAGAGCAAGATGGCGAACATTCAGCGATCGCAGTGCGTTTAATATGAGACCTTTTTAAGGCCAGGGTTAAATAAGTATTTAACTTTTTTGTAATATTTTTTTTTTTTTTTTTTTTTTTTTTCCCTCCCCCCCCCCCCCCCCCTCCCTCCCCCCCCCCCCCCCCCCCCCCCCCCCCCCCCCCCCCCCCCCCCCCCCCCCCCCCCCCCCCCCCCCCCCCCCCCCCCCCCCCCCCCCCCCCCCCCCCCCCCCCCCCCCCCCCCCCCCCCCCCCCCCCCCCCCCCCCCCCCCCCCCCCCCCCCCCCCCCCCCCCCCCCCTTTTCCCCAGCCCGTAACAAAACACCGTGCAAGTTTTTCTTGGTTGTTATGTATGTAAGTAAATATGCTTTAAAATAAACTTTGTTTCTGTTTCAATATTAAATAATTATGTATAAGTTATTTCGTTTGCATATCACATAGATCAAATAATACATACATTTTCTACAGAGTTGTATTATTTATATAAATTATGTTCACCATTTCAAAACTATATTATAGATAATACTACAATACACCTACAATCTCACCTATCGATATAATCCATAAGAGTGACAGCGGCAAGTGCATTACAAGATGCGGATATAGTGGACAGGGAGGCACTGAATATTCCTGCCACGAAAAGTCCGGGGAGTCCAGGTATAAATCCCATAGCATCTACTACGTAGTAAGGCATCAGTTGATCAATCTAAAAATGTTGAAAAACAAATAATTAAAAATAATCAGTTTACGTCATAAGCTGACATTTAGATCATAACTGAATAATAATAATATTAATGACTAATAATAATGTTTTAAATTGAATTCCTTTAGAACCATTACTTGATATTAAAAAAATTGATTCGAAAATGAAATGGGATATTTTTTAATATTGACTTCCACCGATTTTATTTATTTTGTTACTTACTAAGTAATTATAAAAAAAATGTTGAGATAGTTTTTATTTCATATATTAGCTATTAAAATAGAGGTAAATTTTAATTGTTAACAAAATATTTTTAAGTAATATATTAATTTTAGATAAATGTTAAAATAATAAAGAAAATGCTGTAAACATAGACGTGATGTAAATATCACATAATCAAACTCTTACCGAACTAATTCCATTTGAAGTTAGTGGATCGCAATCTTTATAAACCGCGTACATACCAAGGCCACTGATGCAAGTAAGTATGCTTAAAACTGACAGTACAGGCCAACTCCACCAGAGGCATTTTTGCGAACGTCCCAGTGTACTCACTGTCAGCAGTCGTTGCACCTAAAGAAATATTATAAAAAATACTGTGTAAATGTTTTGTTCCTAATAGAACAGCTCTTTTACAAGATATAAGAACCAATATTAGAATCTGTAACAGTATTAAGTAACGTAAAAAAGGTAAATAAAATACTGACCCAAGCTTAAATAGAATATTACAAACACGAAAATTATTCTCATATAAGAAAAAAAATTTACAAAAATCAATCACAATTATTACACCATAAAATGACAAATCGTAAATATCAATACTACATTATACATTTCTATACAGCAATTGGTGTAAACGTGTTACACTGAACAAAACTTTTTTGCAAAATGTATGCGGATATAGTCAAGTGAAAAGATATAAGTTGTTAATAGATGACGGTGCAAAACTACAAACAGGGAGAGAGCATACCGACCCTACAAATGTATATAAAATAGCATTTCTGTGATAGTATATCTTCTTACAACTTTACGTTTTTTAATCTATAATTTAAAAAGTGCGTGGGTAGCTGCGGGCATTAGCTATTATCATGACATCAAAGGAAATTCGAGACAGACGGTCATATGATAACAAATTTCATAAGAATTTCTACCTAAAGATAAGGTTGACAATTTGAGTAAATATGATGATCCTAAAAGTATTACAATGAAGTGGTATATATATAATTTTGTAGTGTGTTACAACTTCAAATAAAGCGTTTCTAATAAAATATTTATCGCAATAAATAAAATGCATGAATGGTATTTCTTCATTGTCTATTCATATCTTCTTTAAATATATAAAAATGAATGTTAGTGGGTTTTTGTTCTATACATTCGCGCATTATGCATCCAAATCGAGTTGAAATTTTACACAGCTGTTAGCAGTTATTTGTGCGATGGGAACTAACACAATACCATCAACGTACAATACAGTGTGAATAAAATAAATAATTATTAATTTTCTTATGTGATATGTACATAAAGAAAGTATAACCTGCGTATGGTTAACTGCGTACATCGATAAATAAGTGACCATGCCTCCTATTAACAAAGACCACCATGTGTGCCGTTCTGTTGGATCCAAACTGTAACTAAGCAACAATTATATTTGTACACCAAATGCATATAATTATTATTAGGTTTTTATTACCAACGAGTAGAATTAGATAATAGGTTAAAACAAATGTAATATGTATACGATGTGCGCAAATTCGCTGTATTTACATTCTTCAACGTTTTAACGGAATTCACAAATATTTAATTACTTACATTCAATTAGTATCATTTCGTATCACTGTCAGCTAACGGTACTCAAAAACCTAGGAAAACTTGCATTCTTGGGAAGTATTCTCACAATAATATCATGTATGTGGAAAAGTACAAAATGCCTGATGATTAATAACCCCATCATGTATTGTAAAAAATACAGAATTGCAGATTTCTCTGCCTTTGAAATCACAGATATGTAGTGCGATGGCGTGGATATTAATAAGGTCGTAGTTTCTTTGCTAACAGCCATTTACCCAGTTCTGGGTTATTGACAGATTGGTGTTATATTTATTTTCAAATAATTATCATTAATCATTTTGAACTTTAGTAAAAATATAAAATAAGGCATATTATTTAAATTAATGGATAGGTCGTTGATTGTATCAATATTTTCTTTTATCATTTTGTTTAAAAATAAACAAATAAATTCTGACTTTACTAGAACAGTATAAAGGAAATACTTACTTGGAAAAGTCTAACCGTCCTCTTTCCTTGCCAATAATAAATATCTCATCAAAACCACCAACTTGAATCGCACTGTATATAACAACGCAAAACACAGCCAAAAACATAAGAAAAGACTGTAGGACGTCTGTAAACAAAACTGCTTTCATCCCACCTAAAGTTGAGTAGAAAGTACATACTAAACCAACAACCAGTATTGAAATCAGTCTATCCAGACCAGTCACAGATTCTAGTACTATCGCCGGAGCATAGAGTACGATACCGTTATATAAAACCATTTGCAAGGTGTAGGTCAGTGATGCTAACATTCGTATTTGCGGCCCAAACCTTAACTCCAAATATTCATAGGTGCTGGTCTTCTGAAGACCAAAAAATACTGGTAAATATAAATAACAGGCTATTGGTGTAGCTATACCATAAGCTGCATTTATTATAACAAACTGCATCCCATAGTAATAAACTTCTGAAGATACCCCTATTAAAGTAATTGCGGACATGAATGAAGCCATCAGTGATACTGCTACGGGAAATATTGACATGTTTCGATCAGCCAAGAGGTACTCCTAAAACAAAAAAAATTCAATGTGTAGATAGCTACTTAGCTATACATTAACACTTTGTAGGTTGTAGGTAATCTTATGTATTAAAGAAAAAAAAGAAAGTGTTCTCAAACATTCGATAGAGAGGATAGCATTGCCCAACATAAGTTCTGTAGTGTGCCGTCTTAGAAAATTCCTATTGATTACGCGACTGCTAGAACAATGTTGAAATCCTCGCAGTCAACCAAAAGTCTCAACTTACGCGAAATATTATATCTGCAGTTATCCGTCTAATACGGTTTTCATTTTATTATGTAAGAGCCTAGCTTCGTAAGATTTTAAGGATCCACATTTCTTAATAGAATAAAATGATAAACAAAACACTTTTATACACGTTCGATTATATTTAATTACACTACAAGCACGGTTAAATCACACAGCAGTTAAAGCACGGTAGAAATCTCCACAGTGTAGTAAAGGAATACTTAGTGAAAACCATTTAAACTATAATTAATTAGAACAATTAACGCACACGACTACCGTATTCTATAATACTTCGAATAATGCAATACTTAATTAATTGAATATTATATTTGTACACTGTGTTATACCTCGTTTGTTTTCTGTTTGCCGCCGCTGAAACGGAAATAGAGTCCAATGGCACTTGAGGCGGCCATAGTCGCCGCCATTATTATATAGTCCCATATTCCAAATACAGTTTGTACCATTTTTATCTGTAATTAAATACATATCTGCACGTTATTTGTCTTTTAGAAACAACATTTTATTAATGGTAGTTATTGCAAACACTTCCCGCCTTATTTTTCCCACAATGTAATTCATAAGATCGCAGCTCTCAGGAATAGAGAAACATTTTTTTGCTATAACTTGTAAGCACTTCTATTAGTATTTTTTCAGTTGTCAAAGTTGCAACGTGCTGTATAAATTATACATCTTATAAATTCTTGAAGAGTACACCCCAAAAATTACATATTCTGCTGATATCACGTTGAAAAAAAAAATTGCGTTTAAAAATCAAAAAGTATAACAATATCCTAGTTAAGTCAGAGTTTTTAATCATTTAGAGCTGAAAAGTAACAAACTTATCAAGTCTGGCTTTAAACCTTATATTGTAAAGGCAGAGTTTAACTGCATAGAAACTTTTACACATGTCTCTCTCTCTCTTCCTGGCTGTTAGTCCCACATGGTGGTGGGTTCAGCCTTCCTTACTTTTCTTCTCCGCTTCGCTCTGTCCCTGGCATCACATTCGGAAACATGGCACTCCTTCATATCTTTCAGCACTTCACCCTTCCAATTTGTTTTGGGCTTGCCTCTGGATCTCTAGCCCTGAAGGGACAGTTGTAATGCGAAATTTCCCACGTAGTCTGGTGGCTTTCTGTTTACGTGACCATACCATCGCAGCCTACTTTTACATATATTATATCAGAAACATGTGAAAACGGACGTATAATTACAATTACCCCAGTTTTACAACCCTAGAAGTTGAAACTGTTTCCAGTGGCCTAGATATATGCAACCTGATTGCCAAGCATTTTTCGCTAAGTTATCAAATGTTAGTGCTTCTTTTTCTTCTCACACTAACTCTTCTTCAATCGGACTAGATCGAAATATTTCAAATGTTATTTATTTAAAATGCATATACTCTGTAGATTTTTTTTGTGTTTGAGATACTCTATAGAACACCGAATATAAATTATTCTGATATTGAAATATAAATTATAGATAACTAATAAATAAATTAACAAAACAATCAGTAAAATATCAAACCCATGTCAACTGGCGAGTACTAATTAATTTTCCGAAATTCACATACGTTTATTTAAAGATAATTAATTATTGACACCAAGAGCTGATAATAAAGGAAACATTATTCGGAAACTTGATTGACTGAGAAATTTTATGAGAATTTTAGCGCTAATATTCATGACGGCAAATCACAACATGTCTACAATTCTATAGTATTATATTATACTTTATTATAAAACAAATATCTTTATTTAATTCCATAATTCATTATATTAATTCGACTTGAAAATAAAAACGAATATACAAACCAAAAATCGTTATAATATAAAATATATTTTAAATAGTATAGTTCATAATGTAAGAAAATCCAATAACATAAACATTAATACTCACGTTGTCTGTCCACGACCTTGTAGGTAACAACGAAAGTTTATACTTCCTATCAGCCTATCTCTAGCCCGCGTAGCCCTAAATAAATTCTTCACAAAGTATAGAAACCAAAAGGCAACTCTACAGGTAATAAATTAACTTTAATTAGGATATTTCAAGTATGTCAAATCACCAATCCTCGTGTTATACTAAATAACATCATATTTGATATATATATATACTGAAGTATCAATCTGACAATCGTATCAACAATAGTTCGGCTCGGATGCGATCGTCTGTCTGTGTAAAACTGTAGATACAGAACTGGATTTAGAAGGATTATTTCTCTTGAGAACTGCATCATATGACCGCCTTTTGATTAATTCAAGTGTTCGCAGCGCTTTAAAGAAATAAGTACTATATTTTTTATTGCTTTAAAATTATGAATATTTTATATTTTTTGTTGACGTATAATTATTGAACAACACAGATATTGTTGATCTATCAAATTTTAAGACAAAATTCTTTTCTATTTTACTCCTACTTTTCCTTCTCAATTATTTGTAAAACTAATTATAATTCGTAAGTAATTATATTAATCGAATGAATAATAAATCATTGAATAGAGATGTTCAAATAAATATAGGAATTTATTTGACATTTTCAGTTATTAAAAAATCTATATCCTCAACCATTTTTTTTATTACGGTCATCGCCGTCCATAGACACTAGCAACATCAAGAGAGTCGCAAGTGAGTTAGGAGCCTACAGTTTAGTTCGATAGAACGAACACTACTTTTTTTATAGAATTAGTAATTAATTAAAATGTCAATCCTAACTAATATTATAAATGCGAATGTGAGTATCTTCGTTACGCTCAAATACTCAATCGATGAACGTAAAATTTGACGTACACGTTGCTAGGAGCATAGAAAAGAATATAGGGTATTTTAAGATCGTAGGAAATATTTCGCAGAGTAGGGCAAATGTATATTTAAGCGAGTGAAGCCTCGGGCAACAAGAAGTATATTATAATTTATTTGTTTAACTTGAATAGTGTATACCACACTGTTGTTTTCTTTGTATGTGAATTTCCATGACATTTTGATGGTACACTTACTTTTAATGAAAATATCACAGGATTTTAATAGTACGCCCTTTCTAGAAATCTCCAGTGTAGTAAATGAATACTTAGTGAAAACCATTTAAACTATAATTAATTAGAACAATTAACAAAAACAACAGGAAATGCGGCCCTACTATTGACTATTGTCGACCCTTACGCCAAATTCGCAGTCTTCAGAATGTTGCAGAATCAACGAATATTTGGTGGATCCACCTCGAAGACAGTAGCAATACTCCACACACGACCTTATTTATGAGTTATACAGACAGGAAAGCTGTGCTAGCATAAGGTACCGGTTCACTTTGAAAAGGTTCTCCAATTCTATTGTAGCTGTCTCGTGGCCTCAATTCTCAGAGTTAGGACCCGCATTTAAATACAGCTCAAGAAACTCTAGGGTAACATAACATAACTCAGTAAGCGTTATGGCTACACCTTGGACAGTAGTTGTTAAATGAATAGGATTTTCTTTCGTGGAGAGAAGACACGACTGCATGATTAAGTTTAGATGAGCAGCTATTAACTGCTACTGATATTGGCCATTCAACCGGAAAGTTTTTTTGATCCAAGCCCTCAAGCTACCAGGAATTCCATTTGATTGAATTATCTGACATATTTACGCAGGTTAGGTTGGTTACCTAACATACTCATTTAAATATTTTACAAAATTCAATTAGGATTACAGCCCTCCTGAGGTTACGCGCGTCTGCAGGAAGTATACCTCCCATTCCCCTACACGTGCTCCCCGGGTGGTGCTAAAGACTACCAAATATTTGGCTACTGCACTGTACTAAATAAATTGAACCTCACAGCTACAAATAGAGTAATCAATCAATAATAGATAGATACTTTATATAGCCGTACGATTAAATAAAAAAAAAGAACAGCCGAACTTAATCAATTCCGGACTCTTTAAACTTTCCAAATTACAACTTCCACTATTGGAATTATGAATTAGGTATTTATTACCAACAGCGTTTTCATGAAAGCTTGTATCTGTAACCTTCACTAAATACATAAAATAATTTTAAGTGCATTTAAATAAAACAACGTTTCAACCAATATTTTATATTCATTTAAGTACAACATTCATTGACATATAAAAACCCAAGACACACAGTCTCGAATAAAAGTAACGCTCAAAACCGGCCGCAAAACTCCCCAATATACATACGTGGTTATAGTTATGCCATAAACTTTTAATTTTACAAAGTCAACCTTATCTGAATGATTTAAAGATGTTTTTACAAGGACGCAAGCGACGCGAGACTATTTCAAATGAGTGCATAACCCAAAATTATGCACGCATTTTTGTGTGCCGGCTGTGAGACGTTAAGTGTGCATCTTGGGTTTTTGTATATCAATGACAACATTTTAAATATTTATAAATAAAAACACTACCTACTCATAATTATAAAAAATATATATTTATTGGATTAATAACAAGTTTTAGGGAATATTCATTCGAAACACTTTATAGATATCACAAAGATAAACACACTCAAACACATGATATCTATATTATTAGATATTGCACCCTTCCTGGAATAAAGCCGTATTCGTAAACAACGATATTTAAAGAAGCATATTAAAGCTATCCTACAACTTAATTTAAAGTTATTTCTATAACCTCTAACCAACAAACTTAATCTATAGGAGCAGTTACAAAGTATATTATTATATTTTGGTTTCGATATTATTCCAATGTATTTTTAACACATCACAAAAAAAGCGTTACAACCACATTCAATAAACTAATTTTAATTACACATTTTTTTACACTTCGATCTACAATTAAACAAAATTGTGAGTCAGGGTTTCTTTATTGGTACACTAATAATATTAATTGTATTAGATGTTACACGTTAATTTATACTAATATTATAAAGAGGTAAAGTCTGTGAGGTTGTAGGGCGTAATCTCAAGAACTACTTGTTAGATTTGAAGAAATCTTCCAGTGTTAAAGTGCTATATATAGGTTATATATCATCGCTAAGACTAATAGGAACGGAGCACCAATAAAGAATGTTTCAAAATCGTCAAATCAATTTTTTTTTCCTTACAAGAGCTTTGACTGCGTGTTAGTTGCTAACTAAAGTAAGTATTCCACACGAAGTCGCAGCCAGAAGCCAGTTGTAAATAATGCACGAAATAAATTCGGGTTTTTTTCCTTACGAGAGCTTCGACTGCGTGTTAGTTACTAAGTAAAGTAACTATTCCACACGAAGTCGCAGCCAGAAGCCAGTTGTAAATAATGCACGAAATAAATTCGGGTTTTTTTCCTTACGAGAGCTTCGACTGCGTGTTAGTTACTAAGTAAAGTAACTATTCCACACGAAGTCGCAGCCAGAAGCCAGTTGTAAATAATGCACGAAATAAATTCGGGTTTTTTTCTTACGAGAACTTCTACTGCGTGTTAGTTGCTAACTAAAGCAACTATTCCAAACGAAGTCGCAGCCAGAAGCCAGTTGTAAATAATGCACGAAATAAATTCGGGTTTTTTCCTTACGAGAACTTAGAAGTTCTCGTAAGCCAGTTGTAAATAATGCACGAAATAAATAAATATCTGAACTTGATCTGGCGACATCGTTTGTATTGATATCCTAGTACTATTTATATAAAAACATACATTTTCTATGTATATATTTATTTGGGACTACTTATTTCAACATGTTAATATATTTTTATTTCCTTATCGTATTATTTGTTTGTACAATACTTTTTAATATTTATTTTAACAAAACGAGACGATTTTCTAAAGCCCGATTCATAAATTAGTAAGTTATTGCCCATACGTATTACTTATATCTTTATTCAAGGAAGAGTGCGATATGACATCGTGGTTCAATCCACTCACATATTGAACTAATACTAAAATATAAAGACTGGGTAAATCAAAATAAATTGATATTTACATTTAACGCTAAAAACGTACAGAAATTTTTATTTTGATAAGGAATTAATATATTGAAATCACATAAAACCTAATATAAAAATTTTAACTAGTACAGTGGAGAAAATTATCACGATAGCTTTAAATAACTACAAAATATATTCTTAAAGTTCTTTGCAATTATTTACCTTGAACCAGAAGTTTCAATCAGCAGCGATAATTATCCGGTATAGCAGATATATGAAGCGGTATATTAATACCTGGATGATATTGGCTACGAATGGTAGAGTTTTTCTTTTACCATATCGTTTTGAAATGTGTTAAATACGATTGTAATGTGTCATGTTTTCAATAAAACAATTACTCAAATTCTATGAAAGCTGTAGATATTACGGAAAATTTTGTAATATAATTAGCAGATTTATGAGTGGAGACATAAAGTTATACTGATGATTTTAAATGTATACATGAACATATTATGAAAATTAACGCGTCAATAAACTATTACTAATCCGCTAATAATACTCACTTCACTCATAAGTGTTCACTACCAATCATAAATGCAGCCTAATGTTGTAAGGTCAAGAATTAATCTTTTGAAAAATAAAATAAATATACATGTTGTCGGTACTAACCGACTATACCTGCACAATTTTTTTTTTTTTTTTTTTTTTTTTTTTTTTTTTTTTTTTTTTTTTTTTTTTTTTTTCTTTTTTTTTTTTTTTTTTTTATTCTTTTTTTTTTTTTTTTTTTCCCCTTTCTTTTACTTTCTCCTCCTTTTCCCACCCCCTCAACATATGTTGGGTTATAATTGTGTAAATTCTATCAACACACACATGCGTAATTATGCAAAACTCTTGTCAACTAAGTACACAGTTACGTAACATGTCACCTCAACTGAGCAATGTGTTTCTACAATCGTGTCTCATTAAGAATATTGCACGACATCATCTATAAATATAATAAGAATGTAGAACTAACGTATCTGTACTTTTTCGATTTCCGTAAAAAAAATTGTTGCACGTGTCTACAAATAAGTAATAGAATACATTTCAATCATTTTTAGAAATGTCTGTCTGTTTGTATGAACACGCATCACTGCTAAAGTATTGGGTTCACAATAAAACTACACTAAGAAAATCATAAAACATATCTTCGAGAATAACTTATTCTTTGTTTCATTAAATCGGTCCACTCTATCAAAAGTTATTGTAATTTTAATGACGACGCAGCGTAAGTACGAGATAAAAGTAGATAAGTAAATGGACTTAATACATTCAGATGACTT
Source organism: Antheraea yamamai (assembly GCA_036509395.1). Classification (NCBI taxonomy): domain Eukaryota; kingdom Metazoa; phylum Arthropoda; class Insecta; order Lepidoptera; family Saturniidae; genus Antheraea; species Antheraea yamamai. Next base: position 11,504,583 of record AP028432.1, read on the forward strand.
TATTAATCACTGTTTTTTACATAAGGTTCCATGCGGACGTAGTCGGGGGCACAGCTAGTTCCAAATAAAACTAGATAAAATGAAATTAAATTTCTTTTAAATAAAACGCTTATCATTATCAGTAGAATTGTCTTTTATATTATATCTAATAGTTTAAGGATTTATTCTTAGAAAACAATGTCAAGGAACATGTGGGACAGCGATAAAAAACAGACTGTTAACAATATCGGAAATATATTATACATGCAAAATCAAAATGAATCAATTCCACTTGTTTCTGAAGTAAGTATACATATATTATGAAAAGAAAATTACTTCCACTATTAGAAAGATCCAGCTGATATCAACAATAATAGGAGAATAATAATACCTTCCACTTACACTACGAATGTTAATAATATTATTTTATAACCATCTTCCAAAGAGAATCACATTAATCTTCAACTTTATTCCACTTCAATAGTTCACACTGAAACGTATAAAAATATTGAACACATTTATCTATATATATACATATAATAAGAATGTAAATGTAACGTGTCTGTACTTGTTCTATTTGCGTGAAAAAAATTGTTGCAGGTGTCTAGGAATAAGTAATAGAATACATTCCAATCATTTTTAGAAATGTCTGTCTATGTGTCTGTCTGTATGTCTGTTTGTATGAACACGCATCATTGCTAAAGTACGAGGTTCACAAAAAAACCTCAACCTCAACAACAACAACAAGCATATCCTCGGGAGTAACTTCGTGTTCGTTTCATTAAAATCGGTCCACTCTATCAAAAGTTATTGTAGTTTTAATGACGACGCGGCGTAAGTACGAGAGAAAAGTAGACAAGTAAATGGACTTAATACATTCAGATGACTTTATTGATCACTGTCTTTACATAAACTTCCACGCAGACGAAGTTGCAAGCACAGCTAGTTGTTAAACTAAAAACATTCTAAAAAAAATTGTATTCAATTTCTTTCTATATGATACAAAAAAGTATCTTGCACCGTACTCCAGATCTCAAATTACCTCCATATTAAATTTCATTACGATCATTTCAAAGGCTTAGTTGTAAAAAGTTAAGAATCAACTACAGTTATTTCCACATTATTTCGCGATTTTAGTATGGATTAGTATTAGTCTAGCCACCATTGGTACCTTTTTGCTTTTTATTTTAGTAATAAATAGCTGAAATTTGAATTACATAGAGATCACGATTTTATGTTCAAATTATTGGGACTACATTTGTCATTAGTCGGACATGTACAAAGTTGCATTGTATTAGTTTCTTTGAATACGAATATAAATTAATATCGTTTGCAAATTTGAACAATGTGAAAACTCAATCACCTGTTACATAAAAATGAACCAAAAAATATTGCAATTCTGTAATAATATATTAATAGTTTTTTTAATCACTTTGAAGATTTTTTACCGAAGCACGATACGGTTTTCTTATACCGAATAATAAGTACAATACACTCCAAAAGACAAGGCAACCACATCTGCCATTTATTGTCATGCCGACCTACAAGCCTCTCAACAGTTGGATATATACTAGGTAGTTCCAAAACATGACAAACTAACGAATCATCACCAATCCTGGACTATTATGTGGCTAAGAATGCCACTGTGTTTAGTGTTACACTTGGTGCCTGGTGGTCACGATTCCCTTAAGACACAATGGCATCCAATCACTTAAAAAATATTTATTATAATTAAATAATTATACAAAGGCTAAATAAATTAAGAAACCTAATTATGATCCTATATTTTATTAACCAACTTAAAAAAGGAACAAGTTCTCAATTCGGTTGTATATCTTCCAATGTTTGTTACCTCGGAACTTCGTCAACTATAGAACTATTTCGATTTTTTTTTAAATTGGGAATTCAATATTTTCTGGGAGTTCCCATTTCAATTTGATTACCATTGGATCAATTCATCATTTGAAAATAAACCAGGGAACGGCTTCAAATCAAATATATACGTATAGTCATGTTCTCGAAATGACTACGCTATTGACCTAACAAGGTCTTAAAAGCTTCACCGGACTATTATATGTATAGTGATTGGAAATATTGATAGGTTTATGACAATCAAGACTAGCTACTTACTTAACAAATGCTAAGAACATTCTAGTGATTTTTAAGAGTAGATATTTTTAAGTCGGTTCTAGTTTTGGTTAATAATTTATTATTATTCTGTTATTAATTTTATGAGAGAACAATATATAGTTAACAAGCTAGACACTAAATAATCTAAATATTGTAAGTTACCATGATACAAAAAACAATATAGGATACAATATTAATAACCCTCTAAAATCCGGTGTTAATTATTTCGATTAAAAGCCTGCATGATAGATACTCAAATATGACGACAGTTTTAAAATATGCTTTACGCAAATATAGAATGATATAAGTATTGTTATTTACTTGGATGTACAATACAAAAGCATATCGTTAGTATATAATTAGTAAAAAAAATCCCAGTATACCAACCTTATCTGCATCAGATTGATGACGGCTATAATTTGAGCTCAAGACTTGATTGTTCCCATCTACAAACAAACTAACTACTAAGCCAGTAAAATCAAAATGTCACAAATATATTTAAATACATATAAATATAATTATGAATTTCTTATAAATAAACGTATAAAAATATTGCACAAAAATATAGCGAAATAGAAAATAGTTAATTACAGAAGAGCTTTATTGCGTGATGAGTATATAGTTATATAGTATAGTATAAGTATAAGTATATAGTATAAGAGTATAAGTTACATAATTATTTTATTTTTTTTATTGAAGTGAAACTTCTTTATCGACGTAGGGAGGAATTTTAGAGCATGTAAAAACGTATGTAACGTTTTTCGGTTACGCACCATCTTAATTTCTGTACATTTTTCCGTTACGCGCCATGTTTATTTCTAAAGGTGCGCTCACAATGATCAGCTTCCGTTTTTTTTTTCTGTAAAGTTGTAAATATAGTAGATTATTTTTCGAATAATGATGTCATAAAGAAGTTTCACCTCTTACGTGTGTACACTGATACACGCACGTATTTTTTTTATCGATACTTGAAATTGTGCAATCGATGATGCGATAAATAAATATTTAAAAACATGCATTAGGCTATATCAAAACATATGCTATTTCATACAGACCTGGAAGTCTTTCTTTTCCCGGAATTTGGCTCTGATTCGTTTAGCTAGAGGAGGTGTGAAAAGTTCTGGGTCGGGGTATAATTTACCAGCTCTCTCCCAAGGTTGTTGCTGACGCCATAGAGATATTACAGATGCGACTACTAACACCCAAACGAACCCAATCTGTCAAAATGATTCATTTTATTACTTAATTTCATACCCATTCATAGTAACAATCTAATACTTTAGTATTATAGTACAGTCTAAAAAAAGACACATATATTGTATAAAAAAAATGTGACCAAATTGAAATATACAGCATTATTAATTTAGGAAGAAATAATAAGGAACTTACACGAAAAATTAATGTGAGATATGTTGTTAATAATTCAATAACAATAGTTATAAAAAGTTATTTATATAATAATTTTAACATTATTATTAATTTTAAGAAGAAATTACATTATAAGTTATGTAAATAGGAACGTCGTTTTAAACACAATGCGACGTCACTCCATACCCAAGCCAATAGTTGACAGTGACTTACGAGAGTATGTTATGTTAACTTTATTTTTGGCAACCAATCTTTTATATTATTACTGCCATTGTCAAGTAGTTAATAGTATTACAAGTTCTTCTTCCATTCCATTTTTGGCAACCAGTCTTCTAGTAGACTATTACTGCCATTGTCAAGTGAGTATCGATATTACAAGTTTCTTGATATAATTTCCATGAACTAACAAGATGATGGCCATCTTGTTAGAACTTTCCATGGAGTTTTTGTGGCATCTCAGAATTCATGGTCCGTGATATTATTTTCCATTCACTTCACATATGCACAATAAACAAATTATATTACATAAAAACACCACAAATTTTACACAATATAGAGTCAAGTAACACAAGATTATGAATAAAAAATAAAATCCACTACATGACAGGCCAAAATCCCGCCACAAAACTCTTATGAGAGTACAAAATTATTGCATAGGATTTATAAAAGGAAAAAGTTTTATTAAAAGAAACTCGTGAAACTCTAGGATATATAAAATGCAAAAGGCTTTAATAACCAACTCATGAAACTTGATGATTTTTATAAGAATAGCTTAAGTCGAAATAATTTAAAAAAAGATTTTAGAGTGAGTAGATATCGTCCTGTGAAGACTTTCAATCGCTTTTATCTATGTTTAGACTTTTGGGACACGAATAATAATAAATTACCCGGAAACTCGAAAATTGATAGTTACATACTTTTTCTTATTCGCGAATTCGTTTTCACGTGAACTTTTAAAAGACAACTTTTGATTTGCAATAATCCATTAATTTGTGTATATGTTTTATTTTACTTATTTCTATCTAAGACTTAAATCTTCATACTACACTAAAAAGTAAAATGTGTGCACGTTCCCTACTATAATCTACGTTTTCATGTTCTCCTTTGATAACTCCGGTAATAAAACTATATCTCACCAGACTGGTCCACATATAGGAAATCCTATACAAATAGAAATAATCACTGGGATTAGTAAGAACCGCAGGAGCTGGTTGTGTTACGTTGAAACTGCAACCCTCAACGCTTAATGGTAACTTCACTGGAGACGGCCGCGGACCACCGAAGCTTATCCATAAAGTAAACGCCATTCCGGTTAATAAACCAATGGATACTCCCTGAAAATTACAAAATTCATAATATATCATCACAAATACTAAAGCGATATACTATACTTGCATTCTTTATTATGTCCGAAACTATATCCATATAAATAATAATCCATATGTATTTACCCCAACCACATACGAAAAACAGAAAACAAAAGTAATGAGGTTTTTCTAGTCACAAATTTTAGACCAAATTCAAATTTGACAGTTTAATGCTAAACAATATGTTTCTTAACTAATTATGGAAGGCATATAGCGTTTAATAAAATTACCCTTTCGTTTGCATAAGTGGTGAACATGCCAAGAGTGAATACCCCTAACAATGGGCCACCGACAGCCCCGAATATTGTCAGCGCGGCTTGCAAAACTCCTCCCAAATACTCAGCAAGGAAAGCGAGTCCCAAAAACACGAAACCATACGTACACGCTGCTAGTTTCGTTAACCAAGGCACATATGAGGATGGAATTTTACACCATCTAAAAGTTAACAACAATCTAACTTTAAAAATAAATACGTAACGAAAATAAACATTGCATTATTAATAAAAGGAAAATAATGACATTTGAATTCCTTTCTCTATAGATTACATTACACAAAAACTGAATGTCATATATTTTATTTTACATGTTCTTCTATTTTATTTTTGGCAAACAATCTTCTAATAGACTATTACTGCCATTGTCAAGTAAGTATCGAAATTACAAGTTTCGTGATATAATTTCAACGAACTAACAAGATGGCGGCCATCTTGTTAGAACTTTCCTGGGAGTTTTTGTGGCAAGTCAGAATCCATGCTCCGTGGTATTATTTCCGATCCACTTCACTTATGCACAATAACCAAACTATATTACATAAAACACCACCAACATTACACAATATAGAGCCAAATAACACAAGGAAATAAACCCCCCCATCGCTTTTAATCCCCCCCAAAAACTCTACATGTTCAATATATTTTTATTTTAAAATCATTGTTCTTGACATCATTATACGACGTTCCAATATTTATATAATATGGTATATTTATACCGAAGAAAAATAGTTTTGTTTACAATAGTGTGTCGTCAATCCTACGCCATGACAAGCATCATAGTTTTAGAGGGAAAATTTAAAAATAATAATGAAACATTTTTTTAATGATAATAAAATTACGAAATATATTTATGTAGACATAATAACAAAAAATTCAATTGAAACTATTGTCAAAATATCTGTATACTTATTTTAATATAACCAAAAAGAAATGAGGCTTTTTATAGAACTATTTCGTAATAAAATATTGCAAGTTGTTCTTAGGCAATGTTTATGTATATTTAAATGTATATTCAAATAAAATTAATCAATAAAGGTTATTTATTACTTCCTTTTTACTTCAACAATGGGTATTTAATGTTAGATTATTGACTTTTGCATATCAAATAAAACAAATAATGGTTACACTTTCAATATAGAGTCGTATTTTTTATTGTATAAATTATATTCATAGTATATATGTTATACATAATAAGTCTATAATCTCACCTATCAATATAGTCCATAAGAGTGACAGCGGCAAGTGCATTACAAGATGCAGATATAGTGGACAGGGAGGCGCTGAATATTCCTGCTACGAAAAGTCCAGGGAGTCCAGGGACAAATCTCATAGCATCCACTACGTAGTAAGGCATTAGTTGATCAATCTAAAAATGTTGAAAAACATAATAAATCAACAATACGATTCCCTATCAGAGCTGTATGTAGGCATCTTCTAAAACAAATAAATTACAATTAATTACATACATTATTATATATCATTGATCTTATTTGTAACAAGGTCCAATAATTCAAAATGATAAGACTACGTAGTTAACGCTGGTATTATTTTCTTAATTGTGTTATAATATCTAATAATTTATATTTCAATTGAAATAGCGTTCGCGTCATATTTTATGATTAATAATAACTTTATTCGAAAAGGAAATAGAATATTTGTAATTTACTCTTTCCTGCCTTTTACTGAAGTTATACTTCTTTTAGCGCGTTAGGGAAAAATGATGAGAGTAAATTTATACGATGCGCGCGCACACCGTCACGAAAAACCGACACCCTGAAGTTAGCTATAGTCAACATGTTGTTTCTTTGTATTAGTTGTTTGTATTTCTTTGTATTAAAAAATGCAATGTATTAAATACCCTTTTTCTATATTTAGTGTCGTTTTTTCTACAAACGTAGAATAAGGCGAAAGATAAAATTTTTGAAAAGATTTTTATCTTGTTACGCCAAAGAAGTATAACTTCTAACGCGTGTACATAAGTATACATACACTTTTTTAATTTATAATACTTATGCTGTGTTCCTATATAAATATCGGGCAGATAATCTTGTTTTGTGGTAGTAGTCCGGTGAAGCTGTAAAGACCTTGCCAGGTCAATAGCATAGTCAGTTCGAAAAAAAAAAAAAAAAAAACTTGTTTTGTGGTTATTAAAATGACTGTAAATCTCTGACAGTAACTTGCATTTCATGATTTTAATTGTCGTTAATAAAATCGTTTTTAAAGTAATATTATTAATTGTGGAAAATGTTGTGTTTTATTACAACCGTCCATTCGTGTCATTTTCAAGGCAAAGAAGTAAATATCGGCGTTAAGTAAATATCACATAATCAAAATCTCACCGAACTAATTCCATGATAAGTTAATGGATCGCAGTCTTTGTAAACCGCGTACATACCAAGGCCACTGATACAAGTAAATATGCTCAACATTGTCAGTACAGGCCAACTCCACCATAGGCATTGTTGCGAACGTCCCAGTGTACTCACTGTCAGCAGTCGTTGAACCTAACAAAGTATAAAAAATTCTTTGCAATTACTTTATCATAATAGAATCCACCTAAACACCTAATAGATGGAAAGAACGAATACTAGGCTTCGTAGGATTTTAAATGAAAATTATTAAATAACATAAAAAAGGTAAAGAAATAGAAAAACTGACTCAAGTTTAAATATATTATTAAAGATACGAAAATTATTGTTACACATATTGTGAATTGTAGTCCGGTGAAGCTGTAAAGACCTTGCCAGGTCAATAGCGTAGTCGGTTCGAAAAAAGAAAAGGACACCCAAAAGTTATCTACTTTTTGTATGTAGTTAACTACAAATAAGTGGTGTCTTCTTTTTGTAACATGAATATCTATATTGTTTATCGGTCTATTATTATTTAGCAATGTTTATTACATTGACAATATTTTCTACGTTACAAATTATTTTCATAAAGCATAAAACATGTTTACGCAAATTAACTCCCGAACTCCCAGATCTTATTACAAAAACAATATGAACATACGTTTAACACGAGTTTCAGCTCTATACAAACAAATGTAGTTATTATGCACAGGTCAACAAACTGTAGACAGCATAAGTTTAAATAAAATACCGTATATATGCCAAAATTTGAAAATCTTGAACAATAACAAAATATGTAATATAAGATTGTAATTTTTAAAAATTGCCTAGATATTTCAAAAAAAAAAGATTCGCCATTTTGAGATTTTGATCTTAAAAAAATTAGCTAGGTTAATTCTAGGAACAATAATTACTGCATATAGTCATGAATGTTTATAATCTGTGTTTTATATTAAAAAATCTTTCAACTGTATAATTAGAATATATCACAAGTAAAAAAGCTCATCAACCCTTCTTCCATAATCTATTTTTTATTTGTGCGCACATCACGCAAAAATTGGTGGATAGATTTCTATCTTTTTTTACTTTTAGGTGTTAGGCGTTTAGTCCTTGTCTTCGTTCAATATAAGGTTATTAGAGTTTTAAAAAACTAAGATTTTATAAGCACTAGAAAAGACGCAATTAAAGTATATTGTCGCTTTCAATTTCTTTATGTTCTGTACATAAAACGTATTTTCAATATAAACAACGCAACAACAACACGAAATCGCTCGTTTCAGCAAATATTATTATAATATGAAAGAAAATTCGTAACAGTTTGTCGTATGACGATACATAAGTACATTTTATCTAAAGATTAGGTTCACAGTATCAGTTGATCTTCAAATCATACAGCCTATGTCTGACAAAGTATCACGTTATCACAGATACGACAATTTATAAAGTATTGAGATGAAGTACCGTTATATGTAATTCTGTTGTGTACGATAGCTTCAGATAAAGCGCTTTTAATAAAATATGAACCAATGTTAATAAAATGTATGAATGGTTTTTATTTATTCACTGTCTGTTCATATCTTTTTCTAATATATCAAAATAACTGTTGGTGCCTTTTTATTCTATGCATTCGCGCATCGTTTAACCAATACAACTTTGCACAGTTGGTCGCGATACTTACGTGAGGGGTACTGACACTACTGACAGTACCATCCATATACACTGGACAGTGCTCTAGTTATTTCGAAGAACGTATTTCATATAATTTTTAGTGTTTTTAATTGTAATTTTCAAAACTGAATCCGAGGATATTGTTGAAATGCGATTTAACTTACCCTCTATAAAAACAGTAACGAAAAATTAAAATTAAGTTTGACAACTCAGTCTACTTGAAACATCAGAATTATTTACTCATGAACGAGTTGGGAGCATCAGCAAGTATTATAAAAAAAAAATCGTTGTCTGTTAATTCGATTTACAGACGATAATTTAACAAGACGGACGCATCGGCCGATGTAGTGAAGGAGAGATAGATGCGTCACAAGGCGAACGCTTAGGCCGACTGCGCTTCTCTATCGCTTGTTTCGCGCTCTCGCTTGCACGCTCGGCTCAGGCGGAACGTGACAATGAGTCATGCTTTTTCGTCCGAGCAGTCGGCATTCAACGATTTCTATTAATGTCTATTTCAATGTTCTTATGTGATATGTTAATAAAACAAATATAACCTGCGTATGATTAACTGCATACAGCGATAAATAAGTGACCATGCCTCCTATTATCAAAGACCACCATGTGTGCCGTTCTGTTGGATCCAAGCTGTAACTAAGTAACAATTATATTTGTAGACCCAATGCATACAATTATTATTAGGCTATTATTACCTACGAGTAGAATTAAGTAATCGGTTCAAACAAATGTACGCAAATTCGCAGCGTCAGCATTGTTGGACATTATTTCGGAATTGACGACTATTTAATTACCTAGATTTAGTTCGTAACAATGTCCGTCAAAGGTGATAAAAACGCATTAGAAAAACTTGCATTCTTTAGAAATATTGTCATAATATGTAGGTGGTAGAGCCACGCTGAAGCTATTACTGGTTTCAGCATAAATGAGTCGGCTCACCCGGGGTAGTACCGCCCTCTCACAGAAAACCGACGTGAAGTAACAGTGCTTGCATTGTTGCGTTTCGTTCGGTCAGTGAGAGCGCCGGAGACCCACCTCCCCTCCCTTTCGACTTTCCCCTTCCCTTTCCCTTTCTCCCCCCAACACAGGCTGGTAATGCACTTGCGACTCTCCTGGTGTTGCAAGTGTCTATGAACGGTGGTGATCACTTAACTTCAGGTGACCCACCTGTTCGTTTGCCTCCTATAGTATTTAAAAAAATATATATACCATAATATATTGAAAATAAAACAGACTGGTAGAATACTCTCCATTTGAAATCGCAGATATGTAGTGAGATATAGCGTGGATATTACTAAGGCCATGGTTTTCTTTGTTAATAGCCATTTACCCAGATCTGGGATATTCACAGACTGGTGTTGTATTTATTTTCCAATAAATATCATTCATTAAACATTTTGAACTTTTCGATTTCAACAATATTCTCTTTCATAATTTTACATAAAATAAACAAATTAATTCTGACTTTATTAGAACAGTATAAAGGAAATACTTACTTGGAAAAGTTTAAACGTCCTCTTTCTTTGCCAATAATAAATATCTCATCAAAACCACCAACTTGGATCGCACTGTATATAACAACGCAAAACACAGCCATAAACATAAGTAAAGACTGTAAGAGGTCTGTAAACAAAACTGCTTTCATCCCACCTAAAGTTGAGTAGAAAGTACATACTAAGCCAACAACTAGTATGGAAATCAGTCTATCCAGACCAGTCACAGACTCTAGTACTATCGCCGGAGCATAGAGTACGATTCCGTTATATAAAACCATTTGCAAGGTGTAGGTCAGTGATGCTAACATTCGTATTTGCGGCCCAAACCTTAGCTCCAAATATTCATAGGTGCTGGTCTTCTGAAGACCAAAAAATACTGGTAAATATAAATAACAGGCTATTGGTGTAGCTATACCATAAGCTATATTTATTACAACAAACTGCATCCCGTAGTAATAAACTTCTGAAGATACCCCTAGTAAAGTAATTGCGGACATGAATGAAGCCATCAGTGATACTGCTACGGGAAATATTGACATGTTGCGATCAGCCAAAAGATATTCCTGAAAAAAAAAAGAGTGTCTAATCATTTGTACTACCATTATAAACAATCTCATTTGATAGCGATGTCTGTATCTCGCGATAAAATATATAAATAAAAGTTTTAACAGGTGCTTTAAGATTCAAAACCGCTGTCAACATAATATACGTATGTGTGATTGAAAAACCCATTAGCACTATGTAGACGGTAGTGAAACTCGTGTATTAGGAAATGTTCTAACTTTATAATTTCTTTATAAATTTCTGACGTAATTCAAAGACACCTACGCCCTTCAATATAAGATCAAATATAGTTACCTACCATATCTGCTTATCATCAATGTTGCCAGCTATTTGATTTCCTGCCGGACTGTTTGGAATTTCAGCCCCTTGTTTACTGTTTAGTATAACAAACATATCGAAGTACAAGTGGCTAGGTATTTTTTAAGACCATTTATACCAACATTTTAACCTTGTTTTACAATAGAATTGGTTAATACGCTATTAATGATGGCAGCGATAATTACACAAAGAAAAAAGTTAACTGTATGAAACTTTGTGTAGATACAGAGGAAGCAAATGAACCATCGATATAATACTACGAGTACATTAATTTGTACCGAAAATAATTCATATTCGGTTAATATTTTTTTAGTTTTACTTCCCATTTAGTGATAAATATTATTTTTCAATTAATGTGTATTTTATCTATTCTTGCTAATCCTCATCTTTCTCATACTCGCTTCATTTATTCCTTTTCGGTATTTATATTAAGTATATCTAGCAACGAATACTTAATTGAATAGATATTATATTTATAAGCAGTGATATACCTCGTTTGTTTTCTGTTTTCCGCCGCTGAAACGGAAATAAAGTCCAATGGCAGTGGAGGCGACCATAGTAGCCGCCATTATTATATAGTCCCATATTCCAAATACAGTTTGTACCATTTTTACCTGCAATAAAATACGTATAATAACACTATATATTTTTTAAGGTACAACAGAAGTTCATTAATGGTAATTATTGCACATACTTCTCGCCGTATTTCGTAACTTAACATTTTCAGAGAAGCAAGTAGATGTATTGTTTTTCCATCTCGTTTCCATTTCATCATATGATAATTTTGCAAACTACATTTTGTAAATTGATACAAAGAAATAAAAAACAATACTAATACTAAATTACATAATTACAATTTCTAATTTTGTTCAAAAAGATGTTTAAACGAATTGTCTTCGTCAGATAAAAACCATCGTAACAATTTCAATAGCATAAAAATAGCTTTACTGCAAATTTTTGGACAATAAAAATGGAATCTTTTCCCGAGGTCTCAATTTTAGCTAAACATACACGAAGTATGTATTTATATTAGAAAATTGGAGAAATATATATCCTTATTGCATTTAGAATAAAGCGGTACCTACATCATATGTCATATGTATTAAATGTACTAATAAATAACATTAATTCCAAATACTTATAAGACAATTATAATATTGAAACACGCTCTACAAGGACGTCAAAATATGATAACGAGTAATGTATTAAATCACAGACGTTGAACTACTTATCTTCAATTATTAAGTAAGTTAGCGAAGTAATTAATTAGGTAATGTAAAAAAAATACTGTAAAATTGAACAGTAAAAAACATTGTTATAATATTCTACAGAATAATCAAAAAAACCCGCAGCAGTTCACAAAATTCGCTTCTTATGTTATTTTCCATACAACTTCTGCTTGCTTTATTACTTTTAACAAAGATCTTATCTTTATGGTAATAAATTTTGACTTCTATGTTAAAAAACTACGCTACATTATATGAATACATCATCACTGAAATAACAGTTGAACAATAATACGTATTATCTTCCTTTTTCTACTTTGCTAAACAATCCTCTCTATTGAAAATTATACTACCATTTTCTCGTGGATAAGAAATGTTGTTAGAATTTTTTAGATAGCGTTTGTGATGAATTTGGGTTCCAAGTTATTACTTATTTTCCATCAGCAACACTTGTTCATAGGGTAAAATATAGCATGATTACAAAAAAAGGAAATAAAAGTCATTTCATGACAGAAATCTAGCCAAAAATCGAACGTGTTTTTACTAAATAAAAATTGCGTTAAAAACAAAAACGAATAAAAGAAGGAGCAACGCTTGTTAGGAACGCAAGGATAGTAAAATAAAGCAATCTATGTAATAAATATTACGTTACCAGGTGAAACAGTTATCATAAATTAAATAAAAAATAAGGTCCCATTAACGTGCGTTTTTCTAACGCGGAATACTTAAATAAGCGATAATATATTGTGATTTGCGTTTGTGATCTGACCTAGTTCATTGACATGCCCCAAATAATTTTCTTACTTTTTTATACATCACGATTGTATCAATAGTTTGTATGGTCACTTTTTACTTATTTTGTTATAACTATTGCTATTTCTAATATCACACTTTATAGCGTCCTGTATAAGATTCATAATAAACATTTTTTTAGATTAGTAATTGAATATATAAATATTGAAGTAATTGTACAATCATCTATAAAATTAAAAAGCTTCCTATCTTAATTATGAGTATTAAGACGTAAACTTTGCATATATACAAACGGCTTATTCAGTCACAGTAATTTCTAAACTTGTAAGTCATAATAATTTCAAGTATCAATCAAAAGCAATCAACTCAATAACTCTCAATTATTGATAAAACAGTTTTAAACGGTTCATTCATATCGTGCAATAAATTACTAAATACATGATGTCATAATTCATTTGAGTGTGAAGTTTCTGATAATGTATTTAATCGTTGGCAAATCTTTACTTATTTTTTTAAATTTGCATAACTAAAAAAATAGACTATAATTCTCAGAAACTCGAAATATTATAAAAAGAATAAACACTTTTAAAAATATTACAAATTTATTTAAATTGGAAACACTATAGAATATACAAAATAAATCATGCTGATCGAGATAGAATTCGTAAAATCAAAAAAACGACAGAGTGAAACACCAATGCAATCTCATGTCAACTGGCGAAAACGAATTAATTTTTCGGAATTCACGTATATCTATGTAAACATAATCAATTATTAACAGTATCGGCTGATAATACCTACAGGAAAACATTGCACTAAAAAACCTGATTGAGAAACGTTGTAAAAATTTTAGCGCCAATATTCATGCCAGTGTACCACGTGCGATTATTTAGTATATTTCAAACTTGTTATTATGTCAATTCGATTTCAAAATTCAATATAAAATCAAATATAAACCATAAAAAAATCAAATTTGTTTAAGTATAATATAGCACATGTTTTAACATACACCCGGTGTATAAATTAAATAGTATAACTAAATTCAATAATATGTAAGTATGATAAACTCACGTTTTCTTTCCACGATGACCTTGTAGGTAACAACGAACTTTTTTCTTCATAAACACTGTTTCTAGAATTTGACTATTAAACCGTTCAATTGGAATCAATAAATCTATCCAACCTCGGTAACCTTAAATAAATTCTCTAGACAGTTTTATACAGAAACTTGTAACCAATTCTACATGCAATAAATTAATTTTAATTACATTGTTTCAACTCTGTCGTCAATAACCAATCCGCGTGTTATACAGAATAACATATTTTTTATATTTATATCGAGATATCAAGCTGATCACTGTAGAAAAAATACGTATAATTCAACGGTGACGAAAAAAACCACATCAACAATAATTCGTTGTGCATGCAATCGTCTGTCTACATTAGTATATTATCTATGCGTCTGACTGTGTGAAACTGTAGACACAGAACTGGACTTGGAAGTTGGAGGGGTTATGTTTCTTCGGAATCACATCGTATGACATTACCTTTTGATGAAATCAAGCGCTCGCAGCGCTTTAAAGAAATACATTTTAATTATCATTCTTTGCCATGATATTTTACATTTTTGGATAACTTAAGTTTATTCATAACAACACATATTGTTGAACTAAGAGATTTTGTACGCTTCCTTCGTAATTCCTAATAAATTTTTACATTCGTTAGTATAATTATTCCGTGTAATATTAAACAAATGCATAATAAAGTGTAGGTGGTAGAGCCACGCTGAAACTATTACTGGTTTCAGCATGAATGAGTCGGCTCGCCCGCGGTTCTACCACCCGATCCACAGAAAACTAACGTGAATAACAATGATTGCATTGTTGCGTTTCGTTCAGTCAGTGAGAGCGCCGGAGGCCCACCTCCCCATTCCCCCTTCACTCTCCCCCTTGCCCCAAACACAGGCTGGCAACGCACTTGCGACAGCCCTGGTGTTGCTAGTGTCTATTGACGGTGGTGACCAATTAACATCAGGTGACCCACCTGTGCGTTTGCCGTGATTGCATTGTTGCGTTTCGTTCAGTCAGTGAGAGCGCCGGAGGCCCACCTCCTCTTTCCACCTTCACTCTCCCCCTTCCCCCAAACGATTGCATTGTTGTGTTTCGTTCAGTCAGTGAGAGAGCCGGAGGCCCACCTCCCCTTTCCCCCCTCACTCTCCCCCTTTCTCCAAACACAGGCTGGCAACGCACTTGCGACAGCCCTGGTGTTGCTAGTGTCTATTGACGGTGGTGATCACTTAACATCAGGTGACCCACCTGTTCGTTTGCCGTATGATATAAAATAATAATTTCATAGAACTATTCAAATAATAATAGTGTTTTATTTAATTTTCTTATTATTTAAAAATGTAGATATGATTTGTTTTATTAATACAAACTCAGTTTTCTTATACAATCAATAAATAATGAGTTCATATAGAAATTCAGTTGATTTATTTACTTTGAGTAATCTGTGGT
This sequence comes from Antheraea yamamai, assembly GCA_036509395.1. Taxonomy (NCBI): domain Eukaryota; kingdom Metazoa; phylum Arthropoda; class Insecta; order Lepidoptera; family Saturniidae; genus Antheraea; species Antheraea yamamai. The sequence goes on from AP028432.1 coordinate 11,520,603, forward strand.
AGTCTGCATTTACTTTGAGTAATCTGTGGTAATCAGCTGCTTTTTTTATTTTTATTCCAATTTTCATTATATTTTGACTATGGACACCCTTTTTTCTTTCGAACAGACTAACGCTATCGGCCTGATGAGCCTACACAGCTTTACCGGACTAAATATAGACACGCATTTCATGCAAATATCACAGCATGTATTTGCTACAAGGCGGTGTAGTAAAGGAATACTTTGTGGAAACCCTTTAAACTATAACCAAAGAGGACTATACTATACAAAAGTCTAAAAAACGATAACACCAGAAAGCATGGAAAATGTTTCAAATTTCCAAGATTTATAAGAGAATAATGAGTAGTACATCACTCCCCCTACCATATTTTTGCTACTATAACTATTACATCAAGTAAAGGGTAATATTACATTATATCTTTAAATATTCAAATAGATTAAAGCCATTTGCTGATAACAAACTTAGTATACTGTATTATTAGTCTTAATTTTTTTTATTTTTAAGGGATTTGTATTGTAGTAAAATTATTTCGAGATTCGATTATATAATCACAAAACTAGAATTTTATTTTATACTTACCAAAAATTTTAAAAGTTAATAATAACAGTTTATGACGTTTTGAAGAAATCTTTTATATAAAAAATATAACGCAGCGATTAAAGCGCTGTAATCGCTGTTTAACATGAAATTGCGCACGCATTATTTTAGCAAATATGAAAATTGAAACCATAGCTAAAATATGTTATAATATACTTACTCGTAGTTTATATTTTATTGCTTTCTTGGAGATATTATTTTCTAGTTTACACATTTGCTAATATCATTTATTTAGACCAATCACACTCAACCTTTTTTTAAAGGGGCCACAAATACGTTTCGCTCATGGTGTCGTGGGCCGTAAACTATATAACATTATCATGAAGCAAAATGCAATAGGGACCAAATTTTGAAAACACCTGTCTAGTAAAATTGTTTTAACAATAGCGGCGCACTATACTTATAAACAAAACGACGCGCTCTTAGCTGAAACTATGAAAGAGAATGCCATTCCCGTTGTCTAACTCGTTCCTTTCGCACTATTTTCAATGGAACGTATCGTCGTCGAATTATGTGGGGTTTATGTAATTTACACAGCCTGCTTAGTATTTTTGATGGGCGCGAAATTTTAAATAATTTAAAATAAATAACATTGGGTCGGCCAACTACAGAGGCCCTTCCAAACCTGGGGCGCAGATTGACAATAGCTGATTTAGACTATATTTTTTTAACTTTATTTTTGTCAACCAATCTTTTAGATTATTACTGTCATTGTCGAGTAGTTAATAGTAAGTATTACAAATTCTTCTTCTATTTTATTTTTGGCAACCAGTCTTCTAGTAGACTATTACTGCCATTGTCAAGTGAGTACCGACATTACAAGTTTCTTGATATAATTTCAATGAACTAAAAAGATGGTGGCCATCTTGTTAGAACTTTCCTGGGAGTTTTTGTGGCAAGTCAGAATCCATGCTCCGTGGCATTATTTCCAATCCAATTCACTTATGCACAATAACCAAACTATATTACGTAAAGCACCACCAACATTACACAATATAGAGCCAAATAACACAAGATTATAGATAAAATATAAAGAGCACTACATGGCATTCCAAAATCCCGCCAAAAACTCTTTAAACTATATATTCCTCTTTCGAAGGAATGAACTAATGAATACTATACTGAACTCTTTCGTTCGTACACTGGTGAGCTTTATGCCAAATGGCATTTTCTCCCAACTAACAACAGTACTAACACTAACAATATATAATCAATAATATATAGCATCTAAACCAATATTATGGTACAAATAACAATTTGCATAAATTTCCAATATTTATACTATAATTACAATGATATAGGGACGGCAGTACAGTAAAAAACGACAAAACTAAAATAAAAGTAAAATAAAACTTATGAAATCAAGAAAACATTTTAAAACTGTATTTTATCTCCAGCTAGTGCCATCTAGTGTCAATATGGAGTATTATAAACACTTGTGACGTTGATGTTTTGATTATAATTATTTGATGTCCCAATAGATGGCTGCGAACTGTTACGGAATTTAAGAAGAAATAAACTTCTATAAATAAACTAGCGGACCTGGCGGACTTTGTCCTGCCGTGGTAATAAAAAATGAAATCCCTAAAAGCCAACCGCAGCGCCACCTACCGGGTCCAATTGTGAATCTAAACCATTCTCGGATCCACTGAAATACGCACACAAAATTTCATTGAAATCGGTCCAGCCGTTTAGGAGGAGTTCAGTCACATACACACGCACACAAGAAATATATATATTAAGATATATAAAGAATCATTATAAAACCCTAGTTTAGTGTTAGTAAATATAATTAATAAACTATTCCCATTACTTATACCAAATACATACATTTTATCAGACATACAAATTTGTCAAAGATTCGTACTATAAATTTATTTTACTAGAGGTGACAAATGGCACTTACTTCTTGATGATAATTTTAAAATACTGTATACTTGCTGCCAGCGCGGACTTTGTACGGGTATACTAGCGAAGAAAGAGTAAGACAATGAAACCAAATCTTTCCATTACGTTACGAATTTTCCAAACATTTTCTTTTATACAAACTTTGCCCTTATACACTCGGCAATTGATTTTTATTCACATACATGAACCTATAACATAATAATAAATAAGTAGTATATAAAAAAGTTCATTTACGTATCTGCTATGTATTGCCTTAGTTCTCAACTACTCAAGCGATTTTAATACAGTTTTCTCTGTTGTGTAAATATATTATCTCTGAAGGTTTTCACATATAATCTAATTTATACGTATAATGTAATAGATACAGTAGAGAACAGTCTATGTATTCCAATGAAATCGTAAGTTTTCGGACGCTTACCTACATTGGTTAAACCTTATGAGATATATGAAAATAATATAGTATGGAATGATAAATTTTAAAAATACATACAAAAAAGTTCTCGATTGTACATGTCTATCTATTAAGGATAACCACCAAACGTTTTAATTTTTTATATATCTATTATTAAAAAGTAATTGGTTATTCACGACGCTATTTCGATCAAAATAGTACCAATCTTTGTCCAATTAATTATTCTAGTTATCTTTAGTATTTAAGATAGACCAAAACTGCAATCTACACTGTATCATTTCAATTAATATCTTACTTCTATTACAAATTTCAAATTACACGCAACAAAAAATAAGTTGTTTGTGTGAAGATTCTCATATAACTTTTATAGCTTTGATGAATTGTAAATGTTACAGGCCAAAAAATTCCAAATATTTTAAACACTTATGACGCTAGACTACATCCCTTAAAAGCTGGGGTGACACACTAGTTAATTATAGACTAACACTGGCTGTGGCTTGCGTCTTTTATAACATTTAATATAACAATAACATATTACATAAGTCATTGTTTCATTAGTTTCTTATACAGTGTAAATGAGCACTGAGGTAGTTATATGGTGGGTTAAGGTTCCAAATATGTTGCTGACGATAAACCTCATTTGACACACTGATAGTATTTATATATCTAATGTACACGTTACATGTTACTGTACGTGGAGTACGTGTCATACTTACTATTATTTTTAAAGGTCTCACAATTTTATATTTCTTTGATACAATTTTTTAAAACGCGTGCAGAGCTGTCTGTACAGCTGGAGTCTTAATAAAAATGTTTTTTTTTTATTTAGGATTCCTAAGAGTATTAATAGAATTGCAAAAAAAATGTCTCTAATAATCGTTAAAATCAGTATGATTTACATTTTCGTAGTAGATACAAAAAACGTCAATATTTGAAAAAAAAAACTACAATGAAAATATAATATAAATATCTAAATAACTACTTATTCCAACGAGCGTAACACCTCTTATAGCTCATTCGAAAAGCGTTAATTAATTACCACAGAAATAAAACCTGTAATTTATCTTACTGATATTAAATTTTCATAGCTCAAATTACCAAGAACCCACTTCGGAGCCGATAATAGAACATAATAGCTTTTCCATTAGTAAAGGGTCTGCTGTTGATTTTATAAAAGTATCACATTTTTCTCTTAAATAAAATAATGTATACATAAGATAATTACGTAGTATAATAACGAAAGTTCCTATAAGAACTAAAAAGTTCCACTATAACTGTAAGAGAAATGAACAAATACTATTATTCTATATTTATGAAGTGAAAACTCTTCTGAGAGGGCTTTGCAATTCTGATTCGCAAATTTTTTGTGTGACGAAAAGTGGTGGATAAACACTGTGTCGGGTAGAGCGAGAGCAGTGTCACCTGCCGTGGGGTACTGGAGAACAGTGAGACATACGCTCTTCTCGCTTCTTTTCTTTCTCGTTGTCGTAGTTGGCTGAACACAATTTATGCTATTGAAAAGTGATTGATGAAAAATTAAAATGTTTCCTTGTAATACAAAAGTTTCACTTCTATTGTGTGTCTTTACGGTACACCTTGTTTATTTATTATTTTAATTCTTTACTACCAGATACCCGCGACTTCGTCTGCGTCGTTTATTATAATAACAACATATTGTTTCATGTACAGTAAAAACACAAGCACCACACTTTTCTACGGTAAGGAAACAAGTATCACTGAACGCATAATGTTTATAAAAATCATGGTTTCATAACATCTTATACTAAACGAAGCTATCGTGATAATTCTTTTTCTAGAGAGGAACCAAGTGCCTAAGAAAAAAATCAGAAACAAAATAATTGATCAAAATCTATAGAATAGTTTTGAGTGATGCTCGCATAACAGCGAACGTCATATCATTATCATTACATATTATAAAACAAAGTCTTCTGCCACGTCGGTCTGTCTGTCTGTTCGCGATAAACTCAAAAACTATTGAACGAATTTTCATGCAGTTTACACCAGTAGATAACGTGATTCATGAAGAAGGTTTAGGTATATTATTTGTCAAGGTTTTTTCTATTATCAGGGGCGGTAACGTCCGCCGGGCCCGCTAATTATTTATACAATACTAGTGGGTCCGGCAGACGTTGTCCCGCCCTGATTATGAAAAAAATCCTTGACAAATTATATACTAAAACGTTCCTCATCAATCACTCTATCCACTGGTGAAAATCGCATGAACATCCGTTCGGCAGTTTTTGAGTTTATCGCGAACAGACAGACAGACAGACAGACGCGGTAGGGGACTTTGTTTTATACTATGTAATGAAAAAAATATTTATATAAACTAACGAAAATTTTGAATATTCCAGTCAGTTGATAAGTAATTGTAGTTGAGTTAATAAGAACTTTTCTTCAATTAAAAGAAGCATCAAATGAAATATTTATTTTACTAATTTGTATTTTTAAAAGTATGATCACTTGAAAACATTTTCAATACAAATTAATTTCCCATCATTTTTAAGGAAGCGTCTACGAAACGTGTCTTTTGATCTCTATGTGAAACGTGGAGAGACAATTTCAGTAAGTGCCTATTGAAGAGATTCTTGAGTTACACATGGAAGCTCGCTGCTTGCTTCTGGATACGTTCCAACATTGCCTGTATTTCTCTTCACTTTTAAAACATACGAAAAATCTGAGTATTAGCTCTTTACTTAAATAATATTGTATTTATAAAGGGCTGTATTGAATTGAATGTTCACTGCTAAGTTAATTTATTACTTACCCGTGTTTTTTTTAATTATTCATATTTACTATGAATTGGATTATCCTTTAGTAAGAATAAAAACAAATATATATTGTTAGATGTCATTACTTTATGGTATGTGAAACTAGATTTTTTTATGTCTTATTATATATATATATCTTTATATATAAATTTCTGTTGTACGTGTGTATGTCACTGAACTCCTCCTAAACGACTGGACCGATTTTGATGAAATTTTGTGTGCGTGTTCGAGTGGATCCGAGAATGGTTTAGATTCGGCGTGGCGCTGCGGTTGAATTTTAGATTTTTTTCTTAATTATGAAGGCACCCCTAATTGAATCCCTATCCCAATTGAATCCTTATCCCAATCCCTAATTGAAATCTAATCAAAAAGTAAACACTTATGCAGTAGTAAAAATGGAAAATCAAAAAAACAATCATTTGACAAATAAGATTTCACAAGTAGTTCAGATCACATTTTTGTGATATTGATATTACTTACGAGAAACTTAGTGATGCTTTCAAATATTTTTAATACATTTTATTATTCCGTCGCTTCCATCCCTGATTAAAACGTTTAATAATTAACCTTTACCAGATTGAAAACGGCTTACATCAATAATTAATCGCGCAATTGTCACGTCAATTCTAACACGAATTTAATATGTAACTTAGATAATAATTAACACCTCACGTGTCCTTGATGGGTATTACGTTAACAATTTATTCAATTCAAAAGTCAGACGGTCATACCGTATAATGCGTCCAACACGTTATTTTGGTTTACACTTCCTTCTCTTGAGATTCCTCGGTCTCGGTTGGTGGCACCACCCCGATGAGGAAAACACTAAAAACTTCTTTGGATGGTATTTATACTATGCCATTATAACACAGCTTATTTGGGTCGTTGGTTTCATCGGATTAGAAACAATAGATCCGTTCATCGGAGAAAAAGATCTAGACCGCTTCATGTTTAGCCTATCATTCGTTATAACCCACGATTTAACTTTGATAAAACTGTATATTTTTTATTTCAAAAATGCTGACATACAATATATTGTTCGCATTCTTGAAATCGATTTATACGATTATTATCAGAACGATGCGAAGAATCGATCAACGATTCGAATATCGAGAATTTTTACCGGGGCATTTCTCTTCTTCGGTTGGATGACTATAACCAATGCAAACGTATATGGTATCATTCAGGATCTGCGTTGGAAGGAATTAGTAAAAACATTCAATGAAAGTACAACACCTATTCGAACACTAGCCCAACCAATATTCATACCATGGTCTTATCAAAAGGACGAGTCTTATATCCCGACTTTCGCTTTAGAAACTATCGGGTTATTATGGACCGGGCATATTGTGATGACCATTGACACTTTTATAGGTTCCGTTATTTTACATATGAGTTCCCAGTTCGCAATACTGCAGGAAGCTTTGATCACAGCTTATGATCGTACAATGTCGTCGCTTAATAGCGAAATCAGAAACAATGTTTCTGGAAGGACCAGAAATAACCAGGAAGACATCGAGAATATTGTGAAGACATATTATACCGAGAAAGAAATTGAAAATGCATTTGAACGTACGTTATTAGATTGCTTTCGTCAACACCAAATTCTTATTGGGTGAGTTTTGATAAAATTATATATGAAAGAATTTAATTTGTCCTACAAACTATACATATATTCTAAAATAATTAATTTATCAGTGTTATCCATAATATTTACTTGAAAGATATTTAAAAAAAGTTGTTGTAAATGACATAGTAATATAGTAATGATTAATTAATATGTGATATTATTTAATGTCAGGGTTTAAAATAAGATACAATTTCGTAGACTTCGTCTTTCGAGAGTAAGTATACTTACTTATTTATTCGTAGAATGGATAACAAACATTAGTTATTATAAAAAGTATTAATACTGCTACATATTTACTGTTCAAGTGATTTTACATTACTCCATTCAATATATAGATAATTCACAATACTTTCAATATTTATTAGTAAATAAACGTGGTTAGGATATCAAAAAGAAAATGTAATGATATACATAATTCAACTTATCTTCATGAGTTCGATAAATAGATAATAAGACACATCCTAGGAGTGTTCGGTAACCCAGTTAACCGATACATTTAAGGGTTGATATCAGGATGTAAATCAAGAAACAATTTCGTATTTAAATATTTACTACACTATTCATTTCAATATTCAACTTCTAGCCATATATTTCCACTTTCCTGATATACAATGTTGATGAAATGTAAACCTGAATTTTACATCGTTTAATTTGTAGAAAAACATTATATTTTTGTATAATTGCAGTGCCAATTTTAATTAACATCTACAAACGAGTGTCGCAGACACGAGATAATGAATAAGTCCGGAAATCTGCGACAGTCCACATTTATAAATGGAATTTAATTGTTCTTTGACAAACACGGTGAATTTATTCATGCATATTTTATACCCATTAATTACATTTTTTTTTAAATTGCATATCCTTATTGAGTTAATGATATTGATGTGTGTATAGCTAGAATATTGTTATAGTCTTGCCTAAGAAATATTCTTTAATTTATATTTTGAAATTTAAGTTATTTTTATTAGAATACAATCGTAGTCTTGACTAAACTATAGTCTTTAAACTAGAATAGATAAGGTTAGGAATTACCATACCAGAGGAAGTATGAACATACCACTTGACAGAGGAGCTGAGGAACAATAAGTTTGTATGGTATGTGCATGTTACAAGGAGGCATGAAAGTCATATAACTAAAAAACGGTTAATTATGAAGATGCACGGATATAGACAGAGGGAAAACCAAAAAAGAATACATGGTATAAAGAATAATATGTGTAGAAAAGGTTTGAATTTTAAGTTAACAGCCAAAACAAGAGAGTATGAGTACCTACTTAGGCAGGATTAGGGTAAGAAAATGGCACGATGTAGTTAATACAAATTTAAACAAACAAAATGTATTTATTATGAAATTGTATTTTACTGATAATATGTTATACAGTAAACAGATAAAATGAAATGTAAGTAAAGTCACATATGTAAAAAAATCTTATTTTATTCGGTTTCATGACGTTGCTAAACATAAATTATATGGTGAGAGCGTTGTACTCCTTTGTATTCAGAATACAAAACCGTAAACAGACGTATCTAAACACCTTACGCAAACGTAACTTACTTATTTTGTATTCAGCTCTGCTGTTTCAATCTGTTTATTTGACATTTATGGAGGATGGGAAGGGTAGAAAGGATGATTAAAGACACATTTTGTTAGAAAACGTGAAATTACTTTAGAAATTTAAGGTAAATCGTTGAAATGCGAGAATAAATTACAACTTTTCACGGAAATAAATATAGATATTCTAGAATTAACAACCAAAGTCGAAAACAGGGGTCACCAAAGGGGACTACCGACGACGTAATTTATTCATTTACCCATCGCTTTGGCTGTGCTGCCGTAGATTTAACAGTGGACGCGCGTAACGAGACGCAGTTTACAAAAAGCGAGGTCGTCAGTGTCAATAATCAGCAGTTACAATGAGATTGACGTCGGTCAACACACGGCGTTCATTAGGGATCTTAAATCAGATATTGAAGACAGATCCGCAAATTTTATGAAAATCCGAATGTCTTCGAAATTTTTAGTAACATTTACTCTCAGCATCCTGATTGTGAATGGAGCAATGAAGTTTCAAACGTTTTCGGTACTAATAAAGCTTAAAACCGTATTTGCCGTAATAAAGTACAAATGGACCGCGACGGTCATATCATCATCATTACATAGCATAAAACAAAGTCCCCTACCGCGTCTGCCTGTCTGTTCGCGAAAAACTCAAAAACTACTGAACGGATTTTCAAGCGGTTTTTACCAGTGGATAAAGTGATTCATGAGGAACGTTTTGGTGTATAATTTGTCAAGGTTTTTTTTTATAATCAGGATGGAACAACGTCTGCCAGGCCCGCTAGTTATTTTACAAAACGGAACTAAAATTATACTAAGTGGTGATACCTAGTCTAATATATAAAGTATGATTTAAAACTTGCATTCCGTGTGCACGGAGCCATATAAGTCCAATATAAAAATGCAAATACCAAACGGCTTTATGTTCTGGACAAAAAATTCATCATTACATAGTATAAAACAAAGTCCTCTGCCACAATGTCTGTCTGTACGCGATAAACTAAAAAAAATCATGCGGTTTTCACAAGTAGATAGAGCAATTCATGAGGAAGGTTTTCGTATATAATTTGTCAAAGATTTTTTTTTTATTATCAGAACAGGAACAACGTCCACCGGGCCTGCTAGTATGTTAGGTTCAACGATTTTTGACCATGCATAGAAAATCAGCAAACTTTAAAGTGTTTATTTCGGTATTTCATGTCGACCTAATCAACCATCCATCACGACTTATTCAAAGATCGCTTCTTGTTTATAATTACTATAAACATTATCATCATATGAGTTTGAGATGTAATATCTGTAATTATTGAATTCACGTTTATTATTACAAATAGAGAAAATCGAGGGGTACCGATGAAAAATGATAGATACTTATCCCGCCACGAAAAAAAGTCAATTCACAGCCAACATGAAAGCAATAAGGCAGCTGAGTTGGGTGTGGTTATGACAAGCTGCAATATCTCAGGATTACGATTCTAATATTGTCAGTCTCTCGGCTTTTTTTTTTCAATCCATAAAATGCGTTGGATATTTATCTTTTTACTTTGAAACGGTCATATCGAAAATTTCGGTTTTTTTTTCGATAAAATTGAATAACAAAATGATTGTCAAAATTCTTAATTAATGAATATGATCTCTTAGAGTACAATATATACATATATCTGTACTGTATATACTGTTTCTTATTAATCCTTACTAATATTATAAATGCGAAAGTATCTCTGTCTGTCTGTCTGTTGCGCTTTCACGCCAAAACTACTGAACCGATTTAAATGAAATTTGGTACACAGATAGTCTAGAGCCTGAGAAAGAACATAGGCTTTTTAATCAGAAAAAAGGGTTATAAGGGGTTGAAAGGGGGATGAGAAATTGTATGGAAGTATCGTCATTTTTGGAGCTAAAATCTTGAAACATTTTTTAGGATCTTGATTATGTTGAGTTGATATAAATAGAGTGTAAAATAACAAGAGGAAATAGGGGATGAAAGTTTGTATGGAAACATGCAATGTTTCGTTTCCATTTGAAAAATTCGTTCATTGCTAGATAACTAATTTCTTTTTATATATCATAGACGGACAAGTAGGGTCACCTGATGTTAAATGATCACCACCGTCCATAGACACATGCAACACCAGAGGAGTCGCGTTGCCAGCCTGTGCTTGGGGGAGGAGGAAGGGGAAGGGGTTGTGGCCTGTGGGTATCCGGCGCTCTCACTGACAAAACCAAACGCAACAATGCAAGCACTGTTACTTCACGTCGGTGTTTCTGTGAGTCGGGTGGTAGTACCCCGGGCGAGCCGACCCATTTATGCTGAAACCAGTAATAGCTACAACGTGACTCTACCACCTACAAAAAGGATTTGTCGAGGAAGGCTATAGACTATATATCATCATGCTAAGACTAATAGGAGTGGAGCACCAATGAAGAATGTTTCAATTTTTTTTTCATTTTAAGAGCTTCCGCTGCGTGTTAGTTAGCCCAAAGTCATTATTCCGCCCTCACAAGCTAGTCTAAGATGTATGTTAAAAATCCGATGGAGATTTGAAGACCCATCAGTATAGCATATATATGTATAGTTAAAAAAAATCTAAGTAATGTATATATTTTTCTGTATTCATTTTAGTATAGTAAATATACATTCGGCATATCCTTAAATCTAATAATATTCATACGTTGAAATGTTTTCAGTAGGTATACGCATAACATGTTCCTTACTCTGGATATTTTCTCTGAGAGAACGTTTATTTATTTCTATATGTTACTTTTAGATGCGTGGAGAAATTCTCTAGAACATATTCATACGGTTTCATGACTCAACTTCTCTCTAGTATGGCCGCCATTTGCGTTGTAATGGTTCAAGTTTCGGTGAGAATAATACAGAATATTTTTGTTCATAATTTAAGCTGCATTGTAGGTCTCATTTTATTCCTTGAATAATTATTTAATAGTGATTTTTAATAAATTTTCTCCGACGTTTCGTAGTATAAAATTATACAATTTCTGATACTAGCTGGTTCGTGCCCGCTTTCTTGGGCATTAAAAAAATGACAAGAGGTCAATCGAATCTGTAATCCAGTGAAGCTGTGAAGACCCGTAAGGCCAATAACGTAGTCAGTTAACAAAAAACACATTGGATTAAAAAAAATAAGCCTAAAGCATTCTATGAAATCTTCCGCATCGAATGTTCATTATGTTATACCGAAATGCAAAGGAACTGTATTTTCATGTAGAAAAATATAACTTTATACATATAATTATTCTGTCCGTGTGTATACGACTGAACTTCTCCTAAACGACTGGACAAATATTGATGAAATTTTTTGTGTGTTCCGGTGGATTCAAGAACGGTTTAGATTCGCAATTAGACCCGGTAGGTGGCGCTGTGGTGGACATTTTTAAATAATCAAAGCAGGACAACGTTCGCCGGGCCCACTAGTATACATATATGTATATAGAAGATTTATACTAAAATAAAAGAAAAAAATATGTAATACGATTTAGCTACGATAAAATTTATTAAAAGTAAAACTAAGATGTTGCACCTTGAAAACAGAAAAACAGATTATATGTGTATGATATAATTAGACAAATGTTTCTTTTCCCAGCAAGACGCGTCTAGCTTTAAATCGGTAAAGCTTGTCACATCACTTGCGTTTTTCTTCGCAATGATCATACAGTTGGCTATACAATGTTTTACTGGTAACGAACTGACGATACAAGTAAGAAATACTTTTTCTCATCTTTCACCCATACTTTTGATATCATTGAAGTGTCTATTGTTTATCCAAACCAATTCCCGAAACGAAAAAAACTTTTATTAGCATAGGACTTCTCAGAGTATTAAAGAGGGTATATCACGACAGTTTTTGATAGACGCTATATAGTGGTTAGAAAATTTCACAACCCAAATCAGTAAAAGAACACTGTGGGTTCAACAGGAATGATATAATTACAATTAAAAAAAAACAAACCGATAAACCATTTTCATAAGATCCTAACTAGTTGGTGAAAAAATGTTTTCTTTTTTTAAACGTTCAAATTTGTCAATTTATTATTGAATCTTATCCCTTATTTACATCTTTGAATGCCTACCTATAATTTATATTTATTATTACTGAAGAGAAAAATTGTGCCTTCGTACGAATAAACTTACGTCTTTGAAATATGTATTTTCTTAAATTTCTTGAAAGCCATAATGCTTCCAATTTATAAATCAATTACTTATGCCTATTTAAGCTTCATAGAAACCTTTTTAACAAGTCGGGATATTAAAACTGTAAACATACTCAACATTAAATGTAAATCAGCTCTTCAATAGACGGATAAGTTAGGTAATTAGTATTTCAATACTCTACTAGACACAGTGTTTACCCCTACCACTTTTCGGCACACAAAAAGGTTGCGGATCAGAATTTCAAAGCCCTCCCATAAAAACTTTCACTTCAAAATACAGTGTAAACTCTTTATAACGTAGGTAGTTCGCTATACCGAAAAACTTTCTATAACGTAGAAATTAGTTCAATTTGGTTTTTTTACCACAAAACCATTTATTTTTTCTCTTATCTCTATATAACGAACACTCTTTATAACAAAAAAAAATTATCGGTCCCTTGTCATACACTGTACATTGGTATGAAATCTGCAGAGTAAAATAGAACGACCGAATAATTAACTATCATACTATAATTTACTGGAATAATATAATTAGTAATATAATAGAATAATATAATTTAGCGAAAATATGTTTTTTATGTTAAACTTACCAGGCAGAGCGTGTATCGGACGCAGTGATGCAATGCAAGTGGGAGAGGATGCCGGTTCGTTTGCGGCGACTACTCAGTATGACGATGATACGAGCTCAGCGTCCACTGCGTCTAACAGCGGCTGGTTTCGCCAACATGAATAACGCTTGCTTTTTATCAGTAAAATCCTATTTTATCTTTACAATCACCTAATCTGCTATAAAATTAGGCATTAACCAGGGCACACAGCCTGGCCAACTACTAGTCCCATATAAATCTGCTGCCAAGTAGACAAGTGTGTATCGGTAACTGCAATTGAGACGCAGTCCTCCTGTAAGCTGTTTGCATCTTAAACACACCGTAACTTTGAAGTTACTGTTCTGATGTTTATATCAGGTTAGATTGTGGTCAAAATTAGACCTATAGAAACGGCATAATACAAAAAAACATTAAATGTTAATTCAATTACACTCTCGTATGGTTTCTTAAATATAGTTTTTTTTTCTAATTATATTGATATCTAAAATATGAATCTAAAAGAATTGTATTGGAATTGCCAGCGGGATTTTCTCAGAAATCAGAACCCTTCCATTTATAAAAATGTTGACTTTTTATTCATCCGCCAAACAACGTCAAGTTTTTGCAATGGGTTCTTTTTTATATTCTTTTTGGATTTTTTACAATACCATTAATAACCAAAAAGAAGAGTAATAAATATCAAAGTTGTATTTAACTTTTTTATATTTAAGTTTCCGTTTACCAATAGTATATTTGTCTCTTATAGATCTCTCTGTATTTTTTTCTGAACTGGTACTATTTCTATCATAAAAGGTGAAGGACTCTATACTAGATTCTAGAATATAATAATTTGCAATTATAATCTGCAAATGAGCATTGGAATTCATCTAGTTACTTTCTAACATAGCGGCCATTGTTTCAGATCATGAAGGCTGCCTATTCATACTACGCTGTACTGAGTCAAAAACAGGGCAATGGCACTCGAAGCGCTTAATATTAAAAATGAAACACACGGAAATTCCTCGAAATTTTAATTATATGTTACTTATTAATGCACATAACTAGCATATTGTTAATATCTACAATCTATACTATCACAGATGATTCGTATAAAAATAATAAAGAATAATAATTAAATTAATACTACTACAAAGTACCATTTAGATCTATATTACAACTAAATTTTGTAGACCATTCCCACCAAATACTGCTTTAAATAAAAAATAAAATAAGAAATTCGAGTTAATTTCAAACATTTATGGTGTTGATTTTATATGTAATTTACCTTACTTTTTACTTTCTAAAAAAAATATAAATCAAATTTTTGTAAGCCTTTGAAATCTATGAGTAGGTTAAGTAAATTCCAGTCTTCTTTTACAAATAGGAATAGTTACATTTAAAATTATTCAACATAGATGCTTGAGATTCTAAAACACCGATTACCTTTAAGTATAATTAACGTCGATTCTAGCTGCTCTTAAGTCTGCACTTACGCTTCGTCATAACATATTTGGTTTTATATTTATGTATTTAGATAAATAAAGCAGTTAGTTTTAATACACTGTTATTTTTTTGGATTTAGTTTTAGTGCACACCATAAATAAAATATCGATGAATAAGTAATAATTATTGTGTCGATCAAAAACATAATTACTAATAATATGTGTATATTTAACCCTATATATCTTTGATATGAAATATTTATTTATAAATCGTAATATACAGTAATTAGAGCTCAAGCAACGATGGCTTCGGTGTTACAGAACGAGATCTCTCTGGTGTTTTTATACTCAGTACTGTCATTTCTTCGCTCCTGAAATAAAATTAATTTCTGTTATAAATAATTTCAGCAAAAATAAAAATAATACGTATCAAATCAGATCAAAGTATAATTATGTAAACAAAATAACCGTTTAAATATCTTGAAATCAATGATATTATAACTAAAAGTACGTTACCTACATGATATTTTGACAAAACAAATGGCACGATAACGCACACATACGTAAAGTAATATTGTAACGCCACACTGTCTTACATAAAATGTGGAAGTAAGATAGCATATTCTCAATATCGGTGGTGAAAAAGAAATAGTTATATGTTGCGTAGATACGGGTGGAGTGACGGGGCAGCCGTCAAAAATAAGGTAACTAGCCAAGTAAACTAGCGCTTATGACGTATCTATATAGTTATAATATCATTGCTTGAAATACTTTATCGAATAACTAAGCAAAATCACACTTGTAATTTGATCTGCTTTATTCCAAATAATATTTTAACGAAAGCAAGCAGACCGTAGTTTGTAGACAGCATACTTTCTATTACGGTCTGTTTGTTTCCATTGTATAAGTGACAAACCGAACTCCTTAAATAAATTACATCATTCTTGATAGCAACTTCAACCCTTTCAATTTGAAATTGGTAAGTAAACAACTTTGAAATAAGCACCAAGGGGTAAAATCAACATTTAGAGGGTATAACAACGGAAATTTGTTACTGTTATGAATTGTCTACTTTGTAAGCAAAGCGTGTTTCTGATATGTTTTTTCAATTAATATTGTTTTCTCTTGTGTATATATATATATATATATATATATATATATATATATATATATATATATATATATATATATAATATATATATACATATATATATATATATATATATTATATATGTATATATATATTTTCGTACAATATACACATAGTATTAGGGTGATTGAACATCGTTCAGTGTATTACAAATATAAATAAATAATATCGTCCAAACCATTCTAGCCGTTTCTGAAAAACCTATGGTTGGTGAAAAGACTAATTGCCCTACGAAACATTAACTATTTATGCACGTTAGTAAATTGGCCTTTCCACTGTTGATATAAACATATACATATGATAAATGTATATATAAGTAAGTCTAACTGCAAGGGAAACCTAATTAATTACAAGTTATAGACGTTTATAACCGGTATTGATTTCCAAAATTTTTGTAGTTAAATGTTAGGTAAAGATTATATTATAGGAGTGAGATTACAGAGATGAAATGAATTAAATTTCTGTTATACAGGTAATTTTTAAGTAAAAAATTGATTTTAAAACACAAAACACATGCCCTCCAAATTCTCCTTAATATTCTTAAATGCGTTTTCTTTCTTCATTTTTGTTGAAGTTATAAATGTCATAAGAAACAAACAAAGGTTTCTTTCAACCTGTAGATGTTTTTGACTTATCAAGATTCCTAACTATTATATTACATACTTTGGAATAATAAAAATCTATAACTAAAACCAACTTCAATGTTTTTACGTCTGTTTCATAAGAAAAAAAAATGTAAATAATAAAGTAGAAACTTTTTTCATTTTCTTTATAATCCTCTGAGTTTCTATTTTTTATAAACTATTTTTAGAGTCAAAATGCAACGAATTGTATTAAATAATGAATTTTCAAAATGAGATTTATTTGCAATTATTTCGGTATACGCACTTATCTTCTCCAGTATTCGCAGCGTTGTAAAACACGTCTGGCAATGGTGAATCGTGTTGACTTAACAAAGAACTCCCAGCCCTAGGCGAGTGGGGTCCATGGGTAGCGTATGGAGAAAATGGCACGGCAGCACGAAGAGCCGCCAACACTAACAACATGCCACCTGTTTGATTTCACAATAATTCTTGTTAACACTTGACCAAATAAAATTAGGGCTTATTATTAATTTTTAGATATAGTATTTCAGAATACAAATTTTGATAAGATAGTCAAAAACAGTAAATGATGTTTATATTTTAATCGGGATAAATTCGAAAGTAGTGATAATATATAAAACAAGATAGGTACTATAACTGTCACTAACGTATCTTTCCGTAATCATGGGTAAGTATGACAAAAATTCAAATTGTTTATACCTGCTACTGTAGACAGCAATGTGAGGTTAGAGAACAGTAGGGCAGTAGCAACGCATGCATAGAATGGAGCCCGAGCTCTACCGCATGACCACCGCGTGAAGTCCCAGCACCGTAGCCACAGAGTGTACTCTCCGCGACGACCCAACAAGTCCACGAACAGAGCGACTACCCACATCGTCTCTAAGACCAACACTAAAGCTGCTCCGACACTAAAGAGTACAAAAGTTGAATTCATAATAAAACGTTTTTTCACAATTTTCTAAGTTTCGTTTAAATAAATGTATTTCTCAAAAAGAACATAGTTCACTTAACAATACTTAAAACATTAATTAAATCTTTATCTAATCCTCCAGTGCTACAAAAAGAACCAAAATTATTTACAAATTGTTTCTATTGCTAGAATATTGACGAAAGAAAAAAACAAAAGATGTCACGATATGAATATAGCAAAATATAGACAAAACGTACAAAAATATATATATAAATATTTATCTTTTAGAAACGTTTTTGTTTTATTTTAAATATATTCAATTTCACTTAGTTCTTTCGGAAATTCATTAAATAGTTTAATTATAAAGTATGATTTGTCTAGATCGTACTGGCGGACTTACTATCCACTAACATTAACATTTACTACATCTACGTATAATTTGTTGACGTGGTTAGAGGTCGAAAAAACTTTTACCTCTCTGTTGAGATGTTACATGCGAATATCGATTGAATATATTTATAATCATACAATGTGAAAGAGGTATTATTCAACGTTACACGACTTAATATAATGCAATATGTAAAAATTAATTACTTCTATAATATTCCTATTATTACATAAGTTATGATTTTCGCTCTCTACAATAAACTATGTTGGATAACGTATAGATCGAAAGGTACATACATAGAACATCGTCACGACCTCTCCTCAATGTATTTTAATAGATTTTAAGTTTCTACTTAAAGTAAGATTTTACTGTCCCTGGCATTAATTGAAAGAGCGATACGGATGGTTGCTTCAATATTAAATAAACACATTTGAAATAAATATTATTATTTTCTAGTGAACTCGATAAGAATGCATTGTCCTGTCATGAACCTTAATAAGTCATGGATATAAAAAAATATATATTTAAGAAATACTGAACTCTAACATCTCAGTAGGGCGGAAATTTAGGAATACGTGTTTTTTCTTTATGTGAGAAATTTAATAAAATACAAAAAATTAAACAGAAAAGCGATTAAAAAGTTCTACATCTTAAAAATTGTGCCACCTATTGAACCCCACCATAACTAAACCTATCAAGGTGACCCTATAAGTACAAAAAATAAATCAAAATAAATCGAGCCGTAAACATAGCTAAATTTTGGATCAGGAACATTAGGCAAGACGACACCAATAGTGGTTGCAACTTTAGTTTTACTTTATAGGTTCATTCACCGTGATATCAACCACAAACAATAACCCTTATTGTGTTATACGCTCTTTTTCTTAATACGCGTGTAATTAATCATACTTACATAAGTCCTGGGGCCACTTCGAATTTGAGTACTAAAAGTTCTGCTCCTGCACCGCTCATTACTGAAAACAATTTAATGACAATTAAATATACAAAAATAATTGAAAATTATATTCTAAGGCCTTCTGGAAGAAATTCCTCTTACTCTGATGAAATTATAGGAAATACGTTGTTTTCTTTTTAAATAGGACGGATGAAATGGTAAAAGGTGTATGTGATTACTTGCTATCCGATCATGCCTTTGAAACCCAAAAGAAAACCCAAGTTTTATATAAAACTGTTAAGAGACCTACCGTGTTGTATGAATCTGAGAACTGGGCTAAGAAAGAGACGGATGAAAGAAGATTACATATGTCTGAGATGCGAATACTAAAATATTTGTGTGGTGTAATCAGAGTCGATAAGATTAAGAATAAAGATATCAGAGGAAGTTTGATAATAGCACGAATGACAGAGAAGCTGAGGAGTAATAGATTATGTATGGGAACGTCATGAGAAGAGATGGAAGTAATGTAACCAGAAAAGTTTAAAGTATGATAATATAGAAATAGATATAGAAGAAGACCGAATAAGGTATGAATGAATTGTGTGAAGTATGATATGTATATGGAAGGTGTGAATACTGAGATGACATCTGACAAAGGAGAGTGGAAGAGGAAAACATGTTGTGCCGGACCCTACTTAGATGGGATAAGGGTAAGAAGATGATTACGTGACTTTACTCACAAGGTTTATTTTCTCTCCGTATTGTGGATTATTGTATATCTGTTAGAATCCAGCCAATACTAGCTAAAATATGACCAAAATTGGTACAAAGCCTATAAAGTTACGTCAAGGAATTAACTTTTTCGAGCGATGAGGGCGTAGTTAATAGTGTCTTTGGACACCGCGTCGATGGGAATGGGATCAAATCATAGCAACTAAGTTGGAGCTTTTGGTGAAGGATAACATCATGATGACAGCATAGCGTGGTGGTAGAGTTTGTCCGCCTGGCTAGCTACCACCCTCAAGTTGGAAACCTGTCACCAAGCATTTGTTGGTGTGTTCTAGCAGATGCAATTGAGAGCCAGCCTCCTCTAGGTTTATCGTGTTTACCATCCTAGACCACACCGACATTTAACATCAGACCAGATTGTGGTCAAATGCTAAAACCTATAACATTTTTCAAAACACGATAATAAGCCGTGGTATAATGGTAGGTGGTAGAGCCACGCTGAAGCTATTATTGGTTTCAGCATGAATGGGCCGGCTCGCCCAGGGTAGTACCATAGTACCACCCTCTCACAGAAAACCGACGTGAAATATAACAGTGCTTGCATTGTTGCGTTTCGTTCGGTCAGTGAGAGCGCCGGAGGCCCACCTCCCCTCCCCTCCCAATTCCTCTCCCCTCCCATCTTCTCTCCCCCTCCCTCCCATTCCCCCAAACACAGGCTGGCAACGCACTTTCGACTCCCCGGTGTTGTTAGTGTCTATGGACGGTGGTGATCACTTAACATCAGGTGACCCACCAGTTAGTTTGCCTCCTATGACATAAAAAAGTGACTGGTTTATGTTCAAGTGTAGCAATCCGATTTGATACAAATTCTTAACACCCCGCTTGATTTATAGATGACAATTCACCTAAGCGTACCGCTATACAAATCGTTACAACTTATGTACGGTGTTGGCGATCATATCTATTTATTTGTACACTTATATTTACTAAACAACAAAATCAAAAAAGTTTGCTTATTAGAAAGAAAAGTACAACATGTCTCATGTAGTGGTACATTAGAACAACCTGTTTCCTGGAAGTTGGTTCCGTGCTAAATTAAACATAGTGAACATAAGTTGACTATATGTGATGTAGATATACATATGTTTATTTATTAAGTAGTACGAGACATGTTTACATTTTCCTCTTGGTATAAATAACGTCTTGAATAGAATATATGCAATGGTGAAAGTTCATAGTCTACATAAGTGAAATGATAGAGGTATATCATTGAATTTGAATGATTTTTTATTTATTTTACATCCTAGTACCTAATACTTGGTTCTTAACTAAAAAATCGATAACTTCATTTAATATTAAGTTATTAAAGTTTTTTAGAAATTACGATTTTTATGAGCACTACAAAACACTAAAGATTTTTTTAAATATATATTTTGTATTGCCCGTATACAATACAAACTACATAAAATTTGATGACTGTACAACACATTTCTATGTAAAAATGATTAGTAACAATATTTATTACTTATCATCAACTTTTTCTATTACCTATAGAAGCAATCTGTTTTTCTACCTAATTTCTTTACAATCAACTTGGGTGGAATAACGTAAAGCAGGTTTATGGGTCGCGTATTGTAATAATACTTGAAGCGATGAAGTTAGGATCTCAGGTAACAACCCAAGCCGAGGTGTGCCGTGCACCCTTGAGCGTGTTACCTAAATAAAATCGGCTGAGTGCCTTAAGCGCTCCCCTTAGTAGTCCGGTGAAGCTGTAAAGACCTTGTCAATAGCATAGTCAGTTCGAGGAAAAAAAAAACGTCGATTGAGCCGGACTTTTGAATCTATTGCATAGCATGATGATAGGGCTTTTTCTAAACCCATCCAGCTAGTACCACCACCTTCAACTTGAAAATCTATTAAAGAATCTATAGGTGTGTTCCGGCAGCTACACTTGAGAATCAGTCGCCCTGTAGATTTAATACCACCTTAGGTCACATCATCAATTAACATTAGGTGCGATTGTGGTCAAAGTATATTCTTATATATAAAATTCTCGTGTCACAATGTTAGTTACCATACTCCTCTGAAACGGTTTAACTGGTTTTTATGAAATTTTATATGCATATTCAGTAGGTCTGAGAATCGGCTACTATCTATTTTTCATACCCCTAAGTGATAAGGGTTATCCACCCCTAACATTTTTTTTTATTTACAATTTTTTTTTATTTTATTTTGTTATAATGAGGCATTAAAAAATACATATAACCCTAAATTTTCACCCTTCTAACACCAACCCCTATTTTTTAATAGTAATTTTAGTAACTAATCATTTTTCATCCCACTCGATAACTGATCAATTATCACTTGGTAAGTTATCCCAGAGAAAGAGCTAATTAAAACCAAGTCGTCGTCTTTTTTGTGAATGTTTTTCACTCTATTTCGATTAAAATTTCCCTGAGCTTATGGCAAAGTTAAAATTTTTGTACAAAAAATATTCATTTTTATTAAAGTATCAAGGCAGTTTATTCCTGCTATACTTAGTGAACAAAGTCCCCTACCGCGTCTGTCTGTCTGTCTGTTGGCGATAAACTCAAAAACTACTGAACGGATTTTCACGCGGTTTTCGCCAGTGGATAAAGTGATTCATGAGGAACGTTTTGGTATATAATTTGTCACGGATTTTTTTTATAATCAGGGCGGGACAACGTCTGTCGGGCCCGCTAGTATTCTATAAAGTTTAAAAAAATGATACACTTATTATTATACACAGACCATATCACCTTTAAAACGGTGAACCGTGTTTGTTTTTATTTTCTGGACATAGTTTTGCTTGTTAGTACATGAGATTCACAAAAGTAACTATTAGAACTATAAATAGTATATACTAATAATCCAAATTAATAATTATGTAGTTTTATCTGGATGTTCGGTGGTTTTCCTTTTATAATAACCGACCCGCCCAACTTCGTCTGTGCCAAATCGGTTATTACCGGTTCCAATTTTATTTCCAGGTGCGAAAAATCTTAAAAAACCTAGAACTTGATTGTAGCGACACCAACTGGGTCCAATTGTGATTCCAAACTATCCTATATATATTGTCAAGAAATGTCTTCCCGGTATCCCCTGGGTTGCTCCTCTGGCCCTCACCTCCGCGCCCCATTTACTATCCTCGCAACAACGCAATAATTTTACCGGCTTATAGTTTTTATTTCCCGTTATCTTCTAACCAACTCTATCAATTAACATGCTGTACAAAGTACACTTTATCGCCATGAAATTTTCATTTTGATTTAACTATTTATTTTAATAAGAATTTGTAAAGAATACATGAAATCTACATCTAATAACCTTAGTAATTACAACATTTATTTCCTTTTTCACATAAAAACAATATTTTCGGCTGAGATATTAAACTTAGATATATGGTGTCTCATAGTTTTTTGTAAAGCTAACAGTAATGAATTTTGCTACAGATTTTAATCCTTTTTTCAAATCACTCCAGCAACGCACGCTATATTTTAGAATTTTGCTAATATGAATTACATGTATTGTGATCAAGTATTGAAAACATATATATTTATTAAAATAAAAAGTAGCTTAATATACCTATTTCTAACAATGAAAGAATTTATAAAATCGGATCAGTAGTACCAGAAATTACCCCGAACATCCAAACTCACTAATTTCAGCTTCAACTTTTTATTATTGGAGTTTCGTAGATTCGAATTTTACCAGTGTCAAGTCAGTCATGGGAGAGTTACTTTATAGGTAGTATTAAATTTTTATTATATAACTAGCTGTACCCGCAGCTCCGCACGCGTTTTTTTTTATTCGTATTGAAGAATTATAAAATTGTGGGACTATGTACAATTATAGAAATGCTCTTTAAAAGAAATTGTAAATACGATACGCACGCTAGTTACAGTAACATGTAACGTGTACATTCGAGATATAAATACTAACAGCGTGCCAAATGAGGTTTGTCATCAGCAACATATTTGGAACCTTAATCCACAATATAACTACCTCAGTGCTCACTTACACTGTATAAGGAACTAATGATAAAATAACTTAAAATATTATTATAAAGATTTACATTTACATTACATTTAATATACATTGCCATTATTATAATTAAGATTTTGTGATTATACAAAAAATAAACGCTTGTCTGTTCCGCAAGAAATTGTATTATGGAACTGTTTACGTAATACGCTTATAATCTAAGATCTTATTAGGAAGACCTCTATATCATTAAAGTTATTAATAATTATAATGTCGAATTATAAGTAATAAACCGATAATTATTTCTAATATTAAAAATAAATAATGAGTTGAAATCTTACTAAATTTCATGCAGACAAAGTCACGGGTAACAGCTAGTCTAAAATAGAATAACCTCAATTACTTTTTATAAGGTTTGCTATCTACCAGTGAAAGCCTCGTGAAAATCGGTCTAGCCGTTTTGGTGATAGTACAGCGGAAGAAGCCACCGTTAACAACTAGTCTAAATTCAAATAAATTAAATTACTATTTGTAAAGTCAGCTATCTGGCAGTGAAAGTCTCGTGAAACTGGTCTAACCGTTTTGGAGATAGCATTGCGGGCAAAACCACGATTAACAGCTAGTATAAACTAAAATTGCTTGAATTACTTTTTATAAGATCAGCTATCTGCCAGTGAAAATTATCTGAAGATCGATCGAACCGTTTTGGAGATAGCACTGCAGGCGAAGCCACGGTTAACAGCTAGTATAAACTAAAATTGCTTAAATTACTTTTCATAAGATCAGCTATCTGCCAGTGAAAGTTATGTGAAGATCGATCGAACCGTTTTGGAGATAGCATTACAGGTGAAGTCACGGTTAACAGCTAGTATAAACTAAAATTGCTTCAATTACTTTTTATAAGGTCAGCTATCTGCCAGTGAAAGTTTCGTGAAGATCGGTCGAACCGTTTTGAAGATAGTACTGCGGGCGAAGCCACGGTTAACAGCTAGTTTAAATTAAAATAGACAAAATTACTTGATATGATGCCCGCTATCTGCTGGTGAAAGTTTCGTGAAAATCGGTCCAATCGTTTTGAAGATGGCATTGCAGACGAAGCCGCGGTTAATACCTAGTCTAATTTAGAGTAACCTAAGTAACCCGCTGTAATTTCAGCTACCTGTTAGTGAAATTCCTGTCAAAATCGGTCCAGCCGTTTCGGAGATTACCCGGAACAAACAGACAGACAGATCGACAAAAAATTTAAAAATTGCATTTTTGTTATCAGTTGCCTGTATACTTTCACACCCAATCAGTAAAAAAGTGTTATTTTAATATTACATACAGACACTTCATTTTTATTATATGTATAGAATAGATTTAGTTCTTCCAGATTAGGTCACTGAGATACACAAAGGCAAACATAACACTTACAGACGTCATGCCTTAAATGACTATATATTTACATAATAATTACTGTTAGTTATTGTGTTATGGTAAATATTATTATTTTTAAAACACATAAAAATAGCCAGAGTATTCACAAAAGGAGAAAATACACATCTCTGTGCCTTTGTTATTAAAATCAGAAGGACGTAGTGTATTGTTAGGTAAAATACCATACAATACATTACTAAATTGGAGCAATTGAAAAAAATGTGCTTTAGAGTGCCTTTATCCAACCCACGTTTTGTAGGCGGTAGAGTCACGCTGAAGCTATTACTGGTTTCAGCATGAATGGGTCAGCTCACCCGGGGTAGTACCACCCTCTCACAGAAAACCGACGTGAAGTGTGAACAGTGCTTGCATTGTTGCGTTTCATTCGGTCAATGAGAGCGCTGGAGGCCTACCTCCCCAAACACAGGCTGGCAACGTACTTGCGACACCCCTTGTGTTGCTAGTGTATATGGACGGCGGTGATCACTTAACATGCTCACCCCGTTTGGTAAGAAGCTGTGATGAATCAAACCGGCGCTAGACCACCAAACAGTAACCATCACTTTTCTAGGGGTAAGTTTTCGTTTAAGGCATTGTGTAGGTGCTGAACCAGGATCCAACCAACTTGCTGAGCGCTTGCGGTTATCAAACAGAATCCATTTTTCATCGCAGGTAACAATGCGGTTCAAAATTCCTTCATTTGTGTGTCTGTTGAGCAGTGCAAGGCACGTCTCGACGCGTACTTCGCACTGGCGATCATTAAGTTCGTGGGGTACCCATTTGATAAGCTTTTTTACCTTGCCAATTTGACGCAAATGGACCAATATTGTTTTGACGCTAACGTCGAAAGCTGCTGCTAATTCAGCCGTAGATTGTGTATCATCAGCTTCCACAATCGCCTTTAATTCGTCATTGTCGACCAAAGTCTTCCGACGACCGCGAGGTTCATTTTTCAGGTCGAAATTCCCAGAACGGAAGCGAACAAACCAATAACAGGTGGTGCGTTGGTTTGTAGTGTTAGCTCCGTAAACGTCGTTGATGTTGCGTGCCGCTTGTGCCGCGTTGCTGCCACGACGGTACTCATATTCCATAATTACTCGAATTTTTAACGTATCCATGATGACAAAAAAGATTGAAATGCGATGAAAATGTAACACTAATCAATAAACAAATGACTACTTTTAGAAAAAGAATTCCATGTTTTTAAAATAAAATTAATTTGAAATTAGAATTCTTAGCCAAACAAAAATGATTTTGATTTGAAATGGCCAGTACTGCAGAACGGCAATTTCATAGGTAAAGACCTATTATATAGATTTTTTGAGCCAGGAACACTCTCGAGCATCCCCAGAATACCCCCCTAAATTATTATCACAATCTGTTCACTAGTTTCGGCATGCATAGCAGATAAACATACAAACATTGATTTTTAAATATAAAGAGAACTAACTATAATAGGCGCCACAAATATAATATTAAAGCAATTCTACCTTTTGTTTGTATGTCTGAATCTAACTCAAAAACGGCTTAACTTCTGAACTTTTGTACACGAGATTCTTATTTAATTCCTCAATTGATACATTACTAGAATTAGCCAAAAAACTTTAGGAAATTGTACAAAAAAACTTTTTTATTCTAAGAAGATCTTGATTAAATTTTATATACGGGAAATATATGCCATTTCAAAATTGCTACGATATAAAAATTATGGATAACACTTTCAGATCTTGTAAAAAAAAATATAAAAAAATTATGTAATTTCAAAACTGATAACTTATACAAATTATAATAGTATTAATAAAATCACAAAATATACAAATATTTTAATAAAATGAAATAATTAAAGAAGGATTATCACTGCATACAAAAACGCGTGCAGATCCGCGGGCATAGCTAGATTTTAAATAAATTTTGTAAATGGAAACTATTGAATTTCAAAATTATAAATAATAATTTCAGAAATCACAAAATCGTTACATAGTATAAAACAAAGTCCTCTGCCACGTCTGTTTGTTCGCGATAAACTCAAAAACTACTGAACGAATTTTCATGCTGTTTTCAACAGTCGATAAAGTAATTCCTGAGGAAAGTTTTGATATATAATTTTGTCAAGGTTTTGTGTAAATCGGTTGAAATACAACGATAATTGTTGGAAATGTTGGAAAAAGTAAAGCCGCCTGGGAGTTTTCAACGAAACCGATGTCTAATCCTTTTGAGATATAACAAAACAATATATGTTGGGATATTCCCCTTTTGTAGATTTACAAAGAAGTCTGTAAGTAGTCTGTAATATATCTATCTTTTAAGGATAGCGCACTATACTCATCGTATGTTCTGAAAAAAAGGAGACTACAATTCGAAAGCAATTTAGACGGACACAGTAGTAATAATTATCAACTTAAATACGTTAGTTACGAGAACATTAAGCATTTCATGCACATATCTTTATATTTATAATTTTTCTGTTCGTGTGACTGAACTCCTCCCTTGTCCTTTGGATTCTATTGGAATCGAATCCATTGGATTCGACAATGGTTTATATTCATAATTGAACCCGGTAGGTGACCCTTTGGTCGGATAGTAGGTTTTTTTATTATCAGGTTGGGACAGCGTCTACCGGGTCCGCTAGTATACACATATATTAATGAAATAGAAAAACGAGCCGAAGATAATTAGAATTGCTAGTAATATTATAAAATGTAAGACCTTGTTGTTTTAATTGATGTATGCACTACACTAAAGATTACTTCTTACTTAAGCCAGGGTCCGGTTTCTAACGATACTTTCTTCACTTAGCTATTTACTTCATTCCTGACAACGTGAAGTTAATTCCAAGTCGGTCGTGATTTCTTATAACCGCAAGGTCAAGAAATGTGATAATGATATGCGCAGCGAATGCCGTCAACGGATGTCTTTACTTTTTTGAGCAAATCTATATATATAATAAGAATGTAAATATAACGTGTCCGTACATTTAGATTTTGTAAAATAAAATATTGCAGATGTCTAGATATAAGTAATAAAATACATTTCAATCATTTTTAGAAATGTATGTGTGTCTGTCTGTTTGAACACACGTCACTGCTAAAGTACTACGTTCATGATAAAGCCTTTTAAAGAAAATCATATAACATATATTCGAGTAACATTTAATCTTGTTTAATTAAAATCGGTTTGGTCTATCAAAGGGCATTGTAATTTTAATGACGACATGACTTAAGTACGAAAAGAAAAGTAGACAGTAATTAGACTTAATCAGTGTTATTACAAAAAAGTAAAATACGTATTAAATACTTGCTGTAAAAAGGTTTCGTAATAAATGCACCGTGCTCGCCCGAGGCAAGTTCGTATTATCCTTTTTCGCAAGTCTAAACTAACGTAACCAAATCGTGACAAAAGAGCAAGTTGGCGAACATTCAGCGACCGCGGTACATTTAATACAAAACATTTTTAAAGCCAGGATTGAATACGTATTTAACTTTTTTGTAATAACACCGAATACGTTCAAATGACTTTTTTTATTAGCCACTGTTTTGTACATCAGGTTCCACGCGAACGAAGTCGCCAGCATTGCTAGTTTATAATAAAACGTTATATCATGCTGCGTTCACAGATAAAAACGTTATTTGTCGTACTTAAACCTATTTTTATCCCCGTGAATTAAAGTGTAATAATGGATTATAGATATGAGAAGAGATACCTACCCGTGACCAGCTGTGATATAATTATTAGAGCTAAAGATAATAAAAGCTAACACACACGCCATTTAAAAATATGCTAATTTACGTAGTTGGCGATAGTGATGTTGTACGTAGTATGTGATAAAAAACGTATATAATTAAATTTACAGGAGAAGAATTTCTCAAATAACCTATTTATTAATTTATGTATAAATGTGGCTTTTACGTCATAGGTATACTTAATATATAATTATTAGTTTCATTTACTAGTATTAATAGAAATGTGACAGATTTATTTACTTTATGATTTACTCGGTAGTTATGTAATTGTCACCAGAATCGGTGCTCGATCATGAAAAAATTACATGGTTTCAAAGTAAAGTCTAGTTCTTATTTATGCAAAATTTAAAAAATATTGTTACATAAATTAAGCGATTTATGATTGTACATAATGATAGTAAAAGACCTAAGATTTCTAGTCTATAAGAATATTTAATTATATTTAATATTTAATGTTATACCAGGTGATTGTTTAGACAGTAGCAATATTTCTGGAGGACACTCTGCACATGATTTTCGTTCTAAATCAATTAAAAAAATAGGTGCTTAATATTTGACAGAATAAAAAAGAAAATATTATACAGAACAGAACAAGAACAAAACAAAAGGGTTTATTGCCCGTTTTACTATCGAAAGTTATTAACTCAGGGTCGCCCATTATAGCTTTTGGCATTGCACTTAGGTTTATTATTTTATTTACACGTTTGTATCTATACTTTTGAAAGTCTTAGAACAAACTTTAACTTAGGTTTTCTTGGTTGTTTGTTAGTATATGTTTTGATATTATTATTTCACTCTACTAAAGTTGTCACTCTTTAAACAGTCACGGTGTATAAGTATTCTATAACTGTATTCGCGTTATCTATACTAATATTATAAAACTGGAGGGTTTGTTTTTGTTTGTTTGGTTGACCACACTAATCTCAAGATCTACTGGTCCCATTTGATGACATTCTTCCAGTGTTAGATAGCTCGTTTATCGTGGAAGGCTATAATCTATATATCATCACGTTAAGACCGATAGGAGCGGAGCACCGATGAAGAATGTTTCAAAATCGTTTTCTTTTTCCTATTGAGAGCTTCCGCTGCGTGTTAGCGTAAGCCCAAAGTAACAATTCCACGCGGACGAAGTCGCGGGCAGAAGCTAGTGTTATGTAAGTATTAATACTGTGTTCGCATTAATTGATATATTTTCGCAAGATTTAATAAACGAACGGTACTATTTTAAATACCAGGAGTAACAACTTTATACAGATTTTCTTTAGGTAATTTTTTTTTAGGTAATAATTTTAGATTCTACGATAAGGTCTCAAAGTAAAGTAAAGTAAAGTGTATTACTGATTCACCGGCCAATAGGTTCAAGTACCATACTAAGCAGGTTTTCAATGCTTCATGGTTCGGGTTTCAAATGGTTATTATTGGGTGACTGAATGACTATTTTGTCAGTTCTTCTTGACAAGTGGGTTGTATTCCGAAACGGTGGGAGTATTTTAATGTTTATAAGCACCTCCTCAGGGTCTAACTTTACTTGATTTCATATAAAATAAATCTGTCATGAGTAGAAAAATGTATTTGCCTTTCCCGATAAAAATGGATTAAAAAAGGTTTTTTTTAATATTCACGTATGATTACTGAGTTCAATTTAATTAGCATC
Organism: Antheraea yamamai; assembly: GCA_036509395.1. Classification (NCBI taxonomy): domain Eukaryota; kingdom Metazoa; phylum Arthropoda; class Insecta; order Lepidoptera; family Saturniidae; genus Antheraea; species Antheraea yamamai. Next base: position 11,551,201 of record AP028432.1, read on the forward strand.
TAACACCATTGTCTGGTGGTGAAAAATATGAAAGAAACCTAGACGTTTAACAATTTATTTTATTACATTCACATATACAACACGTAGGAAAATACATTTTCAGTGTTTCAAACAACCAATGTTCCTCGAATTAGCGCCGATATTATTAAATCTATTTTCTTTGAGACGTGATAACGTGATATTTACTGAGTAAAGAGTATAGAATATTTCACGCATCACTAGTTATTATAACAACTGTTCAAAGTTTTTTATATATCCGTGAATTTACTTTACGATTGTGAGAAATAATTTCTAATGCAGCCTTTTTGACGTCCCTGTGTCCTAACGATATAGTATTCTTGCTAGTAGCCACATGTAAATATAAACATTCGTGAAATATCACGCGTGCTATAAACGAGATAAAAAAATAATTTCATGGGCTTAGGGTTATATTAAAGTTACTACAATTTCCATACTTATTCAGTTCTCAATGGTGACATAGTTGGTAAGGCTTATACAAAATAAGCCTTCATAAGGAGCTGTTGACTGAATCTTGGAATGTCATTTCGAGGACTTTATATTTTATACATAATCTTGTGTTATTTGGCTCTAGATTTTGTAATATTGGTGGTGTTTACGTAATACAGTTTGGTTGTTGTGCACAAGTGAGTAACATGAATTCTGAGATGCCACAAAAACTCCCTGGAAAGTTCTAACAAGACGGCCACCGTCTTATAAGTTCATTGAAAATGATCGCAAGAAACTTTTAATATCATTACCTACTCGACAATTGCAGTAATAATCTACTAGAAGATTGGTTGCTAAAAATAAAATTAAAAAAAAGCTTTCGTAAACGGAGTCACTATGTATTGTTTTGTTTTTATAATAAATTTAATAATTAAAACCAAACGAACCGGTTTTATAACAACAAATTAATTAATAACTGACCTTCCTTTGTTTTCATGTTAAAATTAAACATTGCAACAACAGCTATAAAATTAACTATTTCCTGCATCAATATGCACGGTGACATATACTGTGGTATCTTTAGTTAAAATTTCTAAATGAAATCATTACATAGTATAAAACAAAGTCCCATACCGCGTCTGTCTGTTCGCGATAAGCTCAAAAACTACCAAACGGATTCTCATGCGGTTTTCACCAGTGGATAGAGTGATTAATGAGGAACGTTTTAGTATATAATTTGTCAAGGATTTTCTCATAATCAGGGCGGGACAACGTCTGCCGGGCCCGCTAGTTTAATGATAAATATTTCTTTGTTTGTCACTATACTTGAGTGAGTTGTTGCACGAATATCCGTGAAAGTTTCCGAATTAGTACAAGCAGTTTATAATAGATGGCTCGCGAGTCGTTTCATTTAGAAGACATCGGTAACAAACTCATGGGCAAAAACTAGTAAGGATATAAAAGTTATTAACGAATAAGTATGGATATGAGAGGAGCAATAGTTAGGAACGATTTCAATTCGCGTTTTGAAATAAAACCTCTGAAATAAATACTCTGGCATCTGCAATTTTAGTTCGGCCACAAAGAAATGTAGTTTTGTTCTCATTACAGCCATAAAATATTCAAGTTTAATTTCTTAGTTGGAATTATTTTTTGCTCAAAAAAAAAAACAAAATAATAACCACTCGAGTGTAAAAAAAACTCGGTTACGCCTCACGTTATCATAATGTATCTTGTTAAATGAAAAAGGTACTATTATTATTTATGTTTCATTTAAAAATATCTTCTTTTATACATACTAGCGGGCCCGGCGGACGATGTTCCGCCCAGATAATAAAAAAAACCTTGACAAATTATATACTAAAACGTTCCTCATGAATTACTTTATCCACTGGTGAAAACCGCATGAAGATCCGTTCAGTAGTTTTTGAGTTTATCGCGAACAGACAGACAGACAGACGCTGTAGGGGACTTTGTTTTATACTATGTAATGATAATAAGAATCTAAATGTAACGTGTCTGTACTTTTTAGATTTTTGTGAAAAAAAATTGTTGAAGGTGTTTTGGAATAAGTACTAAAAAACATTTCAATCATTTTTTTTTTAAATGTCTGTCTGACTGTTTGTATATACACGCATCACTGCTAAAGTACTGCGTTCACGGTGAAACCTACAAGAAAATCATAAAACATATCCCCGAGTAACATTTAGTCTTTGTTTCGTTAAAATCGGTTCGGTCTATCAAAAGTTTTTGTAATTTTAATGACGACGTGAATTAAGTACGAGAGAAAAGTAGATAAGTAAATGGACTTAATTAATTCAGACGATTTTATTAGTCACTGTTTTTTTTACATTTGTTTCCATGCGGACGGAGTCGCGGGCACAGCGAGTCTATAATACGTACATAAGTATGTCCATAATGCCTATAGGTATGAATAAACTAAGTATATGAATTTCACAGGAAATTTAAGAATGTTATTAAATCTTATCTAGTTATTCTGAACTCTATTTATAAAGTAAATAAATAATAAATCATAGTTGACACCTTACAGGTGTTAAAGATTGGTCAGCAATTCGTAATTCGGCAAAAAGCGTCACATAACAAGACATCATACAAACTAGAATTCCAAAACTCACCTACAGCAGTAATGATACCCCATAATCTTGCTAACGGTTGCAAGAGATCCCATAATCTAGACGCAATAGACTTCTTTTGAGGTACAGGACCTCGCCTCTGAAAAACTCGATTAACCCTCTGCTGCTGCGGACTCGACTCAATGTCCGATTTCACGAATTCCACACTCATTCTCAAAATACCATTATTATTTGCAAATTCTCCTTAAAGATTCTTCACACACGTTTCGAGTGTCTCATAGTCAAATGTAAATAAAGAATTTTAATAATAACAACTCTATTTTTACATTTTAGTCACAACCATTAATATAAACTTATTTATTCATAAAAGTCTCTTTTCAATAGTCTTCATACGATGCAATTTACTTCACGTTATAATTTAGATTTGTTTGCATATATTAAATTTGGCAGTTTGCCCGGGTAGTTACGAAAATATCACACCACCTTGAAGAACAACACGTCCTATTTTCTATAGTGTTCGACTCTATTTATTTAACAATTTATCAATAAAAAAAATTATAATCACTTATTTCACAAAATAATATTCAAAAAAGAAAACTTAATTGAATTTAATTAAACGGCAGTGTTGAAAAATTCAATACTTTTTCTGCCGAGGAAAAATGTCACTGAAAGACGCGCCGATACGTCCGTTCTTTACGAATTACCTCACAAAACTGAGATGGAAAAGATGCTTAGAGCTACATACGTAATGTTAGCTGTGTATCTACGTAAAGATAGAACACTGATTTTTGCTTTCTGCTTTACAAGCCTACAAGATGTTAGTTAATATATAAGTACTACCAGCTTTTTGTAGGGTGTAGCAGGAACAACTTTTCATAGTGATGAGTATGTAGGCTTTCATTTGAGCAGGTTTTACTTTGAAAGTACTACACACTTTATTAATATTTTTATCTATACATCTAATCGATAACGATATCTCATTTGTGAACTATTAAAAATATGTTTTTCAGTACACCACGTTTTTAAAACGAACGACATCCTTAGTATGAAATATATAATCATTTATCTTAGTCTCACAAAAAATTTAAATACTATATAAAAAATGCTGAATTCTCATACATTGTCCGGAAAAATTGTGATTGTGATTTTTTAGCGGTTTATAATACTTGTAATTCCAAAAAGAATCTTGAGAAGTATTAAACAGATAATATACTTATTAATAATTCAACTCACGATTTTACGTCCGTGGCGAATTATATAAACGTATGTATGTATTTTGTAAACAAATACAAATGGGATTATAGATCTTTTAGTAGGCTAAAAGAAATTATTTCAAATTTCATAATTTTTATATCGTGTTATATAGAAAAAAAAATCCTATGTTTTAGTCTATACATCTATACTAATATTATGAAGTGGTAAAGTTTTGTGACGGAATAGGGGGTAATCTCAGAAACTTCTAAACGGATTTTGAAAATTTATTTCATATTTTTTTAAATTTATTAGTAAAAGAAAAAATCTTCTACCAATAGAAAGCTACGTTATTTGTGAGCGTCATAGGCTATATATGAACCCGAAAAATGAAAAGACTTTTTTGTGGTAGTCGGATTTGCGAGGTAAGTCGGAGAAAAAACGGTCGAACAAAAACGTTTCTTACGAACGCTGCCTTAACGATGCCAGATATATGATTGAGTTCTACAGGATATTCGTAGAGCTTGATAATGTCTACAAAAGTCACAAAAAGTAGTTTTTTATAAATGTTTACCGCTCAACAAAGTGGGCACGGCTCAGCTAATATGTAATATTCGATTTTCTTCGACAACAATTTTCTGTCTTTCTCCACTTCTTTCCCTTTTCATTCAATCCTGGTCTGTTTAAAATCTCATATCTCTAGTTCATTAAGAAGTGATTAACAGATAAACAAAAATAAAGTGAGTTAACAAAAATGTGGTAAAAATAATAACGTAGTTCTTTCAAACACAATGGAAACACAATTGAGTACATTGAGACTGTCAAGTCTAAGCCATACTTTTATGACCTAACTCTGGTCTTAACTCATTACGATTCTGATAATTTAAATCAGTCACACGTAAAACATAGATTTATACAATGGTTTTAATCCACAAATGAAATTCTTAACACGTTTTACGTCACTGCATATTATAAAGCAAAGTCCTCTGCCAAGTTTATCTGTCTGTCTGTCTGTTCGCGTTAGACTCAAAAACTACTGAACGGATTTTCACGCGGTTTTCACCAGTAGATAAAGTGATTCATGAGAAAAGTTAAGGTATATCATTTGTCAAGGTTATTTATCATCAGCGTGGGATAACGTCCGCCAGGTCCGCTAGTAATAAATAAATAATACGCAACATAAAAGCATTAACATGAAAAACAATCCTACAAGCGTAAAAGAAAAGAACATATATATGGAATATAGATAAGTACTACATTATTAATTCCTAAAAACAAAAATTAGTTAATCTATACATCAGGCAGGAAATTGTACCTCGACTTGGAATTTAAGACCGATAACAGACTGGCGATAACAGGCCACGTGATAACACGGATGCGCCATTTATACCTTCCGGAGAATATCTACAACTATAATTATCTATTAATATCCTCTGCGTTACTATTTTAATCGTTTTCAATCAATTACACTTCTATAACATAACGGTATCTTTTGCCAATACTCGGCTTTACAGGACGAACGAACATCATAGCACAGATTCGTTTAATATACAAATTAATTATTGTAATAATATTAAGTTTTTTTTTTACTTTATTTTTGACAACCAATCGTTTAGATTATTAGTGCCATTGTCGAGTAGTTAATAGTATTACAAGTTCTTCTACCATTCCATTTTTGGCAACCAGTCTTCTAGTAGACTATTACTGCCATTGTCAAGTGAGTATCGATATTACAAGTTTCTTGATATAATTTCAATGAACTAACAAGGTGGTGGTCATCTTGTTAGAACTTTCCATGGAGTTTTTGTGGCATCTCAGAATTCACGGTCCGTGGTATTATTTTCCATTCACTTCACTTGTGCACAATAAACAAAGTATATTACATAAAACGCCACCAATTTTACACAATTTAGAGTCAAATAACACAAGATTATGAATAAAAAATAAAATTCACTACATGACAGACCAAAATCCCGCCAAAAAAAAACCTATATTTAGTTGAAGTATAAGATAAATTACATAAGATTACTTCATAATCATAAGAAATAACGTTGTCTGTAATAACTTAAAAAAAAAAACAAATAAATACATAAATTAAAAAAAAATTTACTATCATATATCAAAGACTATAAAAAAGAAGCCTATAAGTCTCATAACAATACATAATTATTATTAATAGCTATTAAAATAATAACAGTAATATTTAAATCAAATACGTTACACGCATTGCAACAAATAATTCTGAGCTATGATTCCGTATTTCAAGTCCCTAACTCGTTAGGAAGTTAGTTTAACATCAATTACAAAATTCTAACCTGATATACATACAAGAAAACCTGTTAATAATATTAAAGGTCTATCAAATATGTTTATCTTATTAACGCGTTTAATAATGCGCGCAAGAAAACAGTACAACGATGTGCTTTCGGAAAGTATATAAATATAGAAAATATTTTTATTCTACTTAGGAAAAATAACTAAAAAATTTGTAATAATAGGTAAATTTCTATACCAAATAATAATGATTATTATGCTTTAGATATACAATTATATTCATTTATGAAGTACATAAAATTAGGAGATTGGCTTATTCAAATTGCAGTTAAATAAAAAAAAATGTTTATACGAGACCAAAAATCAAATATTACGCTTGAAGGTCATGAATGTTTGTAAGGATAAAAAAGCTACGGTTTTCTAACGCTGCCTCGTTAACTCCATTTTTCTTAATCGGAAAATTAGTCAGAAAATTAAGCTACATAATTCTGTAAAGTTATAAATAAAAAAAAACAAAATTCAAATCGCGTATCTTAACTAGAGACCAAACGTGTCATGTGCAACCTCGTATCTTAAAATACAAGATAAGGTAATTGTTTACATTATCTTTTGATAACTAATGGAGAATATTCCGCAACATTTGAATAACAAATATCCTATCGAAACTGAAACCAAGGACTTATATTCTAAAGAAATCCCGTTAACCCATAAAAAATATAATATCTCAAACCATTATTATAGAAGGACTATCATACTTGGTATGATAACTTAAAATACACCTATGAAAAAGAAGATTTTTTTTATTATACTACTAAATATTGTCTATGGCCAACGATAAATTATATAATTTTAATTTTATAATTCTCTTTGAAATGTTCGTTAAGGTGATCAAATATATTACTCAAACTATGTCAAATTAATAGAGGTACTAGAATTAAGAAAAATAATTTATTTCACGTTACAACTTAAGAATAAAGGCCGTGGTATATTGTAATAATTGACAACTAATATCATTAAAGAGTTTTATAATAATAGTGTCAATTGATTAAGAACAATTCAAAAAGTTGATGATGTGTTGTTAAAATAAAATAAATTAAAAAACTCGTTTATGTTTTTACTCTTGTTAAGAATAACGCAAACAAGTATATTACTTATTTTTCTATGCAACCAACATGTGTCTAAAAAAATATGCGAAAATATAATGATGTTTCTAATATTTTTTTTTTATCTTGACAATTTATCAAAAGATTGTTTCTTTTTTACATTAAAGGAAAACGTTTTAAAAATAGCCAAAAGTTCATTATATAATGTTGTGTGTCTATCCTGAAAAGTAATACTTTTTTAAATACGAGGTTGTGTTAATAAACCCTTGATTAAGGTTGGAGCTCCGAATTTTTTTTATTAAAAAAAAACTTAAAATATTGGAGATACCAATAATTTGTTCTTCACATAAAGTCACATTAAAGTTTTAGTCCATTAGGTTTTAAAGTTCACATCTTAAAGGAGGTGTCCGTTCTGGTCAAATACATTTGAAGAATGATTACTGGAAATTTCTGTACTCTATACTCAGCGTGTTTGTGTTGATGTTGGCAACACCAGTACGAATATTGTTCTGCGATATGTGAATACCAAGGATTTAAGAAAAAAAAATGTAGGAGTCTGAATCTGCCGATGGGTGGTCTTAAGTAAGAAAAAGCCCCCCTCTCTTGAAAAAGATGAAATGAGTGAAGTGTATTTGACCTATCGGTTGTTAGAAAATTAAATCGCAATGACAAACGAGCGCTTCTGTCTCGTTCGCTCCATACAAAATGTATAAAGAACGTTCTACGTACTAAAGTTCTGGCGGTAAATTTCGCTCCCGCACACCAGACTAAGCCCCCTCGGCAGCGGCTTAAGCCTAGGTCCATTCCCTCGGCATGGAGCCCTTGAGTACGCTGCTCGCGCAATACAGTGACACAAAATCTTACAACAATGCAACAACATTACACATATCACCTCCACGACACGCTTACACATGAAAGTGGAAAGGTTTTATTTTTTCCCTTATCGAACTGAAATAGTTTAGAAAAATTATCCAACACAAAATACATATAAGAGTTGTCGAGGTATGTATGCTTGGTACACATATATGTTTCAAAAACTCATATAAGTATGAATATGTTGCTTAGGTTACCTCAGATAGGTCGCGAATTGGATGTATCAGGCAACAGCCCAAGCTGAGGTGTGCCATGCCACCTTGAGATAGTTGCCCAAATAAAATCGGCCGAGTGCTTTAAGCGCTCGCCTTAGTAGTCCGGTGAAGCTGTTAATAGGCCTTGGTAATGGACCTTGCTAGGTCAATAACGTAGTCAGTTCGAAAAAAAGAGTACCAAAGTAACATAACAAAACACCTACGCAGCTGCGCTTTCTAATGCGCTCATTTCCTTCCAATACACTCCCTCCACTGCTGCTTGTCACGCGTCACTAATAAGGAAGCTACCTGTATCTAAAGTATTAAAAACGTAATCGAATACGATTTACAGTCAAATGAAAGTGTGCTTCATCGTTCTTTGTAAAGTCAGTGACTTATGAAATATCGAATGCAGGCATTTTGTTGAAAATAATAATATATGTTGAACAAATCAACATCTAGTGCTAACGCGCACTACAATTTTTTACGCGAGCTTTTTTTCATCTAAATCTAGTCTATATAACGATATAGAAAAGCGTGCACTGCGGATAAAAATCTGGTGGATTGTACAGATATCACTTTCACGAAATTTGTGCACCAGAAGTATGTCATTGAGAAAATAATTTTCTCTGAAAATTATCAATACACTAGCTTTTAAAAAGCAATATAATAGTATTAAAAATCGTAGAGCGTCTTGAAACAAAATATCCACTTGACCTCAATCGATTTTAATAGCCAAGTAAAAAAAAAAATGTGTGCGTGTACACACGTAAGAAGTGAAACTTGTTTAAGGCCTTATTTTTCGCAAAATGATCTATATGCAACTTAAAAAAATTTCTTTATGGCAAACAATTTCATTAATATATTAAAAAATAAAGTTAAATTAGATAAAGTTTAAACAAAAGGATTTTATTATCATAGACATGAATACAAAAAAGATGGCGCGTAACGGAAAAATGTGACGGTAAATTTTTTCCAACGCCGATAAAGAAGTTTCACTTCAAAAATAAAATTATCAGTATAAATTATCGATAATTAATTTTCGTAACAAAAACTTGCTACATATTTATAAGAATAATGTCGACATTATGTCCGCTGAAATAAAACACATTTTATCTTAGATGACAACTGATTTATAATGATGACATAAAACAATATATACAAATATTTCTCATTCTATTTTTAAAATGTATAACAAGGTTTCAGTTCGTAATATTCCTCCTCGTCTAAATTACAACTCCTCAATCAGTCGGCGTGGTGGACGTGTTTGACGTTGGCTGCGCCGTAGTTGAGACCCAATGAAAATTGGTAACGGTGATGTAGGTGTTGGTGATGAGGTTGTGGAGGCTGCTAACGAGGATGTTGCCGGGGTAGTTGGCGGTGACGTATTTGCAGGTAAACTTGATAGAGGTGGATCGACAGGAGAGTTAACTGTGCATTTAAAAGGTTCTGAAAGGTTTGGAAATGTTGGCACAGGCGAAATTCTTACTTATGACAACCGTAATAGTAAAGGAACTCGGTCTACAAAGTTTTACATGTTTTAGCGCGACATCTAGCAGCAATGAGCGGTACTTGTTTCGTATTAGACACGGAAGAAAAAGTTAAGAGTATGTTGTTCCGTGGTATTTAAATATTGTTCAAGCCCTCAATGAAAAACATCTTTGCTTTTAATAACAATAAACGAGGAAAATCAATTAACGCCTTATGTCGAAAAAGAGCTTAGTTTAGATAGGACTATTAATTAACCCCATTTGTTTCAGATTAATCTTAATTTTAATACGTGCGTGGTTTATCATCAGACTTCTACATTTTGTTTCTGTAATCTTGGCGACACCAGTGCTGTACGTTAATAATATACCACTTCCACTTATTTCTTTATTTCGTACCAGCAGACAAGCTTTTTATAAGTTTTTTTTTTATTGTAGTATATATTGAATAAAATGAATCTGTGCCGATTCTGTGAATTGCTGTTAATTTAATAAAAAAGAAAGTAAATGTATATGTAAAACACTACTACGTATATTTTTGTAGATTGTTGTAGTAAATTTTTTGCCAAAATTTCGCAGTTTACGTAGAATGAATAAATATTATATTATATTCTCGGAAAGTTTGTTTAGTGTGACCAGAGTTAAAGTGAGATTTTGCTATTATATTTTAGCATGTTCGAACGTTTATGTTCATTTAATATTATCTCATAATATGGTATCTTTATCTATGCTCATAATGTTTGACATGCTGGTAAGGCCTTTTCTAATGACCGTTCGCTTAGTTACCACCTTCAAGATCTTTATTCTCTGTCGACCAACACCTATAGGATTGTTCTGACAGTTTGAGTATTTGAGAACTAATTCTCTCAAGGCTTTGCGTGCTACCATTTTGGGATATAACGTTTCTTAACATCATGCTGCTGCCATATTTCTATGATTACAGTTGAACTACCTGTCGCGTTAAAATTAACGTCAAAAAATATTCCGATAAAGGCTCCATTCAAACGCTCCCACACCTGTGTCATTCCAACAATTCGAAATTGTCCCCTAAATTCGTTCAATGTGTGAAAAATGTGTGTATCGTACATAGAACTATAATATATGCTCATATAATATTTAACTATATGCGACAGTTCGTAATTTTTATTTGTATCTGGTTCGTAACGTTTGATAATAATATAGTAATACACGTGCATTTATCGCGACCATAGACAAAAATCCATAGCAATACACGCATGGGACGTAGTAGCATCAAATTAAATTATAGTGAAAGGCTAATCCATAAACGATAATAATAAAAACACTGCATTTATTATAAAAAAAGCTTAAATTAATTAGTCCAGTGATTAAAATTGCAATGACAAACCTTGTCTGAGTTAACACCGATAAAAAAAATATAATTAAGGTCATAGCTTTCAGGACTCCGAATTTATCGTAACTGCTAGAACATTTTGTTTTAGCAAGTAAAACAACAAATGTTTGATACACGATAAGAGTTCGATATACACACATCAAAAAAGTCTAAGCAACATGCGTGATATTACAAATTTTACCATTTATATTAATTAATTTCTAAGTATTTACTCAAACAAAGTGCGTAGGTAAGTAAACTTTTTTGTTATTGATGACATACTGGCTGGTTGTAAAAAAAAATTTGATTATGTTTTGTTTTTTCATAAAATTCAAATGACTGCGAATTTGTTTGAATTTAAGTGCGTTTTAATTGCTACGTTTAGTCTTGATTTTATAATTTTACCAACCATTTAAATAAAGTTAGCGACAAAATTGAATTGTTAGATATTCTTTACGTCATGAAGCGACGTCATTTGATGGCAGATGAAATGCAAAGAGCTGTAGGGATGTTGCAAGCGGGAAGTAATCAATCTCAGGTATCTCGACATTTTGGCATTCGTAGAAGTGTTATTTGTCGTCTTTGGCAGCGCTACAATAATACAGGAGAACCCGCTGAACAGCATCCAGGCCGTAAAAGGAGTACAACCACTCGGCAAGACCGGTACATACAACTGATTGCAATACGCCAGCCGATGTTAACCGCTCGAGAGATAAGTTTGAGGCTACAAATTTCAAGTGGTGTTGATGTAAGTCCTCAAACTGTGCGAAATCGACTGCATGAGTACGGCCTACGAGCTCGACGCCCAATCAGGTGCCCACCGATACGTCACGGGAATCGCGCTCGTCGATATGAATGGTGTAGAGAACGCATAACATGGACCCAGGAACAATGGGATAAAATTATGTTTTCCGATGAGTCGCGATTCGGGTTTAAGCCTGATACAAGAAGGGTGCGAGTGTATCGTCGGCCCGGAAATACTGAAAGGCTCAGGTGCGTTCAGGAAGTTCATCCATACAGCGGCTCAACAGTTATGTTATGGGCGGGTATTATGAAGAACAGGCGAACTGAGCTCGTTTTTGTAAATGGAAACATGAATGCTGTAAATTGCATTGAGGATATTCTCAGACCTTATGTCTACCCATTTGCACAAACCTTTGGCTCCGATTTTAGGTTAATGCATGACAATGCGCGTTCACATACAGCTCGGCGAACCAGTGAATACTTTGCAACGGAGAACATCCGGGTATTGCCCTGGCCTGCACAATCGCCAGATCTCAACCCCATCGAGCACGCATGGGACATGCTCCAGAGACGTGTTTTGAAGGACTTGGACGGAGCGACAACAACCCAACAGCTGAAGGATTTGCTACAATTCCATTGGGAGCGAATACCGCAAGATGACATAAACAGTCTCATTAATTCAATGAATAATCGTTGCCGACAAGTTCTGAATAGCAGAGGAGCCTGTAGGAGCTTCGGCTCACTACTAGAACATTCCAGACTAACACGAACAGCGTAATAATAAGACTTGGAGAGTGTAAAATAGACTGTTTATTAAAATTATCATAAAAGCTATTTATACAGACATGCGACATTTCATTTATTTGTTCAACTGTTTGAACGATATTCTATTTACAATATTTACAAAAGTTTCAGCCAGTCTACCAGAGAGGATGACATTCTCGGTAGCTACAAGCCCATACTTTGTATTAAATTGTTCTATTCTTTCACAATAAATACATTTTCTTTAGAAATTTCATTTTGTAAGAAAAAAGTTTAGTTTCTTATGTATCTTAGTTTCTACAGTATATTCTAATATTGTTCATTTCTGTTATTAAAAGAACTTATAAAGACAACAGCTGTTATTTTTACGTCATAGAACCCTACAGATATTATTTTAAAAATAAAATACAACGTTATAATGTGAAGAACCATCCTAAAATTTAAATTAGTACATGTTGCTTAGACTTTTTTGATGAGTAAATCGAATATACACTCATCTAAAAAGTCTAAGCAACATGTACTAATTTAAATTTTACTCATCAAAAAAGTCTAAGCAACATGTACTAATTTAAATTTTAGGATGGTTCTTCACATTATAACGTTGTATTTTATTTTTAAAATAATATCTTTAGGGTTCTATGATATAAAAATAACAGCTGTTGTCTTTAATAACAGAAATGAACAATATTAGAATATACTGTAGAAACTAAGATACATAAGAAACTAAACTTTTTTCGTACAAAATGAAATTTCTAAAGAAAATGTATTTATTGTGAAAGAATAGAACAATTTAATACAAAGTATGGGCTCCTCTGCTATTCAAAACTTGTCGGCAACGATTATTCATTGAATTAATGAGACTGTTCATGTCATCTTGCGGTATTCGCTCCCAATGGAATTGTAGCAAAATCCTTCAGCTGTTGGGTTGTTGTCGCTCCGTCCAAGTCCGTCAAAACACGTCTCTGGAGCATGCCCCTTGCGTGCTCGATGGGGTTGAGATCTGGCGTTTGTGCAGGCCAGGGCAATACCCGGATGTTCTCCGTTGCAAAGTATTCACTGGTTCGCCGAGCTGTATGTGAACGCGCATTGTCATGCATTAACCTAAAATCGGAGCCAAAGGTTTGTGCAAATGGGTAGACATAAGGTCTGAGAATATCCTCAATGCAATTTTCAGCATTCATGTTTCCATTTACAAAAACGAGCTCAGTTCGCCTGTTCTTCATAATACCCGCCCATAACATAACTGTTGAGCCGCTGTATGGATGAACTTCCTGAACGCACCTGAGCCTTTCAGTATTTCCGGGCCGACGATACACTCGCACCCTTCTTGTATCAGGCTTAAACCCGAATCGCGACTCATCGGAAAACATAATTTTATCCCATTGTTCCTGGGTCCATGTTATGCGTTCTCTACACCATTCATATCGACGAGCACGATTCCCGTGACGTATCGGTGGGCACCTGATTGGGCGTCGAGCTCGTAGGCCGTACTCATGCAGTCGATTTCGCACAGTTTGAGGACTTACATCAACACCACTTGAAATTTGTAGCCTCAAACTTATCTCTCGAGCGGTTAACATCGGCTGGCGTATTGCAATCAGTTGTATGTACCGGTCTTGCCGAGTGGTTGTACTCCTTTTACGGCCTGGATGCTGTTCAGCGGGTTCTCCTGTATTATTGTAGCGCTGCCAAAGACGACAAATAACACTTCTACGAATGCCCAAAATGTCGAGATACCTGAGATTGATTACTTCCCGCTTGGAACATCCCTACAACTCTTTGCATTTCATCTGCCATCAAATGACGTCGCTTCATGACGTAAAAATATCTAACAATTCAATTTTGTCGCTAACTTTATTTAAATGGTTGGTAAAATTATAAAATCAAGACTAAACGTAGCAAATAAAACGCACTTAAATTCAAATAAATTCGCAGTCATTTG